>CAUJNA010000968.1:16833-196833 GCA_963377175.1 Effrenium voratum
ACACACACACACACACACACACACACACACACACTCATTTCGGAATGAGCCCAAGTGGGGCTCGTGCTGGCTGTAGCTGCTGTGCCTTTCTCAATTCATTTTTTCCGTCTGTAGCCGTTGCCAGAGGAGTTGTGCTCTCAGGCTTCTCCTGCATGAAATGCATGGCTCGCTGGTGGCTGAGGTTGCATGCAGTCGAGTCGCAGCGGGGCAAGCACTTGACAGCTCAGGGGCTTTGAGCTCAGATGTGCTATCAAAGGTTTAGTGTGACACACCCATACACAAGCATTTGTTTGTAACCAGCGATCTCGCCTGCCCGTTTGATTTGCATGCAGATGAACAGATGAACTGCACCTGAGGCTTGTCAACCAAGCATTGGTTCAGGCATTGCTGAGACAGGAGCTCTCCGCAACTGCTGGTGACGTTGTGTGATTGAAGCGGCCTTGAACAAATGGCTAGGTGTCAACACTAGAGTATCTTCCAAGCGGTTGGTCTTGAGTTCCACTTGACACGTTCTACGACTATACGACATTGTCACTAGTTTGGCAGGCATTTTCACAATTTTCCGAGCTCGAAGAGTGACACAGAGTTGTGTCGAATGCTTGCGCAGAAGCAGTGCTGCGCGGGAATTCAACAGAGTCACATTTTGTTTCGCAGTTGGATTTTGAATCATGTGATCTTGACCTGAGTTAATGAAGAGTCGCTCTTGCTGTTTCAATTCCGCGTGAATGCGGAGGGGGAGGCTGAAACCAGCAAATGGCCACACACATATATATATATATTCTTTAAGAATACACATACAGATTCGCGAAGAGACACACACACACACACAAAGGGAGATGCAAAGAGAGAGACACAGAGGCACAGATATGCACAGATATGCACAGAGAAAGCATGCCAGGGCGCACACACTCACACACACACACACCAGACATCCGACAGGCACACCTTTGGCCACGCCATGCGAACAAGATCTTTTCTATATGGTTGCTGCCACAAAATCCATCTGTTGGTCTGGCTCAAACTGCGACTGCCAGATTTTCGGAGCTCTCTTTGTATTGGCCCCCATTCTTTTGATTTTTACTATTGTCAAAGTCAGGTCCTACGCGATAATTGTCTAGCTTTGACAACCCCCAGAAATCAGTCAAAATGGTGACCCCACTCAGTTAGTCTAGCTTTGAAAACCCCTAGCTGTATGAACACAGCTTCCATTGGCTCCCCTGACATGGTCAGGAGCATCCAGCCTTTTGCGCGGTGGCATCTGCCATGACAGTGGCAAAGGCAGAGGGAGCCGGGGTGCCAAGCGGGTGCCTTGGAATCCGAACTCTGGTTGCCCCTTCTTGTGGTTGCATGTTAAAGGACCTGCCCTCAAAGCTTCCGAGTATGGTGAGGTTTCAGTTTATTTCGAGGGCAATTCATTAGACTGTCAGCATTTGGATGAATGGATGTCCTTTTCAGCGCAGTGTTCGGCTGTTTTCTGGAGCTCGGAAGTGGCAGTGACCAACTTTCGGTGACAGGGAATTCAAAGTGACGAACTTGTCGGAGGGCCCACCTTGGTGACTGGTGTCACAGAAAGTGAGATTTCGCCCAAAGACTTGGAAAGGTCGGGCATGCTGATCAAAGACGCTTCGTGGATGTCTTTCGGCAGGCGGGAGGAGCTCTGATTTGATTTGTGATCATGCTCGTGAATACTGGCCGGCGCAGTGCTGGTGGGTTGGGGAGTTTCATACAGCATCCTGCGGCAAAACAGTGAGCCTGTTTCACCTGGACCACAGGACCTGTCATAGCAAGTCGGTCGACACCTTGATTGACCATGGTTCAACGACCGCTGTTTACACAACCCCAGTTTTGTTCCTTCCACCCCTTGAAAAGGGGGGAGACCATGGGTGACCCCTGGAATTCCATTTTTACTTCCATGTTGCCTTTAAACAAAGCAACAAGGACAATGGAAGTGGGTTCCGGACCTCCCTACCCCCCTCATTCAAGTAGGGGGGATGTCCTTCCTTTTGCAGGGGAGTTTGACACAGGCCAAGGCATGGCCGCCGATCATGGCCACCTACGGCTTGGACGCCTTGGACTCCTTGCCGGACGTCGTGAAGCGAAACCCTCGGCGGGTTTGCTTTCCACGCAGGCGCCCCTTGTCTTATCGTATTTGTAATATGGCTGTGGGTCAAAAATAGGGTAACCCCACATGGAACCACGGCAAATGGAAACATGGACGAAGCAAAACTTGCGGTCCCTTGGTGACTGATCTTGACCCATACCCATATATGTGTTGTATGAAGGGGTCCCTTGAAGCCGGCAACCGAGCAAACCATGTGATTTCAGTTCTTCTTTGGTTCCATGGCAGTGAGCTGAGCGGCTTCTCGTGACTTCGTCGGGGATGCATTTGAGGTACTGGCTCTTGTCCCACTTGCAGTGCCCCTCTTTGTGCTGACACTGCTTCGCCGGTCCGGGAGAAGAATTCAAGACCACACGCATGAGCTGAAAAGCAGGTGTAGAATGTTTGTCAATGAAACAACCCATGCAACATGCAGGAACAGCAACGCAGGTTGGCCTTTCACTGAGAGGACAACGCCATTGTTGGCCCTTCAACAGCTCATGCGCCCTGCAGCCAACCAGCAGATCAGACACTGAAACGGGAAAGGTAAAGCCATTCTGGAAGCCCAATGCTTTGTCTTACACAGGGCTGGTCATGTTGAATGTTTCTTGCAAACCTGGGCAGGAAATCCTCGTAGGCTCCGCAAAAGCTTTGCAGAATCCGCGCGGAAGCTTTGGCTTCTGTGCGTGACCCACAGGCTGGGACCCTCGTTTGAGGCCAGACAGGCCTCTCGCGAGCTAGCGTTGCGGTGGCGTGCAAACGTATTGCAACGGATCTCGGGATGGCTTCGTGCAAGCTCTGCCAAAAAGGCACGTCCGTTGGCGAAAGCAGCTTATCGCAGAGGAATCGATCTATTTTTCTAGCATGGCTCATTTGTTTGCGACGACTCATTTGTAGGTTTGGCACTGATTTGCAAGGTTTGCCGCGCTTGAGACTTTTTGAAAGGTTTTAGTAGCATCCTCGCTGCTGCTCCGCATGTGCGAGCACTAGAATTCTCGAACACGCCTTGAAGCCAGCATCCGTACGCATTGCCAGCGTTCTGGCATCACTGAAAGAACCACCAGCGCCACCATGAGTCTCGCAAAGACTATCGCACGAACCAGTGGCGCATCGCCGGCACACAAACCGGAATATTAAATAGAAGCAAAAAGAAGATGCAGCCAGAAAGACAGCATGTGACAGGAGAGGATGAGTTTAAAAAGCGTATGATGATGAGTTGAAAAAGGTTCAGGTAGAACGATGACACGCATGTTGCACAATACAAATCGGGCAACAGATTGACAACAACAACAACATCTGAGATGAGGAACCAATGCAATTTCCTGGAGAGACTTTCAGACTTGAAGACAGATCCAGCATGCAAAATTTGACAAGTTCGTGTTGACTACACCAAACTAAGATGGGGAGAGATCGAATCAGCATATACGGCAATAAAATTACTAGAGTATTCTCATTCTGTAAGTTAGTCTAGAAAACACAACAAAAAACAATCACAGGAGTGCCAATAGAAAGCAAACCAACGTATTGTTTGAGATTTGTTCCGGATTTGTTGTTGGGATGTATGTTTTTTTTCCGGAATTGTTGAGTTGTTTTAATATTTAGCTTCCAACGCTGGTACTTATTTGCTTTTTGCTGAGTCCATCAAAGATATTCATGTGTTTCTTTGCCGTGGCTCTGGAAGAAAAGTTCTTGACCTGGTTAATATATCCGTAACCATGATTGCTGGCATATCTCCTAGAAGATCCGTTTTGCCGAGTCCATATATTTATGTGTTTGTTTGTTGTGGCTCAGAAAGAATATTGACCTGGTTAGTACATCCCCAGCTATGATCTGTGCTTGACTCATCTCCAATATCACTGGTCATTTTGATCATGGTGGTCGGGGCCATGATCTGGCTTTGCAGACCCGAGCATCCAAAGCTCGACCTCTTTTGGATGGTTGCCCAAAGGCAGTGAATGAGGGACCCGGTCCCAGAGCCAAAAGAAGGCCATATGGATTTGGGATGCAGTTTTTCAGGTCTCCGATTCCTTCTCGGAAAGCTTGTCACCAGGTACGACGGGGCGCCTTTGGCCTTGCTGGCCGAATGGCTGCGAGTACTGGGCTTTGAGGTGGACATTGTGAGCTCAGCCCTCAGTCAGCTGCGAGCTCACGTCGTGGTCAAAGATTGGTTCCTGTACTTTGGAGTTGCTTGGGTCATGGACCCATGGTACATCAAGGGGGTTTTGAGTTGCGTTATGTCCGTGCTAAGATAGGGGGATCCACATGGAGTGTCGTGACAGGGAGTGAGTCCAACTTGGGGGGAATAAAAATAAAGCGCCACTCTTGCATGGAAAAGGGAAGCCTTTTAGACAGCCAATGTAAAGATGCTCAATAAGGGGAACCATGATCATGACCTGCATAAGGAGTTTTGACCATGGTGCATATGAGTAACGTACAATAGCAGTGGTAGTCTGTTGACACTGGACGATTCGGTCATGCAAGTTTTTTGCTTTGCGTGATTTGGTGGACAAGGGTCCCGAGCAAAAGCAAGGACACGTTGGTAGTCTACTTTTGGTTTCGGGCAATCCAAGTTTCCCACAACATCCAGGGAGACAAGCCAATTTGTCCATGTACTTTCGGGAGCAAAAAACAAAAGCGGAGCCTCCCGGTGTGTGGGTAGCTTTTCGCGGTGGTTTGAAAGGACAATCACAGACACATATGCAGTTCAGTCGACATTCCCGGAAAGAATATTGTGGATTTGAGAGACGTGGAACACACTTTTCACATCTACTCCCCATGCCCTCTGCGGGTAGCGCGGTTTGACTGGCCAGTGGGTCAAAATAGGTACCCAGACCGGAACCCTGGAAAATGGACACCAGGACTAAAAGCTGCGGTTTTCCGGGGGTTAATTTTGACCCACACCAAAATATTGACCTGGTATGTCAATAACCACAAAGACCGCTTTTGGTCTATGGACCATGTCACATGGCGACCCATGACCCCTTTTGACCCACACCAAAACTGTGTCGACTTGGGACTTGGGCGACCTTTCGCAGGCTCAGCAGATGTGAGCGAAGCGGAGTTCCGCGCTGATGCTGGGAGCTTGTGGTTCAGAGGAAGGCTCACCAGATATAGACTCCCTGACGGCCCTGACATGAAGCTGGGACCCAGAGCAGGGTATTTGCCATACTCGCAGTTGCAACATGGCAGCACTCTTGTCACAATTTGCTTTTTCCATGATGCGTGAATCTTGTCAATCTCGACACTTGCTGATTTTAGGTTGCTGCTGCTTTTCCGTCCAGTGAGTCGGCCGGGAGTGGCAGGATGGCTCCTTGCTGTCAGTTGGAGCAGAGCCACTGGTCATTGGTCAGGACATATCTGTTAGTCAACTACTCCCGTCCTGCTCTAAGTTCTAAGATGGCTGCCACTTCAAACCACTGCCCCAAGGGAAAACGGAGTTTTTGTGACGTTTTTTGCATCTACAGAATAGTTGTATGGACCATCTTTCCCTTGAGTGTAGTGGTTTGGGAGTAGTGAAGCCTCTTTTGGAGACGCCATTCGTAGTGGCAACAAATCTGTTGCGAAGATCTCTGCAAGGCTCAATCGTTGGACAGCGAATGTTCAGCGGAGGCGTGATCGTGCTTGTGTTGGGGGTTGTCAGAATTCGCCCTTTTTGGCAACCCCTTAGAAAGGTACACAAGACGGCACCGGGGTCAAAAAAGGGGGCCACAATGATTTTTGACGCCACAAAGATCTTTGACGCCCCAAGGATGTGCAAGCAAAGAGGGGGACAATTGCTGCGACTTGCATTGATTCAGGGCGAGGCGATCGCAAACAACTCTTGTGTTCTTTTTTGTTTGGCTTGTGGAACCGAGAGGGCCTGAATTCCATGGCCCCCCGAAAGGGACGGCTTTTCGGGTGTTTTGAGCAAAAACCTCGATGTCCTGCAAACAGATTTTTGTTTGTTGGTGCCAGGGCACTACGCGCAGAGACCTCATGGTGATGCGCAGATGTCAGGGGAGCAGCGCCCAAAACAGACTCCCATTAGCTATTTGGAGCTGGTCCCACTATTTGGTGGTATGAGGGTTATAGTCCTATTCAAGCCTTTAGCCATCCTAGCAGCACCTATCAATGGATTTTGGGCGCTGCTCAAGTGAAGTCAGAGCAAGCTGCAAGAGCTTCATGCTGCACGATACATGAGGCCGATCGGTGGCTTTCATCCAAAAGAGGACAAGGCGTGTTTGTTAGGATGCATTTGAGCTGTAACTGAGCCATCAAATCGATTCGGGTAGACGAGGGTTAGTATGGGATAATCCCGTTGCCATAGATGGGTGCGGATATCCGCCTTTTTGATTCTTCACATGGTTCTGGGTAGACCATTTTAAAACCCCGGTTTGGATTGTGAGTCAAGTTGTTTTTGTGTTTTGTTTTGGGGTTGCCCTTTTGATTATTGTCATAGTTGGCTCAACTGAACATGGACCGCAGGCTCTTCTGCTGGAGGTGAATAGCTGGCGCTATCCTTCTGTCCCAGCCTTGATGCCTGGTGAAGTTGCCAACAGCCGAAGTTCAGCGCCAATCCTTTCGCGTTCAAACACCTTGATTTGCCTTTGCGAGGTTTGGGTTGATCTGCCACTGCTTTGGCGAGCAACGCACACTCAAGCAGGTGACCCAGCCATTGCGCTAGTCTTCATGTCATTTGCCTTGTTCGTTTCGCCGGTTCTTGGCCAGTTTTTTCTTCTTCTCCCATTTTGGTACCATTTTGGAGTTCACCATTTGAGTTCACCATTTCGGTACACTTTTTTTTTTCAGTCCTGGCCAGCAGCCGCATCGCAGATGCCTGGGTTCTAAATCAGACCTGCGCAAAATTTCGACGGCTTCAGGTGGGCAACGGCAGCTGGCGCGGCTACCTTCGAATCAGCATGGCGGGAAAAGGCGAGCAACGAAGGGGAGGTCAGATGTTTTGCGACGAGAATGCTGCAGAAGAAACACAAAGAGAGTGCCTTGCACGGATTATACCTCTCAGCTTGCCGTTTCTCGAAGCTTGCCACATTGTCTTTTTCCAAGCAGAGAATACAGAGCAACGACATGCTTATATTTTTTCCAAGGCCAGACCGTTTAGGCGTGCTCTTTTTGAGACCAGTTTCATCTGAAAGCACACGCTCACCTGCACGCTCACTCAGCAGTCATGCCTCGCGGCACTCTCAGTCAGAGGATCGCGCCATTACAAAAGACTAAGTTAGACCAAAGGTTGAGGTGTGCTTGTGGGGCGGTACTGATGGAGGAAGTCTTCTTCGCACCAGCTTAGGATACCGGTTAGTTTTACCAATCCCAGCTGCCAGGATTTTGAGATGTTGCGCATCCATAGCAGTCTTGTGACTTTGGGAGACCCGCGCCTTTCCGGAGTGAGGCGTGGTTGTTGACATGGGCTTGTGCCTCAGCATTTTCGCATGAGCGAGCGCCCAAACGGGTTTCCTTTTCTACCCGGTTTCATGGGGATCCTGGTGCAGCCTATAAAAGACAACCAACAAAAACACCTTGGTGGAACCAATCATTGGGGTTGGGCACTGCTCTCACGTGTCAATGGCAGTCGTTGCATTTGGAAGGGCTCGCGTCAAAACGCCAGCATTCAGAGGGTAATTTCGAGGATGCCATTTTCATGAACCCAGCAGCATCCACGGATCCTCTGCATGCTCCTCCAGTGGGGGTGTGTCAAACCCGAGGCTCGACTGCGCATCCAATGGCTGCGCAGCGGCAAGAGCAGATTCTTCGAGAGCAGAAGGCGGAGTTGGCATTTGAAAGGCTTTCCTTAGGTGGTCGCCACTTCCTCGAAACCGATTCGGGTAGATGAAGGTTGATAAGGTATATAGTCCCAACCATATCTGGGTGCGGATATCCGCCTTGGTATTCTTGACATGGTATATGGTAGACCATGCTAGTACCGGGTTTTGATTATGACTCATGTGGTCGTGTCTTGCTTTGAGGGTGCTGTTCTCTTTTGGGCTTGGTTTGAGCATGGGACATCAAAGATTAGGCGTTCCCATATTTTGATGAGACAAGGCCAAATCTCCAGAGTTTGCAGGCAAGATCTTCTTGAACTAAACATATAGACACCATACGCTCCCGTCGGTTCAACCGCTACTTACTTTGCTAGCGGTAGCTTCCTCATTCTTCCCAAAGAGCCTGTTTTCCAGAACACCACGAAACACCTGGCGTGGAAAACAATGGTACCGCAGGATGGAATAGTAACTAACCTTCGGACCTTGAAGGGCCCTTTTCTCCTGCTTTCCTCCAAGGTCCTTAGAGTCTAATCTATTTGTTTCTGGGAAATGGCGCGTTCGAGAATCAATTGGAGCTTTCGGTGCGTGTTCTTCCTTGTTCTTGAGTTTTCCCTCTCAAATCCCTTCAGCTGGACTCCTTTCCGAGACTCATGAGTTTGGTCAAGATTTCCTGGAGGTAAGTCAAATCCCAGAAGTAAAAATCGCTTCTTCCAGGACTCATGCTGTCCCTCAAAACCCCATATACCAGGGATTTCCATGACTCAAAAACATGGTGTCTCTCGAAGCTCAAAATACCAGGTATCCCAACGAGTTGAAATACGAATGCCCAAGTTTGCAGCTTCGGAGGCTGAAGCTGAAGCCTTGTGCCACTACTTCGGCCCGGAATCCAAGGGGTTTGGGGTGGGTTCCCATGGGGTGCTGCGTTCCTTTGTGGGATTTTATGGGTTTTGGGTGGGTTCTCATGGGTTCCGCACGCCAGATGTTCGTGTCTGCTGCTAGTTGCTTTGTTTGAGAGTATAGCAAGGCCTAATGATGAACAAGGCGTGATCACCATGTTGGGAGAGCAAACGAACCAAACAGTTTTGGGCGCTGCTCACATAGAAACCCTTCTTGGGATTCCACATTGTTTTTGTCGAGAAGTACCTCGACCACGCGGATAGCTCGACGGTTCCATTTGGGCAAATTAGAACAAGCTCACTGATCCAGAGGTTTATCACGAGCGATTGAGTTTCAGGTTGTTTTGTCCATTGCGCAGGATGCCATTCTTCGTGCCCAGATTTTGGTTGTGCTTTTTTTCGACGGCATGTTTTGTTTTTGTTTTTGTTGTTTGTTTTCCTTTTTCGGGTTGGTTTTTCGAGGGACACCAGAAGACCCTAAAGCTGACGAGCCATGGCCATCGAGGCAAGTCGCTGGATGAGATGCTGCAGTCCTTCCGATCTCATCCCTGGAAAAGTCCCCTGCCGGACGCTCCGAAGCCTGGGCCCATGGGGGGCAAAGCTCCTCCTCCAGGCGACCAAACGAGTGGGGTGGGATCCACCAAAGAGCCAATGGCTCCAAGAGTTTGAGGGCGAACAATGGTGGTTTGAGGGCTTGTTCAAGATGACGTTGGGGGGGAAGTTTTGCTTGCAACCACCCGAAAAAGAAGAAGAAGAAGAAGAAGAAACAAAAGGGCGTGTTTTGCTTTCAACCACCCCCCAAAAAAAAACCCAAAAAGCATGGGGTGGTGTTGATGCCGCTTTGGGCTCAGTCCCACAAATCCTCGGCCGCCAGTCTTCAAGCGTCCCGAGCGCAGCTTCTCGACGTATGGCCCCACCCTGGTGGGGGCGACCGGCGGAGTCCTGAGCTCACTTCGCTCGGCTTCGGTGCGATGAGCTCAGTGAACATCCCAATCCAACCACTAAAATTGACCGAAATGGGTGGTGATTTCACCTATCCCCCAAAATGGGATCCCAATTGGTTTTGAACCATGGTCACATGGAATGAGCCGGGAATGGGATTCCAAAGGAACAAAGGAAAGCAGTTGGATGGTTTTTCTTGGGGGTCGATACGGCCCCAGCAAGCTAAGGGTACCAACCCTTTTGAGGTTGACTTGAGAAGCCAGAAGGGCAAAATCGGTGGCCATTTTGGGGCTTCCATATCCCATGTTATGTTGACACCCAGGGAGAATGAAGACGGCAAGCGAAAGTTGGATCTTGTTTTGGATGGCACTTGCTTTGCAATCCCAAGAGGAGACTCACATCATGTCGGGCTTGATTGCTATTGGCTTGGATCAATAGACTTTAACTTGTTGGTTCAAATTATTTGTGTTTTCCGTTTAACCCAAAAACAACACCGTTTTGCAGAGGGGCCGTTGCAGCATCCAAGGCCGGGCTCCCCGATTTTTGAGCGACCCCACTTGGACTCTGAGGCCTTGGCCAGGGCCCAGGGAACCATTGCCACGCCGAGATCGGCGGAACTTTGGAGCGGCGAAGGCGAGAGCTCCGGATGGACTGTGGATGGGCAAAATGGCGACGCAGATCGCCACGTTTGTTGGGATGAATGAAACCTGATTTGACTGGTTGAGACAAGCCGCCAATCCCAACTGGGAAATGAAACTTATGAAACTTTGTGTTCAAGGATGCGCGGATTTTTCCTGGGGATTACACCCCACTGGGTAAGTTGCCCGAGTCCAAAAACAGGAAAGAGCGCTGGAAAGAGCCCTGGGATCGCATAGGAAAGTTTCGGTTGCCAAATTCCCGAGCCTTGAAACTTTGTTTGTTTCCCTTGAAACTAAGGGGAGATTCTCAGAATGGGCCCCAAAGGCGTACCTTTCTCAGGGAAGCCAAAGGAAAGCGGTGCGGCGGTGCCATGCAGTATTTTGAGAAACCCCATGGGTCATGGAACCTGCTTGCAGTTGCCTGCAACCTGTGTTAAGAGGTTGATGACCATGGCAATCTTGAGAAACGCAACGGCACCGTGAAAACGGGCAAATCACTGCAGGACGCAGGAAGTCTCGACGTTGCCCTCCTCCAGACATTCGGAGGGTGCATCGATATTGCCTCCCTCAAGGTCGCAGGACGGGATGCAGAGGGTAGAAGTGTTCAGGGGGGAGTGAACAGGAACACCACCACCTCAGCCTTTTTAGACGGGGGTTTGGAGGGGAGAACAGGAAACCGGAACCACCTCACCTGAGGTCCCGAATTCTTGGGAACAACTGGTGGTTGGCTTTCGTTTTCCCGCGCGACGGACGGCTTGACTTGCCAGGCCAGCGACGGACGGCGGAGCACAGGTCTATCCCAGGCCGTTGCTGCCCGGTGCTTGGATACCTCCGTTTGGCGCTTGCAAAGTGCCGCGGGCCAAGACCATTAGACGAAAAGCCAGCAGGCATGTGTGGATATATATATATATATATATATGTGCATATACATAATATATACATATATGCATATATATATATATACATATATATATATAGATATACACACACTGTAGTTATGCTCAGCGGTGCATGACCACAGCATTTGCCATTTGGACCATCCAGGAGAGAGCGGCCTCTCGCAGCTCCTCCCGAAGTCGGCTTTCCTTAGCTTCGCCCGGGCCCAGGTTCTGGGCACGTTGTACCCTCGGTCGCACCCCTCCACTAGATTCGTCTTCTGAGTCTTCTGAATATCTTCCCGTTCCGTTACCTGAGCTCTGGAACTTGACAGGTCCGCGCTGTTCCGGCAAGAAGTGGAGAGAGCGGCCAGAGACTCAGGGGCCAATTTCAAGTCCTTGTTTCACACATTCTAGACAGTGATTTTGGGGATGGAACTTCAATGGTGGACCCATTTTCAAGAGTTTTGTTTGACCGAGCTTTTTCTGGTTTCCTTGAAGGGACCAGGGTTGTTTGTTTTCACATATCTTGGCCAACCCGGCTCATCACAGCTCTGGGATTGAGGTGCTAGCGGAAGTTGCGCGCTTGCCCACTTCCATGACTGAGCGATCATGAGGCTAAGAAGTTGGAGGCTAGCAGTAGACTTGGTGGCTCCCAGCCATCCCCTTAGCCTTTTAGACTTTTAGTGTTTAGTGGGGGTTTCCATTTGACCCACTAAAAGTTAAGCTTTTAGCAGGGGATCTGAGGGCAGCCCAGTAGAGAGATCCCTGCTTAGTTCAGCGGCATAGTTCAAAGCGGCTCTGCAAAGCAGCGCTGCAGGTTAATGCTCACGCTTCGTCGTGTGAAGCGGGGGAAAAAATAAGAAAAACAAAGGAAAACAACATGAGGCAGCTGGGAATCTTGATCAATCCACACATGAAGATGGCACAATCCTTCTCCATGACTTTGACAGCGGATTTTGTCGGATTGCAAGCCATTTGGCTCGCAAGTTGTCAACCTTGACACATGAGCGGTGTGTCAAAATGTTCTGACATGTCTCAGCTTGACCTGTATTTCTCCAGAACCGTACAAGTTTCTATGACGGCAGAGGGAGACCCGAACACGGACTATTTCGGAGATTGTCAAAACATTGGGTTCCCTTTTGGGACAATAAAAGGGACCAACTCATTTTGACCACCCAATTCGCTTGGAGCATTGGCATCCCACTCCTATGCACCGGCTTGCGGTGAGACTCAAGCCCAGCCAATGGTCGACCGCGCCTCAAGACTTGAGCCAAAGAGACGTGAGCGCCCAAAACCACCTGTGGTCATTTCTACTACCCGATGTTAGTGGGGCTCATTGTAAGGCCAATGTCTAGATTTACGGTCGTGTTGGTAGAACCAAGGGTCAATGGGTTTTGGGCGCTGCTCCCTTGTGTTTCTTCTTTTTCGCTGCTCCAAGCACGTTGGAGGTCGAGAATCGGTGGCTTGCCAGCCATAGTACTGGGATCTGTGATGACCTCAGTCTCTGGAGTGAGACTGTGAGAACCTGGACGCATCTTGGCATTTAGTTGGATCAGATGTCAGGTGCGGACCAAGAAATGGAAGCCCTTCCACTCCATGTGCGCAAGCTCGATATCTGAGTTGTCAGCAAGGAATGGAAATGGGTAGGTGAAGTTTAGACGTGGACAGTCACAACAACAATTGGAGATTGATGAATATCCTTGGCCCCCAAATTACCATGGGTCACTGTTCATTTAGTGGTTGAACATATCAAAGCTTTTTCGTGGTTTTCAGCCCATGCAAAGGTCATTTTGATACCTTTTTCGTTGTAAGGTGCGACAGGGCCGTTTTGATTCATGGCTTGTTTGGGTTGACTCCTTGTCAGTTGCTTTGCATCAAGCTGTGGCCAGCTTGCGGCGAGACGCAACCCCCACAGCCCAAGCGTTTGGGTCGTCCGAATCCCTGAGGTTCTCACAATGTATCCCTTGGCTCCGAAAGGAAGGCCCAAGCTTTCACAATGGACGCCTTGGCCACAGGGAAAGGAGCACCAAAGAAGGGGCACTGTTTTTTGAGAAGCCCCCTCCCCCCCAAAAAAAACGATTCCTCTTTTGAGAACCCCCCCCTTTCCCCCCCCCCCCCCCCAAATCAAAAGATCAAAAACCAACGCAGCGCAGGTACCGGACCAACCGCTTGCGAGAGATCCGGCAGAAAGAGGCCGAAGCCGCGCAGGCCGATCCGCGAGTTGGAGGATGGTTGCCATGATGATTCTTTCGGTCATAGCATGAAGACGAGACAGGAAAGCCGGGCCAAGCAGTACCCCCCGAGGAAGTGTTGCAGAGGCAAGCAAAGGCAACAGCAACAGCGAAAGCAAAGACAGCAGTAACGGCAGCAGCAACAGCAACAGCAGCAGCAGCAAAAGCAGCAGCAGCAGCAGCAGCAAAAGCAGCAGCAGTGCTGCAGTAAAAGAAGCGGCAGCAAAAGCAGCAGCAGTGCTGCAGTAAAATCAGCAGCAAAAGCAGCAGCGGCAGCAAAAGCAGCAGCGGCAGGAAAAGCAGCAGCGGCAGGAAAAGCAGCAGCGGCAAACAACAGCAGCGGCAGCAAATCCAGCATCAGTGCTGCAGTAACAGTAGCAGCAGCAAAAAGCTGCAGCAGCAAAAGCAGCAGCGGCAGCAAAAGCATCATCATCATCATCATCATCATCATCATCATCATCATCACCACCACCACCACCACCAGCAGCAGCAGCAGCAGCAGCAGCAGCAGCAGCAGCACCAACACCAACGCCAACACCAACAACACCAACAACACCACCAACACCAACACCAACAACAGCACCCCAACGCCAACACCAACAACAGCATCAACACCAACACCAACACCAACACCATTTCGTTCCATTTTTGCGTTTCGTCAATTCATTTCATTTTGTTGTTTCGCATTTCTTTCTCCTTGTCTTTTTGTAAATTCTTGCTTCTTTCCTTTTGCTTCTTGCTTCGTTCCGTTCCTTTCCCGAAGGCTGCGGCTGCTGAAGAGGCAGACGCCGACGGCGCCAAGACTATGAGCCGCAAGGCCAACGAAGCCCGCGCCCGGTCCTAAGATGATTCGTTTCCTTAGTCGAGCCGTTTCTCGGGCCGGGATGCGCTCATAGTGTGGATGGTTGGGAAATCCATTTCGCACCACTTTGACACCATGGCTGAAACCAGTCTTTGTTGGTATTTGCAGGGGAATCAAATCAGAAACCAGGGTGTCTGAGCAGTGGTCCGAAATGGATTTCGCAACCATCCTGGCTGGGTCCATTTAGATTTGACTATCGTTTTTCGGGTCGGGTGATTTTCCCTTTAGGCTTCCTTTCAAGCCAACCTGAAAATGGTTCCCGCAACGAAGACCTCCAATTGGGTGTGTTTTCTTCGAGGCGAAGGCTACTCTTTTTGTCATGGTTTAAAGGAAAGCAAAAGGAAAACCACCCAAAGAGGGGGGGCGTCCCCTTTTTTGGAGTACCTTGGGGTAGACACTACTCACGGTTTCGACTTCCCTGGAAATGGTTCCCTTGCGGAATTTTATCCGGGTTCAAGTCTATGGGGTTTGCTTTAAAACGGAAGCCAAGGGTTGAAGCTCCTTTCTATTCCCAGACTTAATTGACCATCCCACTCAGCGTGTTTTTTTAAAGCTCGCCAGCTGAATCCAACAAGACAGACAAGAAGCCATTACCCTCCCTCCCCTTGCTATCCCTTGTTGGTTGTTGCAAAGGGAAGACACTGCGAAATGCTGCTTTTTTGTGGTTCCGGAGGCACACACACACACACATTCAGGGCTCCTGTTCCCTGGTTAGGCACTCCCTATATATGTGGTTTTGACCATATCGGTGGAAGCAGTCGTCAATGGGTTTCCGACGCTCAAACCTGCTGTGGACTGCAACCAGAAACGACGCATTGCCCTTTGCCCTATGCAGCAGGTTCTGCCGATGGTGTCTGTCGGTTTCGCTTGGTTGGTCGAGGGTCCAGCGCGGGATCTGCAGAGCAGCAAACAGAACCCTCGAACCAAAGAGAATGTGGAGCTGCGTATGCTGCGTCTTTTTCCCCAGCGCCTATCCTCCTGTCGATCACATCCTGCAACTTGGAGTTAATTTAACGTATTCACGACTCAATCTTCAGATGCCGGCTCCCACGAGCACATGACATGTGTCTTCCTGGCCCGGGCTTGCGCCATGTTGGTTCCCTTGACCCACCGCATGAACCCTTGGTGGGTCAATCCCCGAGAAGGATTTGTCCGCCGGTCTTAGGTGAGCACCACTCCCTTCCAGGCTGGAAGTGAGGTGGTCACCGGTCTCAGTAAGGCAAACCAAAAAGGAGGGTGTAACGAACAATCAGCGATATTCCATTGTGTGGGCGTGTCGGATCATGCTATGTTTCAAAAGCCGTTTGATGAACCCCATGTCGGATGTGGGTTGAGTCGGCCAACCGCTGGCAAAGGGCATCGCTCGAAGGCAGCGCGCCTGATGCGGGTCTTTGATGTGGTGCCGGAGCCGGACGGCCTGGTCACGTTTTGGACCAGGCTGGAGAGGCCAAAAGATCGGCGAAGGTTTTTTTTGGTTCCAGTGCCAGACCAGCTTTTGACCTCCACTTGGCCTATGCTTTACGGCTCAAAACAAGGGGCGTGAATATCTTTTTTGGTTCCAGCGTCAAACCACTTGGCCCATGCGTCAAACGGGCCAGAACCAGCAGGGGGTTTTGCAGCGCCAGACCAGCTTTTGACCTCTACTTGGCCCGGAACAAGCAGGGGGGGTCAAAAGAAGGACAACGGATTGACCAAAGGGCCGAACGTGCGGAGTTGCTGTGCAGGCTAAACGTCGACCTGTCTCGAGCTGCCTGCCAGTTTGTCGTCGAGTTGCAAATCGTGAGTCTTGCTCGAGCCAGTGATTCTGCCAAGCATCCAGACTTGCTTGTTATCCTGATTCTCCAGGTGAAAGTGTGCGAGGCACCTGCAACTTGCCTTGCTCTTACTTGGGTCTCTCTTTTCTCAGGGCACCTTTTTGTGTGGTTTTTAAAGAACACCCACAGGAAAGCCGACGCCATTTTTGGGGTCCAAATCCTAAAAAAGACAGCCACTTGCGGCATGCAATCAATTCTTTGGGAGACCTCCGAAGGTCCTCTGCTTTGTGGTGAGGCCTCATGGCCTGAGCACAAAGCTGAAGGTCTTGGCGTTTTGCCCGGATGATCAGATCGAGGCCATCCGCCTCGCTTGGATCGGGGGTTCCCTCTGGTTTGGGACACCCTGAATCCCATCAGCCGCCAGGACGTGGAGTTCTGTTGGCTGTATCCAACTTTGTGTCAGCCAATCTTCTTGTTGATCTGTTTTATCTATCTATTTGTCTATGTGGCCATGGGTGAAAATCCAAATCGTACCCCCAGTTAACATCCCAATCCCCACTAAAATAGACAAATGGGTGGTGCACCTACCCCAAAATGGTTCCATTGGTTTTGACCCCCAGCCATGTGTCTGTGCGCCTCTCTATTTGTCTACCTTTCGGCTGCACAGCCAGGAGATGCTGGCAGCCGGGGCTGACTTTGCAGGCGACGCGAAAGTGTCGAGCACTCGCTCGCGCTTGTCTCTTGCACTGAGCACATGAGCCACGGTGCAAAGACCCACGTATTTGCGATGGGGATGGGTATGACGCCTTGGGTACAAAAAAACAGCATGGCTACCAGGTTCTCATGGGAGCCATGACCCGCAGAGTTTCGGAGTTTCGGCTCTTTTCGGCTTCAGGCATCACAGAACCTCTGAGAAGGATCGGCCAAGGCTCTGGAGTTGCATTCTGGGCGTTTTTTTTGTCGCAGTAGCCTTAGAAAAGCGGATGGCACGGAGCAAAATGGGAGGAACCCAGCCATTTGCGCGGGTTGCGCACTCCCATGTCAGCTGGCAATGATGCCATTGTCACTAGATTTAGGGGTGCTTTTGGGTGCTTTTGAAAAGGCAAAGAGGCCTTTGCCCCCTCCCCCATTTCTCCCCCCCCCCCCCCCCGAAACTTTGAATGCCCGCATTTAGGCGGACGTCCGCCTGTGGCGCACGCAGGCTGGATGGGCTTCGATCGATGCCTGGCCACTCCCAGCATTATGCAGGGGCCTCAGGCGCCGGCAAAGTTGCAAAAAAACGAGCCATTAGCGATTTATTCTTGTTCTTATTTGTAAATGGGGAACACCCTCCCAAATGGTTGGTGGAAATAAAGCAGCCCATTGTTTTGTGGTGACTTTTAACAAGGGAACTAATTCAAATCTCCAATCCAAACCACCGAATCCCCATGTACATGATTTGCACCAAAAGGCTCCCAAATTAAGATTCATAGCGTACATACCCAAATAGAAGTGACCCATACCCGTCCTCGCGATTCATTGCTGTTTTCTTGAGGTAGACCACACAAACAGATAGCTGGCAGGTGTAATTTTTTTTTTCCCAGTATAATTATGGCCAGTTTTAACACCAGTTTCCTGTACTGCCAGTTTTTTTTTCTCCTTTTTTGTGTTTTTAGAAATTTTTCTGACCCCCCTGGCTGCCGTTTTGGGCAAACACCTGGTGCCCTTCTTGTGGGTTTTTTTTTCCGGTGCGGGCGGGATCGCCCTCCAAGAGGATCTTCCGTCGTCGGGCTTCGACTTTCGACTTCCCGTCTGGGTTTCGTGGGCTCTCGCGGTGGTTTTTTGGGTCTCCCTTGAAACCAGACCCAACATACCCTCGGAAGGAGCAAATAACCAAAATAGAAGTAAGAGAGCACGAGAAGTAGCAGAACAACAAGAACAAGGCAAACGACAAACAACAAAACAACATCGCTCGTTTTTGTTTCCTCTTTTCTTTCTTGTTCCCCTCAACAATGAACAGACACCAAACAAAAACCACAAAGAGAAGCGCTTGCCTTCCGGGTGCACTAGGCCTCAAGTCATGAAGATCGCCAAGGTCTTGGGCCCCAGGCGGGGAATTTTCTTCCAGATACCTCGAGCGAGTTGCTGGCGGGTTGCGGGTTGGTCCGAGCTTCACACGGGAAGTCTTGGCCAAGTTTTAGGAGGAGCTGAACAGTGGCTGGACATTTTTTCATTCGAAAGGGATCGACAGAGTCATACGCAGTTTTTCTTGCCACGAATCAAGACCTAACTTCCTGGAGTCTCGAACAAGTCCAGACTTTTTGATGGCTTTTCGCCTGCTAGGATGGGGTCAAAGCATGGCTCCCGTTCGGGCTACCTCTCTGTCCATTGGGGAAAGCACGTCAGTCCCTCTCATATTTTTTTCTGACACATTTGAAATCCCTGCTTGCCTTTTGGCAAGCACAATCCATGGGGAAACCCCACCTCTTTCGGACATTTTTCCGACCCCCTTTGCAAACCAGTACTTCTCTCTTCTTTGAAGACCTCAAATCTGATACCGACTCGCGCCCTGTTCCGAATGCGCTTGATATTTAACATTCCCCCGTGCCTAAGGGCCGCTCTCGGCCCCAAGGGGGCTTTGGAGATCGATGGATCGATGGATCGACGTTCGATGGATCGATGGATGGCGTTTGATGCTGGTTCTCAGGGACTGCGGGAATGAAACTGGGGATCCCCGAAGAAAGGAAACCAAAGTCGGATGGGTTTTCCTTGTGGGGCAGTTGACCCATGCCTCTCATTCCCCTCCTCTTCGGCTCGGATCGGATCGGATCGGATCGGATTCGCTAGGAAGATGATGCCGAATCCCAAGAGCGGCACCGTGGTGCCCAACCTCCCCGTGGCCATCAAGGAGGCCGGACCGGCTTCCCATGATCCCCCGGTTTCCTCCCAAAAGTTTGGGGGGAGGGGCTGGAGGGTCTTTTTAGTTTTTTTTACCGGTTTTTCGGCGACCCGGAGCCGATGATTCCTTTTTTTGGGGGCCCGCTTCGGAGCCATAGCCATGTGGACCATGAGTGTGAGTTTGAATGTAAGCGAGGGAACAGAAAGGTCCAACCTTGTTGGGGGTTCTTGGGGGAACTCGCAAACTCTCCCAAAATGAACAGGGGGCTCTTGGGCGGCCATGCCTCGTAAGTTTTGTTAGAACCAAGTGACGTCGGATATTCGGCTTCATCAACGTGCTGGAATTTCTTTTGTGGGGTCGTCCATGAGGATTGGGACGCCCCTGGGGTTGTGTAGGTGGGGAATGCCGAATGGATCTGACGATCGAAATGCTCGAGAGGCCAAAGGCGGAGCCCTGTTGGAGTACCGCGCCGAGGGTGAAGGCGAGTTGAAGGCGCGGTTGCTCAACAAAGGTAGGGCATGGAAGGATAGAACCCGAAGGCGACAGTCTCAGCCCGAAAATAGGTATCCGCCCCCTTGATGTACGTGTTCTTTTATTGGTAGAGCACCTGGGTTTTGGGGCCGACAAAAAGCGAGAGGTACAGTTAAGGCCCTCAAAAATAGGCTCAAAGTCGGAAGATAGGGTCAACACCAAAAATGGGGCCGGAAAGGAGTTGTCCGGCATAACTGGGGAATTCTCAAGGCCCGAAAGCTTTGCGACGGCTTTTTGTTTGGTTTCCCTCCGCTCAGTTTCACCTTGGTTTCCATCACTTGGGTGGGGATACCATGTGAATCGCAAGCAAAACCTGGTACTGAAGTGGCCCACTTTGGATTTCACCCGGAGGCCACCATTGGGGATGCCAACTTCACGGATGCCAAGATTCTGGAGAATATGAAGTTCCTGGCGCGGAGTCCTATTGGGCCGTTTGGGCATTTGGGTCTGTCTCCAACGTGCAGGTCCGGTTTCAACAATTTGGCTGCTTCCTTCCCTTTGGTCTCGAAACAAAGGTTCGGCCGGCCACAAGGAGTGGCCCCAAAAAGGAGAGACTCATTTTGTCGTTGAGAGAGTTCATGTCGGGCCGTGGACCAGTTCATCCACCCCCCACGCAAACAGCACACACACACACACACAGCACACAGCGCACACAGGGCTGGCCGAAGCCCGCGGCGCTCAGGTGCAAACGTTGCTGAGAGCGCGGCCCCGTTCTGCGGCACCCAGCGGAGGCCAGGGAAACGCCGGGGGCGAAGCCGGCCTCAGTTTGGCCCCAAGAAAAAGCAAAGGAAGAATCCAAATGCCAACAAAAATCAGAAAGCAACAAGACACATCGCCAAGCTATTTTTTTTACCCAATGTCGGAATTCAGGTCTAGTATTGTTAAATGCGTGGATGCATACATGAAGCCCTGGTATGAACCATCGACTTGAGCTGAAAATTGGGATCTGAACCGTCGAAGAAGCTATGGGAAGGCAGGTACCCCCTAACCTCACCACCAATCCAAACCTCCAATTTGAGCAGTGCCTCAATACCTATTGGCCATTCCATCCTACTGTCTGGTTTCACGGGCTGAGTACAGCCGAAAACAGATCGTCAACGGAGTTTTGGCGCTGCTCGATCGAGGGTTGCACTTCAGCAGATCAAGTTGGGACCTGAAAAGCATCTTTTGGGAGCCTTTTTTGGTTCCTTCCGTAGTTCGTAGTACGAATGCCAACTTAGTAAGTAGGTTACAACCATGGTTATGAGTGGCTGATACCCAGGGTGATCGTCCCCTTACCATGGTTGTAACCTCCTTAATCTTGAACGCCCACCTACAAAAAACGGGCCACACCCTTACCATAGTATGGTTATAACCTCCTTAAGTGGCCGGAACACCACCCTTACCATGGTTTGGCCGGTTTGTAGTAGGTGGGATGTTCCAGCTACTTGAGGAATTTAAAACCATACCTGGTATGATCAACACCTCAAGCGGTTCAACACCTAAGACCTGGGCCGAACCATCGGGCGAAATCGTTTCGGGGTCCCCGGCGCCAGGCTCAGGGCCCACGGATCCCACCAAGAAGCCCCCGGGCGCGCCGCTGATTGGAGGGCCCAGCCAAAGCCCCGGACTCGCGACGCGGCGATGCCGGCCTCAAGGTGTGACGCAAAGCCCTTGGCTATGACATGCTGTGAACTTTCAGGGGAATCACCTTTCAATAGGTTGGGGAACATCGATCCTCATGTAAATGATGTCCACCAGAGGGTGCCCAATTAAGACACATAGCTGTTTTGGGTCTGATAAAACCCCTCCAACATGGAAGATGCCCTCTGCAAAGCGCTCAGTTTTGCCGAGCTATTGCCTTTTGGATGTGTTCTTTGAATTGGTACCGCTTTGGTTTGTTTGAACCAAAGGAAAACCACCCATGTTCGGGTGTCATCCAAAGACCAAACCATTTGTGCTACCGGCAAGGTATCGCTGCTTCTGAAGACAAGGCCTTAAGGGTTGCATTCGTCGGCCTTTGAACGGGCGGCTGGATACGCGGCTCTCCGTTCCAATTTGAAACACGGACAGCACCCATTCTAAAAACCATGAGAACCCCATGTTTGTAGGGTTGCAACATCAGAAACGCAGCACTGTATACAGGCTGCGCCGCACGACTCCCTTGGCAGCTAGTATGGTGTGGTTGAAAGGGGATTTGCTGGGGAAACCACCTTGCTTTGGGTCCCAAACCATTTTGCACGCACACACACACACACTCTCCCAGAGAGTTGTTCGTTGATGCGAGTTCGGGTTGGGAGGCTCAAGAGGGTTTGGTCAACATCTCAACTGATGTGCAATGTCTGATCGAATCTGGGTATATGCGTCAAAATTGGGGGACCCCCTATTTATTGGCCGTTTTTCTTGTGATTTCCCTTCAAACCAACAGGCAACACCTTCCAAAAGCCAAGCGTAGCAAGCGCCAAACGCCGGGGAGTGCCAGGATCTCTACTTCCGGGAAGCCACCTTGCGCTTGGGAAGTCGTGGGCCGGCGATCCGCACCATCCGCAGACCCGACTCGACTCGAACATGTCGTGCGGTCTTTTCGCTGGAGGTGGCAGGTGTTTTTCTCACATTCCGCGCTGGGCGTATTGAACAAGTCACCCTTTGGTGGCCAATTTACGGCGAGGTTTCCTTTTAGAGGGGACTTTACTTGTTGTGAGCCTCGGGGCGATTGCTATGGCCTAATTTGTTGGACGCCCCAAATCATACTGCACGAGTTTGATTTTGGAGCCCCGTGTTGCGTCTGAGGCATTGATCCGGAGTCAATGATGCCGTCCTCGGTTGGATACTTTCGATAGCGGCCAGGGAGGCTGTGGAAGTCAGGTTCTGACACATTCGGCCGTGGTTTTGGAACTCTGAGTTCGGACACCACTGAAACCGATCCAAGCAGACAACGTACGGTTCTCAATTCCCTGTTTGGGGTCACGTCCCTTCCCAGCCTCCCGGTGGTCAAGAAGCGTAGTTTGAGTGCTCCGGCGATTTGCGGTTGCGACGCTGGCTAAATTTGATTGTAGAGTTACGAGCTTTTTTGTGTGCCTCTTCTCTTCAGTTCTCAGCCACGTCACAGTTCTCAGCCACGTCACGTGCAACCAGGGCAAGACATGTACATACAAATAATTCCGACGAGACTAGCTATCGGCAGAAGAAAGAAGTCTGCCTCCCTGCAAGCATGTCGAAGCCCTTCGCAGCGTAGCAAGGAATCACTACCGCAGTCTTGCCGTTGCACACGAAGGTAGGGCAAAACATGTTTCAACAACCAAGCTCTGATCCACACTAAGGGAAATCAACAGGAGGTCGTTTAAACAGGTTTCTAGCCATAGTTTAGGGGCTGAATGGCCCCTTGTTGCACCAAACCCTTCATTGCTCCAATCGTCTTGGGGTCTCCGGCTCAAGCCCGGGAGCTTGCCGAAGAGCACTTCTGAGGTGCCCTGAAGGGGGCGGGGCAGGGGGGCAGGGTAACAACCACAGTTTGAGGGATCTCGAAATCACTTTTTGGTCCAGAAAAAGCCACCATTTAGAGGCTCATTTCGAGGCTGTCACTTCACCGCACTTAGTACAAAACACCTCATGGGACGTTTGCCGAGCTAGCTCAGCAGCCTGCTTTGTGAGGGTACCCCTTTTCCAGGTTGCCTCAAAGGGAAGCCAGAAGGACCACCTCGCCATAGGGTTCCCGGTTATCGTCATCAGCATCACTGCTGCAGGCCATTGCCAGAGGTCCAAAACGCTGTTTGGAGCCACATTTCGGTAAATACTGACCAAATAGAAAATAGCTTGCTATTGGAAGGTCATCAGCAGTCCCGGAGCTGGTCTTAGGTGCAGTTGGACGCCATGGGGAAAAAGGGGAAGAAGAAGCAGCTGGACCCGGAGGTGCCGCTTGCAACGCCGTCGCCGGGTTTGAAAAGCGCCGCAAAAGGCCAGGAATCCACAGGGAAGCGAAAAGGGCGGGTCTTTTTTTTGTCCATCTTGAAGTTGGCTTTTGGTTGGGTCCCTTTTCAAGTTGCCTTTCCCTTTTCAGGTCATTTTGGAAGTTGCCCAACAGCCACAATGAAACTGTAGGTGGATGAAGGTTAAGGGCTACCAGCCGTCCTTTTTTTTTCATTACCCAGGGTTTCGGTTGTGACTCATACCAATGCGTCCAACGGGAAAGGAAGTGGCAGGCCTGACACAAGTTGGATGCAGGCGGCAGCCCGGCAACAAGCTGCAGAGGCGGAGGAGAAGAAGAGGCGAGACCACCCAAAGCCATGCAAAACCACAATATATATATATACGCACGTACATATTCAGAATGTGTATGTGATTTACGCGTGTGCATAATATTTCGTTGATAAAACATGACAATTCCGAATAAAATGATTATACATGAGGAGACCAGATGCAAAACCAAGGGGAAATCGGAAATTCCGTAGGACACCAATGGACATTCAATGGAAACACTAGTACCGGTTGAAACAACGACCCTTGCTTGCCCTCTTCAATTGAAATGAGGTTGGAGATGATCAAGGAAGCCATGCGACTGCGCGCAAACTGCGAGCGGGAGGAGCAGGGTTGGGACCGATAAGGCGACGGAAGCGTTTGGGGGTTTGGGGGTTAGGGGTGGTTTCCCATTTACCCTCTGCAAGAACCAATGGTGCAAATCACCAGATATTTGGTTCTAGCAGAGGGCAAATGAGAAACCACCCCAGAAGACCTCCAAACCACCAATCCAAATCGCCAATTAGAGAGAGGCCGCCTAGCTGTGGGGATTTTGTGAAGGCCACACATTCACGCAGGAGAATCACTTCCACCAATTCCTGATGGAACGGGAGAAGATCAACTACTTCTGGATTGTAGAGAAGAAGACGCTCACCGAGAAGCAGGCCTGACGCTTAGCGTGGATCTCTCGTGTTTTTGTTTGTTTTTGTGCGAGGCACTGAGGATGTCTGGATTGCTTTCTGAGACCTTCGCGTTGATCGGTGCCGTGCGTTGCACGAAACCGCAGGCGGATCTCCGCAACAAGCAGCGAGAGCTGCAAGATCTCGAAGAGCGGCAACAGATCGAGCGGGAGACCCAGTTTGGGTGAGTTCTGGGATGCTACTCACATGATTGTCCTTTGGCGCAAGCTGGAATTCGTCTAGACCCCGTCTCGAGTGCGCTGACCAGTTTGGGTGACGATGCGGTTCTGCAGAACGATGGCGCAAAGAGAACCCAAACACCTGCGGGTGCGTCTTTTTTGAAGTTGGACCCCCAAATTGGTGTTGTTTCCTCATTTGGTTTCCCTTGAATACAAAAAAGGGGGACCAGCCGAAGTTGGCAGACCCATGCAGCTGAAACTTCATGGCTTTGTCAAGTTGCCGATCTCAAGCCATTCGGATTGCTCCAGTCGCGAGGCTGAAGATGTTTCAGCAGCGGCTGAAGCATCTGAGATATCACCAGCAAGATGAGGCGCAGATGTTGCTGAACGTCTCCACACGTCACAAACAAATGTGCCTAGTGCGTATCCGGAAGCAAGAAATCGCGGGGTGCTACCTGGTTGCCTCTGCAAAGGGCTGAATACGCACAGCCACTGGCTCCAAGCAGATTTGGGTAGATGAAGGATGAAGGGACAATCCCCTTGCCAATGGGTGCCTTCAGTTTCCGCCTCCAATACTTGTCGAAGCATGGTTCCCGGGATCGACCATCTTTTTGGTATTGAGCGGCTTTGATGATGACTCACATGAAGAACACTCTCCAGAAGTTGCCGAATTTGCGGCTTCGAAAGTGTACCGACCTGAAACAAGAAATCTCCCTTCCAGGCCCTTCCGTTTCCAGTTTAACAGCTTATACCAACATGTTTTGTTTTGACTTGGTATCGTTTTTTGTTGGGGGGGGGCTCGTTTTTAAAGGAGCCTCAAAGGACATCCGTCCAATTTGGGACTTTCGTCATGGTCGTGGTTCCGCGCACTGTTGTTTGTTTTTTCTTGCCATCCCGAATCAACCCCAGATAAGAGGGTCTTGTGAACGAACCTTTAGTTGTAGCTTCAATATGTGAAACCAGCCCTCCCGAGCCCTGCACCTATGTCGCCGTGTCTCATGCAAAAAAGACCACCAAATAACGTGGATTTCGAGCTTCGGTCCACCCAAACACGTCCCACAAACCAGCGTCTCAAAAGCGAGGAACCGTCTGTTTCAGGCGAGAAAAACCCGTTTTTTTTCTTTCTTTTCCGGTTTTTCTGGGAAACCGACGGACAGGAGCGTTTCCCTCCCCCCCCTTTCGGGCCTTCGGGGTGGTCAGGTGGTGGAGCTGAAGACGGACGCGGAGCTGGGGCTGAAGCTGCAGGAGGACCACCACCGCATCACCGAGGCGGAGATCAAAAAGGACCCGAGAGCCCCGGGAGTCGAGCGATGACTCGCACTGGATTTGGGGGTGGTCGCCAGGGAGGGTTGGGGAGGTTGGGGAGGTTGGGGAGGTTGGGGAGGTTGGGAAGTTGGGAGGCTGAGAAGTCTCGTTGGTGGGCAGCTTTGCTTTTTGTTTTTTTTTTTTTTTGCGGGGCATTGACTTTGTGAATGTGATGGGGTAAACGAAGGGTTGGCCGAGTCGCGAAAGAAGCGGCCCTCTTGGCCGAGTCGCTGGGTCTTTCTGTTTCTCCTTTTCTCAGTTTCCCAAGGCCGACCTTTTGACTTTTTGGGTTTTCCCGTTTGTTTTCTTCTCATTTTTTTCATGTGTCCCCAAAAGCCAAAAGGCGATCGCCTTTTCTTTCCAGCTGCTTTGGTTGCAATGAGGTTTGTCCAACCAGGTGAATACAAACGCCCTCACTTTCATAGACTTTCATAGTCTTGGACACCAGTAGGTGTGTTTGAATGGTTGTTTTTGTTGCTTTGCTTGTTGTTTGTTGTTTTGCTAAATGTTGCGAGCTGATGGTCGTTGCACACAACTGCCGCGTTGATTTTGAGAAGCAGGATATGGTGCATCAACATAGCCAGCTTTGAATCCGCTTTTGCAGTTTCCGGTATTTTGGCTTTTATCCGTGACATGCTTTTTGAAATTATTGCACACTCGGACGCTATCAATTTGACGTTAGTAAACTATGGTCCATTCGGGGAGGCACATCGGGGGACTCACTACATCTCCCACCAAAGCCACTCACTAATTTGCAATTTCATTCGGGACATTTCGTGACGCGACTCATTTTTGTGTGGAGTTTTGAGGTGCATCGCCGGGACAGTTTGTCGCTGTGCGGTTTGTGAGTCAACCGCCCCTAGTACGTTGGTGGTTCCCGTCCGGCTCCCTTGGTTTTATGGGTGCTTTTAGTTGGTTTAGTGGTCGGGTTTCCGAATCTAACCAATATTTAGGATGCTTTTTGTTGGTTTAGTGGTCGGGTTTCCGAATCTAACCAATATTTAGGGTGCTTTTAGTTGGTTTAGTGGTTGGGTGTCCGAATTTCACCATATGTTTGTAGTTTTTGTTTTGTTGGTTTAGTGGTTGGGTTCGAATTCAAGCAGGATGTTTTTAGTTGGTTTAGTGGTTGGAATCTAACCAATTAGGATGTCTTTATATAGTTGGTTTAGTGGCTGGATACAATTCTTTATGATGTCTTTAGTTGGTTTAGCTAACCAATTTTTAGGATGTCTTTAGTCGGGTTAGTGGTTGGGTTTTTGAATCTAATCAATTTCTAGGATGTTTTTAGTTGGTTTAGTGGTTGGGTTTCTGAATTTAGCCAATTTTAGGATGTTTGTAGTTGGTTTAGTGGTTGAGTTTCCGAATCTATCCAAATTTTGATATGTTTTTAGTTGGTTTAGCGGTCGGGTTTCCGAATTTATTGTTAAAGAAATGTTTTCCAGTTGGTTTAGTGGTCGGGTTGTTGTTTGAGGCGGCAACATGGGCATTTAGCAGTCCGGGCAAGATCAGCTTGCGATGTTGAGATGTATGGCGCAAGCAGGATCAGCGCGCCTTGAAAATGGAGAAGAAGGAAGCAGAAGTGGCACTGCACCCAGGTCGACCCATTGACTTGGGACATGTTTCTTTTCAAGTCGATGGGCTTCGGGCGCTCATTTCAGATGTCAATCTGGTGGATTTAGGGGCGGGGGGTGTTTTTTGCAAGGGAAGGATCTCCTCTAAACCCGGGCACCCCCTCCCCCCATTGAATCAACCAGGGATTGATTCATGTTGGGTTGCCAGCACATGTTGGGGTGACTCAGGCGCAGCAGGATTTCACGCGGATGCTCAAGTTGGAGCAGGCCAGTTGGCTGGGTGTGGAATCAAATGAGCCAGTTTTGGGTAGACCCCTTAAGTACCAGGGTTTGATTCTGACTCAAATACGAGAAGCAAAGGCCTCGCTTGCTCAGGATCAGAAGATTCTTGAACTCCGACACGAGCAGCGGCCTAATCGGTCAGTGCTTGGCTGCACGGACTTCGGCATTTCGACAGCGCTCGGCTTGTGTCTTGGGGCCTCAGGTTCGATCGAAAAGCTCGCGACATGCAGCAGAAGTACGAGTTGAGGATGAAGACCATCCGAGAAGAAATGGCATCTTGGCCTCCGGAGATCTGATGCAATCGGATGAGTTTGGACCGCGCGACTGACTCAGGAAAGGCAACGGCGGCTTCAGATTCAGAAAATCGAGGAGCTTGCGGCTGAGAGGTGATGTAGGAACGCCATCAGATTCATGTTTCCGCCTACGCTGGATGCGCGCTCCTGGAGCCAAGGTCCAAAAACGCACAAATTGACCAGGCAGGCCTCAATCTTAGCTGACAGTCAATTGCATCCTTGGACCATGAGGTGATGAAGAAGAATCAGCAAGACTTCACCGAGATCAAGGCGAAGAGTTTCACACCTGAGGGCCCAGGGGTGAAGATGTCCTATTTCGATCCTACGAGATCTAGCTTTCAACCGCAAAAGCCAGGTGACTCACGATTCTGCAACCATGTCCCTTAAAGGGTAGTCTTGTTGGAGCCGAAAGTATGGGTGCTTTTGGGGGACCTCCCAGGGTGGTTGTCCCTTTTAGTTTTCCCTTTAAACCCCGACGAGAAAGGGGGCACCAACTCAACAAAGACGAGGCACCCATACTTCGATGGCTGCCAGGTCTACTACCAGGAGATCACTGTGTCGAATTTCGACTCCATCAAGAGACTCAAAGAGGACAGGAAACGGCAAACTCGAGGCTTCGAACTCGCTGGAACACGCTCGAACACGTTGCCCAAAGGAACCACACCCAGTGCTTCCGGGGGCTGGCCACTATAGTAGGTAACCCTTCGGTAGTTTTGCCTGTAGGTTTTACCAGGGAGGGTTTCCGTTTCCCCTAATTACCCACTATAGCGGTAACTGGAAGCACTGGGATACCTTTCTGTTTTTTGAAAGCCCTTGTGGGAAACTCCGAGATAGTCTCCCTAACCAGCAAAGACAGGCGCACTGCTTTTTTCTCAAGGTTGTGGTCGAATCGATCCGCTGGCCCACTTTCCGGTCCTTAGGACTACGCAGACATCAAGAAGAACGAGAATGATGACGCGAAGAAGATGTACGACTTAGAGCAAAGTGCACAGCTCAAGGGAGCCGACCGAACTCCTTTCATCTGTCAGTGGAGGGCGCAGCGCCCGTTTTGCATCCTGGTAGGTCCAGCAGTCACTAAGCTTTAAAAGCGCTCACACATTGTCGCCAATGCAACCAGGATGCTTCTCTTTGCTTGAAGGCTGCCAGCTTGTTTGCTAAGTTTGCCATTTTGTTTGATGGTGTAGGGGCGAAAAAAGGCCACAGCTCTTGGCGCCCAGGGAATAAACAGCTCAAAGAGCCCATGAAGAAAGCCAACCAGGACCGCGCTTTCGCGCCTTGCTTCGCTAAAACGGCTTGTGTTTTGTTGTGACGGTGCACTTTTTGAAGGGAAACGGAAGGGACCCTGCGGTTTGGGGGGTGTCCTTTCTAAAATCGACATATCCTTGATTGGAATTGACTTGCATGAAGGATGTGGAACGGCTAGAACAAGAGCGAGAAGCCTACAAAGAGGAGCACGTTCCAGTCCGCGTTTCTCGTTTGATGTTGGATGCGACGTGAAAAAGCATTTCGCAGGACAAGAAGCGGCTAGCGCAGGTAAAGGAGAAGATCAAGCAGTCAGAGACGTTGGTAGCTTACAACTTTGCGTCACTTTGAGCAGCTGATAGAATCAAGCACCAAATCCTAAGGCTCCTGAAGCGAATGGAGTTCCAGCACGAGGCATTGATTTTTTCAAGCAATATTTTATCGTCTCTTTTTCCCCCGAGCATCTTTTCCGATTTGCTTTCTCAAGAAAAATCAGCAGGAAGCCACCCAAAAGGTTCCCTCCATAAGACAAACCCCCCTGGAGGACCCTTAGCGGATTCTGAAACACGTGCCCCAGTGATAGGTGCACTCTCTTCACGTTCGCACGTCGTGTTGCCGACGCAACTATAGCCGTACGCCTGGGTACTTTGCTGTATGATACAGGAGGTACGGGACACGTTCGCACGTCGTGTTGCCGACGCAACTATAGCCGTACGCCTGGGTACTTTGCTGTATGATACAGGAGGTACGGGAATCGGAATCGGAACCCCACACACGCGACGTTGCAAGCCACGTCACGCCCAGTGCGACTGCGCCCTCGGCACAACCGCTCCGGCCGGGCCTAAGCTGGAAGCGCGCGCGTGCAAAAAGCAAGGGAAGGCAAGACGGGTGCTGCGGCTGCTGCGGCTGCAAAAGAAGCCAACCATTTTATGGATCGCCCGCGAAATGGGCCAAGACCCACATGTATGTGTCAAGGTAAGGGACCGGGACCCCAAACGGCCACCTGAGAAGGGTGCCCTCCAGAGAACACATATCAGGTAGACGCAGAACCCTTCCCAAAAGTGGAAGTCCACCAATGAAGCTACTCACATCCATTTCTGGACCTCAAAATGTCACAAATCCTTTAATACCGCCACACACCACCTCCCCTGGAGAACCGCCTAACCCTTCACACCCTAAAATCCACCTGGAAACTCACCATCCACCCACCTGAACCCTCCCAAAAACTTTTTCTTCACCTAAAAACTCACCATCCACCCACCTGGGCCCATTTCCTGCTGTTGCAACAAGCTGGCCAACTCGGAGACTCGCCAGGTGTTGCAGCAGCAGCTCTCGCAGGTGACCACCGAGCGAGAGGACTGCGGACGGACCTGACCGGAGCTCCCCCTCCCAGCGGATCCATTGCCTGAGGTAACCGAGGGCTTGCCACCCGAAAGCCACTGGTTGCATGGGTTTGCCTGGGATCTACACTGGGCTTGATTGATTTTACCCCCCCTACTCATTCTCTGAAAGAGGGTTGCTTTCTATTTCGTGGTTGGAATCCTTTCTTTTAGGGGGGACTCCCCTGATAAATAACTGGCCTGGCGGAGGAGGGGGAGTCAATATCCATGTTTCCCTGGGTCTTGACAAAAACACTATCCTGCGCCTCAAATCCTAAACCTAAAAACTAAAACCTATCTCCACACGTCCAACAGGGTACACTCCTCCCCCCTTCAGAAAACACAAAGCAACAACGCCCAGGTTTCGGGCCAAATGATGGCTGGGCAGTCCGTTTCTAGTCCGTTTGGGAGGTTTCGGAGCCGCTGAATTTCAACAAACAGACCTGGATGGGCTTCCCCCAACTGCCCGTTTGCAGGAATATCCATGGTTTGATGCTGATTTCTCAGGCAACAGCTGTTGTTTATCCACTTTCTTGATATGGGTGTGTCTTGGGGTTGGTTTAAAGGGAAACCAACGGGCAATGACCCATTTTGGTTGGTACCCCTATTTTGAGACAAGCCATCGGCTCAAAATGCCAGGACTTGTACACCAAGTTCCAGCAAGCGATTTATGATGTCCCGGACTCAGATTCGGGCCGCCGGCCCCTGACTTTTTGCTCTCTCGGCCGCCGGCCCTTGCTGGTTTTTCTGGCCGGCTGTCACATTGCTCCGAGGTTCAGCAAAGAAGTGGTCTCAAGAATCTCATTTTGGAGAAGAAGATCGACACAGTCGAGGAGGCGCATGTGACGCGTTTCGGTTTCGCTCAGTGAGATCCTTTCAAAACTCATCCAAAGGAAGGGGACATACCTGGAAAAAAGAAGGGATGCTTTAGTCGCCAAAATCACCTCCGCAGATGCAGTTTGGGTTGGTGTAAGCCATTCCCCCAATAAACCGTTCCTTTCAGGGCTACCACTTCGAATGGACCCGTTTGGCCAGATTGGGACACCGCAAATTTTGGTTCGGGAAGCCAAACAGGAAGACCACCAACCAATTCTTGAGAGACTCCCCATTCCCGCCTTGTTTTTCAAAACCAGGGCTGACTGTTTGCCGGTTTCAACAGACCTGACCTCCCCCGGTTTTTTTGGGAGACGCACCGCGGCGCGCAAAAAAAAGCCGCGGCGAGGCTTTGGAAACCACCGAAGCGCAGATCACCGAGTTGCTGGCCTCCGCCAACGTCTGGAGCTCGAATTGGCGGGGTTGGGCGATTCGATTCGGGATCATAGGTGTCCTTTTTGGTTGGGTTGGTTAAAGATTAGAGGGCCCTGGTTTACCTGGTGGTTCAATCATCTACCAGGGCCATCTACTTTCCAAAAAGGACACCTATGTTCGGGCTGGTTTAAACGTGGTGTTAAACAATAGGACCGGAATCGCACCCTCGTGGATTTTTCGGCTTTCTCGCCTAGAAAGGGTGGCCTCAAAAAGAATGTAGATGCCCACGTGTATTCGGACCCTCATGGATTTCGGTTTTCTCGCTGGTTTCCCTTTAAGAGACAACTAGAAAGGGTGCCCCCAAACAAAGTGGAGATGGCCACATGTGTCAAACCATCCTGTTGGTTCCCTTTGAGAGGTGGCCAGGGTCTGCTTGATATGTTGCAACCAACCCTGGATGGCCGGGAAGAAGTTGGTGGCTTGCAGGAAATCAATCCGCAAGATCCTAGTGATTTCGCTTGTGGTGTCCTATGGATTGCGGATGATGGATACCTCTACTTTGAACAACCAAGCCAGACCTGCTTCGGGCCCAAAAGAAAAGGAGCTGGTTTAAACGGGCTGACGGCAAATCATGGGATGGCGGAAAAATGACCTTGAAACATGCTGCCATGGCTGCCAGACATAGGTCTCCCTGTAGATAATTTAAGGAGGTACTAGACAAGTTTTTGTGGGGGTTGTAGGGCCTAAATAAAATTCTTTATACCTGACCTCTTGGTGGTTAGGGGCTGCCCTTTTTCATGTGCCCAAACAAGCCGCATGCGCTGCCTGATCTTCACCAAGCTATGCCCAGCGCTCCTTGCAACTAGTTTCTGTACTACGCAAGTTCCGTCTAAACGTCCTTTGATAAAGTTTCATTCTGTTGCTACCATTGATGTGTGTTTGCTTGTCTTGCCAACATGGTTATTCAGGTAACCGTTCGTTGGTGGGCTATCTGGAAAGCAGAGAAAGAGAAAGATAAAAAAGAGAAACGGAGAAAGAGAAAGAAAGAAGACAACGAGGACATGGAAGCTAAGAAAGAGAAAGAGAGAAAGACAAGGAGGAAAAGAGGAAAATGAGAAAAATCAAGAGAGAGTGAGAGAGAGAGAGTGAGAGAGAGAGAGAGTGAGAGAGAGAGTGAGAGAGACAGAGAGAAGTTACAACAATTGAAAGAAGGAAGACAACAGAAGAAAAAAAGAAAGCGCCGCGCTCACCGATAGTTCCTGTTGTTTCTTGAAGCTTTTCCAGCTTCGCAGGCTCTCGTAACGTAAGCAACCAGATGACGCTGTGATCAAAACCGAGCAAGGGGATCCCATGTTGGTTGGGGTTGGTGAATTCACCACCCATTTTGGAACCTATTTAGTGGTTGGATTGGCATGTTCACTGGGGGATAGCCGGGCTTTTGACCCGCCACTTTGACTCAAAACGAGACCACGCACGTTGTGTCCTGCCAGTTTTGCATTCAAACACAAAGAAGGACACACACCGCATACGTCTATCCAGGGTTCACGAAGTTTACCCAAGAGTGGTTTTCAAAACATGTGCTTTGGTTGCCAATTTGACTTGCGAGTGTCCTTCTGGCTTACGTTTTTGAAACATATTCTGAGAATGTGATGTGCTGTGTACTCCAAAGTCGACCCCAGTCTTTGAGGTGTTTTAGCCCCCGCCAAAAAAATGGCTTCCAGGCTTCCTGTCAGTTTTCCAAAACCAAAACATGCCGGACACAATGTGACCCCAAGAATGGTTGAATTCTTTTTGGTTCCTTGTAAGACAATCAAAGAGGGCACTTTGCGCCTAAAAATGACGAGCCGCGCCCTTTCAATGTCCAGAACTGAGGTGGACCCGGCCACCACAGCCGGGATCACCCAAAAGCTGGACCAGGTGAGCGGGTGGAGCGGGGGAACCGTTGGGTTTCGATGGGACACCAAAAAGGAAGACCGGTTTCCTGAAAACATGATAATCAAAAGGCAGGCTTTCCTTCTATGGCCCATCTGGCAAAACCAGGGTGTTTGTCATGATTTTCGCCGTTTCCTGGCGGTTAAGAAGGGGTCAAAGTGGGGTCTGTTTCTTTGGTGACTTTGATGGTGAAAAAATGAGGTGGGACCCCAGTTGGTACCCAACCCAAGAAGATACCCTCAACAAAACACACCAGGTAGAGGACCCCCCCCCCCCATTTCTGCGCAAATTAGAAGCTCACCAATTCAGGGCTAAAACCAGCTCACCCATGATGAAGCTCCCTCACTCAGCAATTCTTGATTTCGGGCTTGGAATTAGAGTAGTTTGCCCGGATAGTTCTTTGACTTTGAATGTGAACCCGCCAAAAGTAAACTCAGCACCGAGAAAAAACATATAAGAGGCCCCGAAACAGAAAGGCATGTCTTTTGGAGTTGATACAGGAGCCCTTTTCCATATGGCTCAAGCTTCAAATGTTCATTTTGCCTTTCGACTTGGCGCAGGTCATTGCTTACAAGGATGACATCGTTGGACAGCTCCAGGACCGCACAGCGAGGGGCTTTCTTCACTCGGGGGTAGACCCTTTCGCCAGGTGGAGTGGACCCCTTTCGCCGGGTGTGTGTGTGAAAGCATGGGTGTCCTTTTTCTTTTTGGTTGTTTTGGGAGCGACAAAAATCGACGGGTTTCGATCCCTGGTTTGCCTGGTTTTCTCTCCTCCAGGGACACCCCTCGATTTTTCCCATCTAAAATCGGACGCCCGTGGCGCGACGTCTCGCCTTTCTCCGGCCTCCGGACGGGACCGGTCCGGAGGGCGCAAGGTGGACGCGCGCTCCGCGCGGGGCGTGGGCGTGGGCTTGGCCTTTCTTTTTCCGGCCCCCGTTTTGTTTTTTGGAAATCAATGGAAGTAGCGTGGGCTTTGGAGCTTAAGTGGGAGCTCCTGTGATATGCATTGAACCAAAGTTCGATTAGAGTTGTCATGGGTTTCACTAAGACAACAGATTCAGTTAGGACTCCCATCTGAAAATTCATTATTTAGATAGGAGTTCCTTTTCAAGGGTGGTCGGATCACAACCTGAAGAAATGTTTAACATGACACGTTTCGAGCTATTTTGTGTATATATATATATATATATCCTGAGCCATCTTTAAGTAGGAATTGCTTTCCAAGTATGATCTTAACTAAAGTTTGACAAGGTACTTTAACATGGAGTTCAGTAAAGAAAGTAAGTCTTGTTGTTTCTTCTAATTGGTCTGCCCCGTAAAAAAAAAAGGACAAACAATAGAAACTCAAGGAGCAAACCGTTTCAGTTCCGTTAATCTAAGATAAAGCAGGCAAACGAAATTGTTTCCTTATCTAAGTGCATGTAAACACTAGCTACCTTGTAGGCAATCTTATTTGGAAAGGTGTTCATTTTGAAATTTACAGTTAAGGTAGACATTCCAGTTAATCAATATCCTTATGTTTGGTGTTCTGTTTTTGTTTGACAACTCTAGGTGTTTACACTTTTCCCAAAAGTGCAGAACGCCTCGCATATTCCAAACAGCTCAGGAGCCATGGGGTCTGGCAGATAGTCTTTTAGTCGTAACATCAGTGATGTTTGAAACCACCAATTTGAAGCTCTACTCCGAGCCGAATGGAGCCATTTTTGGCATGGGTTCGAGTTTTGGTCGAAGGGGAAACCTTTCTTGGGAGTTTCGCATTCCGATGAAGAACCTGCACACATTCCCTCCAATCTCCTGAAGAGGATTTTCAGGAGAAGTGACTCTCGGGTGGCTTGTCGGATTTGAAGCCACCGTGCTCAATTGGGTTGAGGAGATGACACCAACTGGAGCTGGCGAATCACCCCTGCAGCCTTGAGGGTATAGCCCAGCCTTTGGGCCATGGTCCTTGGAAGTTGGGAAGAGAATGACGTTTCTTGAGTTGGATCCTGTTCGGCTCATTCCCAACACCCCTTGCGGAAGTTCCCCGAGAAAGATGGGTGTGCTTCTTGCAAGGTGGGATCCACCAAAGTTGTAGTTTTCCTTGGTTTCCCGTTGCAACCAACCAAAAGGGGTTCTCTGGAAAAAAAACACACACACACACAGAGATTGCCCTCAAAAATGTGTTTGGCTGGTTTTTGAAGGAAAACCACCCAAAGCCATTTGAGGAAGGAATCTCTATTTGGGGAATTTCCCCGACCAGCAAGCCGTTCTTCTCCGCGATGAATTCTATTGCTTGCAATCCCTCCATCTGGTAGGATACAAATCCTGAGCTTCAAAAGAACCCACGAGGCTCTGCAATTTTTTCGGTCGAGAGCTTTACGGAAATTTCGATTTTTCCCATGACCCTTAGAATCACCCAGGAGGAGGTGCAGCGCATCAAGGATTCCCAGTCCACGATGGCCTGGGCCTTGGTATCTTTCACACAGGGAAGCCCTGTATGAGGCCAGGGTCTCTTTGAAATCCAAGTAGAACCGCCAAAGCACGAGAAGTGGCTGGTTTCTGGGGTACCCCAAAAAGAAGCCCCAAGAAGAAATGGTGGAATTTTGACTCTATGTTCCAAAAGGGGTACCGACTCAAAAAAGACAAACGCTTTTCTGCAAGTTCGCCTAGAACCCTCAGCTCATCCGAAGCGCTGGGAACCCGCGCTTTCGGCTGGAACCGCCTTTTCACTGCTCGGGGGGACCATGTGCCACAATTAATTTATCTCTCGAGAAGCTTTTTGGGATGGTGCTCAACAGCAAAAGGACACCAATCTCCTGGATGCGGTGGTAATTTTGAGAGACACCGGTACTTCCTTGGAATTCATGACTTTGGTATTGACAGAGACTAGCCTCAATGTCATCCTCTCATTTGGCAGGTCAAGACATACGAGTCCAAGTTGGCGGAGTATGGCATCCCCCCAGAGGACCCAACGCACAGCGATGTTTCCTTTGGTCAGCTTGGCAGGTGGGTGGTGGGGGGTGGGGGGTGGGGGTGATCCTCATGCGAAGTCAGATCATCAGTTCCTGGCGTGAAGTAGAGGCAACGCTGACGTTCAAATGCAGCGGGGTGATGTCCATTGCTTGACGCAGGAGCTCGGGTTCATGCCCGCTGTTGGATAAAGACGGCGCCTTCCACAACTGCCGGGCATGTACAGATCGTCGCGATGTATCACGCTGTGTTGTGGCACAATTGGAAGCGGAGACAACGTTCAAGTGGCGCTGCAAAACAGTAGAATGCGCAGGCAAAATCTTGTTCCTGCTGTCTCACTTGGCATGACATGTTTCACTGGACAAAAAGCCCGATGTTTCCGCGCTGCCGTCCTTTGTTTTTGCTTGTTTTGCTCACCTGGCCGTGACTTGTGGTTTGCGCTTCCAGGTCTCGAGCCGTTTCACACTGGTCAGAGTTCCGGAAAGGATTTGGACCAGCAGCAACATCCTGATTCAGCTCTCCGGCAAGGTTTTTGCTCGTCTCCCTACAGTCGCACCCTGCCACCTTGCCAGCAGAGATGGTATTTTCTCAGATGGCACTCCCTCTTGCGGTTTGCACCTGCCAGAAAGCTCTTGACGCTGTCTGCCATGGAGCGCGCAGAGCCGTGCTAGGCGACCAGGAGTGGGGGTTTCTGCCGCACTTTAGGCATGTCTGTTTTTTTTCTCCCCGTGTGTGGGGGAAAGGGTTGTTCGGAGGAGAAAGTGAAAGGGGCAAAGCAACCATCTTAGTTGGTCCCATGTTCCGTTTGGAGGCAAATCTGTTTGCAGCCAACGACTGGCCTTTGGCCAGTGCATCTTCCAAGAGATTTGCGAGCCGCAGGGGTGTGAAGCTGACTTGCCTATCAATCGTGGTGATGTGCGTCCGCCGTGGCAAAAACCTTCCAGTTTCATCCTAACTGTCCAACTGTTTGGTTGCGATCTGATATGCGGTTCCGTCTTCATGGGAGGGACATGGAAGGCTCAAGCAGTTCCTGCACGAAACCAGGATGCGAGCCTGAGTTTGCCCCTGTCCGTTGCGGCAAGCCAGATAGTTTGACTGTCCTGAGCAACCAGTCTTAGCCCCCTTCCCCGCATACCCCCTGTCACACGGGTACGCCATGCAACATGTGGCCTGGTAAACGCCAAGAAACGTGGAAGATGCCGGTAACAAACCAGTCAGCTGGCTTTCAATGAGTCTTTGATCCGCCTGCTGGTGATCCGCATTGGCAGGAGCCGTCGAGGGACGGCTCATGGCGGGCGTCAAGAGTGCACCAGGCCTTCATAGCTGATGGGCAGATGTTTCGATGCTGTGTGTGTGTGTGTTTTTTCGTTTTTTTTTTTGGGCTGCTTCAAAGGGACACCAAACGGCTGTGGGTCAAAACCACTGGACCATGTTGGGGTAGGTGAATTCACCTATTTTCGTCCATCTTAGTGGTTGGATTGGGATGTGCACTGGGGGCTAACCGATTTGGGTTTTGACCCATGGCCAAAAAGGAAAAGACACAGCCCCTGGGTGACTTCCATCCGCTTGGATCCTTTGGGCGCCTAAAAACTCCGCGGCCTCCGAGCCTCGGCCGTGGGTGGATTTTTGATGGTTGGAACTGCTTCTCTTCGGTAGGGGAGCTGACAGATCCGTCAGTAGGGTGTCAAATTTGGAGGCCCGAAATGGATGGCTTTGCTTTTGCCGGAGCCTTGAACACCCTGCTGAAACAAGGGTACAGCGCTAACCCCCATGTTTCCTATGGTTGTCAGGGCCACCCGCCCCCAATAGTGGCTCCCCCAAGAAGAGTCCCATCCTTGGGGGTTCAACCCCCACCCTAGGGTTCAACCCCGATTAGAACCCAAGCATTGTTGTAATGAACCCAACCCAATGTGGTGGTTATATGAACCTAGATGATGTGGGTGGTAAAATAAATAATATATATATATATATAGATATATACATGAACCCAACCCCAGCCATTGTTTTAATGGCGGATTGAACCCCAGGGCCTTCCCTAAAAGACCTGTGCCGCAGGCAAGACTGGCACTCGTGCTGCACTGGTGCCTATGCAGCGAGCAGTGTTGCTCACCAAGGAGGAGACAAGAGCGTCGGGCGTGCCTGTTTTGGGAACACCGCTTGTTTTTTTGGCGTCGAACTTTGTTTGGGAGACTTGAAGTAAACAATTTTGGTTGGGTGGAGTGTTTTGGGGGACTATGTTGAGGTTCAAAATCCCAGGAGAGAGGCAATCCAAACGACTACACCGGCTCACAGCGCATTGTTCATGCACTTCTATTTGGGTCGAAATTGGGGGCCCCTTTTTGGCCAGGTGGCGCCTGGGTCCAAAATAGAGCCCTGTCATATGATCTAAAAAACGCGCAAGCAGCCTAAACAACACTAAGTCACTTGCACATGACACTTGGGTAGAAGCTGGGCGGTTTTCTTTGGGCGCCAGAAGATGTTTTGTCGCCCGCATCACTATGGACCTGGCCTCCGAAGGTTGCTTGGCAGCTCGCCTGCAGCCCACAGGTGGCGCCTCTCTCTGATCTCCGAGAGCTTGATGTTTTGGGCTGCGTTCGAAAGCAGGGTGGTGGGATCAAGCGGTGAATCCCCACTTCTGTGATACAGGGGACTATCCCCCTTTATGTGGCAGGTTTGCGTTTGAGAAGCCCCTTTTGTTGTATCACAGAAGTGCTCATTTCCCACAGCCCTGTTCGAAAAGCATTCTCAAGAAGCATTCCACATCAGGGTTGGACAACTCATCTTCTACCAGGGCCTCCCGACCGAAAAAAGGGGAGTCAAAGCGAGGTGGGGTTTGTGTCCAAATGTCCCAAAAAAAAGGCCCCCGCCCCCCCCAAAGCCCCACAAGACAACACAACCGCAGATTCCTCCCAAAGGAGGTGTTCACACAAAAAACGCCACGGTTTTTCCACAGCGCGACTGGACGCCATCGGGTGCCAAGTATTTTTTCAGCTTTCAGCTTTCAGGACTTGGAGAACTTTCAGAACAACGCTTTCAATCGGGACGGGTTGCCTGGGCTCGGCGAGGGAAAGGGCGATTTCATCAAGTAGAACCCTTCAGCCCGGAGCGCGGTGGTTTGGATTTGGATTTGAACCATTTCCCTTGTAGAAGGGAAATGGGACCCTTGACACCCGGGGCACCTCCACCAATCCAAACCAATTAGAGGGAACCTGACTTCTCACCAAAAGGTTTTTCAAGGGACACCATTTCCGGAAAATTGGAGGCCCCCTTTGACCAGCACCCATTTGGATGTGTCCTTTAAACTTGGTGCGTCTGGGAAACTTTGAGCCATTGCCATTTGGGTCTGTCGTTTATTCGGTTGGACCCCCCAAAATGGCTTCTGCTCATTAAAACCATTAACCAAGGGACCGCACAAAATGACACCCATCTAAGTTCTCTTTTCGGCAGTTGACACCTTGACATGTCATTGCAAGGCAGACTTCATCTTACCATCGCTGCGGGCCAAAGGTGGGTTTGTTTCTTGGTTTCTAAGGTTTCTGGCAGGTTTCTGGAGTTTCTCGTCGGTTTCTGGTAGGTTTTGGGCAAATGTCTGGTAGGTTCCTGGCAAGTGCTGGCAAGTTTCCGCTAGGCTCTCTGTTTTCCGGGGCAGCAGACTACTAGATACAAGGGTAGTTCTCAGCTTCTTGTTCCCCAGAGCTAGGTTGACTTTATGTTTTTCTCAGATCAGTGGGTCGTGCGAGCATTGCTAGGGCTTTTTGGTACATACAATACCCCTTTTGCAACCCCACTGAGTAAATATCCCCAAAAGATGGCTGCTGGTACAAATGCGTGAATCCAGCACCTGTCAATGATAGGACGGTGTAGCCAGCTGTCATTGAGTCATTGCAGTGCTTATTTGTGACTATTAGTGTCTATTTACGACCATTCATGATTCTCAGGGTACAAAAATGCCTACAACCGACTTACTTTGTGGCAGTGGCTCAAAAACATGTACCCAAACTGGCACCTTGGCAAATGGAAACAAAGAGGAACACCGTCGTAACCCCAGCTGTTAAATTTGGAGCCACACCCAAGTAGGTCATTCAGCACCGCACATGACTGCGACTATTAGTGTCTATTAGTGACTATTTATAAGCATTCATGATCATTCATGACCATTCATGACCATTCATGACCATTCATTAGGCAGAATCTAAACCGGGCTAAGTGCTCATGCACTTCCGGACATAGGTTTATGAAACACCGGTGACCATTCATGAGGCAAAATCCGTGGTTCGGGATCAATTTAATAGCATTTGGGACCACTCCTGAACAAAAACTCCTGGTCAGGGATCAATCAAAAGCATTTGGGGTGACTGGCCAAAAACCGGCGACCATTGATGAACAAATCCATGGTTAGGAATCAAAAGCATTTGGGGTGACTGGCACTGGCATGGGCTTCAAACGGGTAGCGATTCGGGCGGCTGAGGACTCTGTGAGCTCCTTGTTGCCCTTCAGCTCGCGGGCGGCGCCCGTGGTGTCGGCCCTGGCCTCGGCTTGCCGACGGCTTGCCGTACGGACGGCTGGGCGGCTGGGCGGCTGGGCTTCTATGCGGAGGGCATGGGCTAGGGGGTGGACTTCAAAAGGTCCCTCAAAGATGGGAAGGCCATAGGAAACCACTCACAAGAATTGGATATTATAGCCAACTGGGAGAGAAGTGAAACAAGGAACAACAATTCGATGTTTCAACCACATGGAAAACAAAGTGACCATATTTTGGGGGCCGAAATAAATATATTGATCAACCCCCAAGTCTCAAAGGGATTTGGAATCCCCTCTTGGTTTCCTTTCAAACCAAGACCAAAAAGGGTACCAAATCAAGAATGCACCACCGCGAATGAATGCTGTTCAAAGTGAATCAATGTATGCAATTCCACACATACAATGCACGACAGCAGCAGTTCCGGAAAAGAGGAGGGGGGGTTCTTCCGCTGGGCGCGCGCGAGAAACGAGTGGACAAGCAAACCAGTGCTTCACGAGCGGGCAACTCGGGGAAGCCGTGCTCGACAAGGGCCCCTTTGCGGCGCCCGCCAGCGCAGGCCCCATCTTCCGCGGCAGGCAGGTTCGGCTCTATGTTTTTCCCTTTGTTGGGTTCAAAATGTGTTCCCGGAAACCTCTCCTTAAGGACCCAGTAAAAAAGCAAAAAAAAAAAGAAACAGGCAAACAAACAACCGCAACAGTAGTAGGAGCTTGTTTGAACAAGCAGTGGTTTCAGCATGTGAGCAAAGCAACCCGACCCTGGAAATTGTCCCTTTTCGAGGACGTCAAGTGGGTTGAAGTCTAATGTGATCGGATAAATCCGGAGAGCATCAGTCAAACATGAGTAAGTTGTCACTCAAAGTTCAACTTTATCCGCTGACAAAACCTTGTGGATCACCAGAACTAGCTCACGCTTGCAGAGGGATCATCCAGAGCGTGAACCCCGGATACCTTTTCTGAGCAAGGCTTCTCATATTCTCCTTTGTGGCTGACTGAACCATCAGCTTCTGGCCGTCTTAACGTGACCTTCTTCTTGGTGGAGTGATGCTTGTAGGTTGGACTTTTGGGTTTGTCTATGGGTAAACTCGCACAGGTGACTTCTCTTTGGTTTCCCTTCAGCACCTCAAGAGTTCCAACTTGATTCCCATTTTGCCGGTGACTCCCCGTCAATATGGGGCTCCAAGAAGGGTCGGAAGCCAGCGGGGCACATAAAAGAGATCCGAGCTGTGGATTCGTGTTCGGGCTAGACCTCAGTCACTAGGAAAAAGGGAAAGAACATCAGCAGGGACTCAGCTGGGGCTTTGGGAATGAACCAAATCCCCAAGGCGTTTGGTAGGGGGATGGTGCAGTTTGGGGGTTCAGAAGTGACTCATTCCCTGCAAGAAGTCTTGCTGGTTCTGAGCATGGGATGAGACATGGATTGACCCCTAATAAACCATCCCCCTATGCTAATTCCTAAAGAATCCAATGCGGTTTTTCCCTGCAACGTCCTTTCCAAACGAACCATTCCTCCAGGTTCCCGAGGCACCCTCGGCCGGTCCGCTTGCTCCTAGTGGTTTTGTCCTAGTGCATCTCAACACCCCTGGGTTGCCGTTCGGCACCGGCCATCGTCCTCGTCCGGCCTTTCCTGGCTTCCGTTGCTCGGCCCCTTGGCAGCGCGGCGCGCAGGTCCGGTGGGAGGTTGGCCGCCGGCGCCGCGACGGAGGACCCGGCGAGGGCGCCCAAAGGTTGTTCGGGCACAAAGGATTTTTCCCCTTCCCAAAGCAACGGGTCACTTTTGGAGGTCACGTTTTTTTTTTTTTTTTTTTTTTTTTTTGTGTGTTTTTCAGGGGCGACTTTTTCAGAGGCGCAGTTTTTTGAATGGGTGCCGCCGAAACGAAACGATCCCCGCTTTTGGAGGTTCCAGAAAGGGAAATGGAGGAACTGCCAGTAGGGAATCAAAAGGGGGTTTGGGATCCTCTAAATTGACAACCACCAGTTGGATGGTTCCTTCCGGGGTGATTCCGTTTTCCCGCTGAGTACCAGCAAGTTTAGGGAGGACCCCCTTTGGTTTGTTTTATGTGTAACCGAAAGACACAACTGTGGAGGTTCCCCTGATTTTGAGACAAAGCCATATGTAGCCCCTCGTTTTGGTTTCATCATCCCTCTTGCCGACCAGAAGTGGACAGCCCCGCTTTCTAGAGGGAAGCTCGTCTTGCAAAGGGTCTGTGCACTTTCATGCTTGGCGCAGGGTAACCTGGTCACGGCTATATACAGCTGAAAAGCAGTGGGTGTGGGGAGCCTTGCTTGGCACCAGGTAAGCGGCGCAAGCAGTAAATGCCATTTGAGGCATGTCTCAACACCGTGGACCATCCAGGTGCTTGGTTTTTGTTTAGCTTGGTTTTTGTTTAGTTTCACTTTGCACACCGCTCCACAAAAAAATGGTGCCCACACAGGTTCCAGCGACTATCCATGAATTTCCACATGGAACTGCATTTCTGCAATGCAAGAAATCATCTGGCGTCACTAGGGCACGCCATCGTGGAAAGCTAGAGGTATTCCATGCGACTTTTTAGGGGAACCCCCCAAACAGAGAAACATGGCTTTTCTTTTGGTTTCCCTTCTGCTTTCCCGTTAAAATCACCCACAAACGGGTGCCACCCGAAAAAGACTCATCCATATGGCCAGGGATTGGACGCTCAAACGTGGTTGCATAAATCCAACCAAAGGTCCATTTGAATTGAAGCTACCATTGGAATCTCCAGACACCACAGGTGCGAACTTCTTCCTTTTTTATTCTTGACCATAGCTTTTGCAGCATGGCTTCCCCAAAAGGAGGTCCATTTAGGAGGATTCCTCTGAGCATGGGTGTTTTTTCAGGCTCCATGTGGCTGTGGGTCAAAACCAATGGTACCATTTTGGATAGGTGCACCACCCATTTTAGTCTATTTTAGTGGGGATTGGGATGTTCACTGGGGGTATGGGATTTTGACCCATGGTCATATTAATCTGGAGGCTACCGATCGGCTCCCAGGTCCGCTTCTGCCCGCCAACCTTCCAGCGAGGTGTTGGGCCCTCGGCTCGCAGATCCAAAGACCTACGAATCGGTCGGCGGAGGTGGCGCCTCTGTGGGGGAAAGCATTTTGGGATGGCAACCCATGCTTTGGGGAGGAGCAACTTCACCGTTGTTGACACGTGTTTAGGTTCTTTGCGTCTTTTGGTTCTGTTCATTTTTGGTAGGGGGGGTTCCAACAAACATATCTTTTTGCTTCCATACCAAGGGGTTGTAAAGTCACCTATTGTGAGTCGCGTTGCCTTTAACACGGGATCCATCTTCGACTCAACTTGACTGAGGGCTCTTCCTTGCGCCGACGTTGTGCCTGTGCGGTCTTCAGAGCCGAGATGGGTGTCGTCGGTTTTGAGCTGGTGCCTTCTTTGTAGACTGGGTGAAAGGCGAACCAGAACTCACTCCCCTTAGTGGACTTGACGCTTTGGGTCTGGTGGCAAATAGTTTGGACCTTTTGGGGGCAATCCACGTAGGAAGGGAGAGAAGGACGCCCAACATGTTGGGGTCTCAGTCCTTGACACCTTTCACACATGTCCAAAGCGTGAAACGAATCCGCCCGATTTAGCGCCGTTGGCGCTTTCGCGTTTTTTTTCTTCCTCGTTTTTTTCCTGTTTTTTTCCCCGCTGGGGAGGTGAGCCAAGTGGTGCTGAATCCCGGATGCCGGGAAGCTGCCCTGGCCGCTGCCAAGAGCGGGCGGACCCAGTGGCTTGTTTTGACTTGTTGTTGTTGTTTGGTTGGAACCTACAAAATGGCGCAACGTGTTCGGATCCCCACAAAATGAGGCGCAAGTTTATTTTTTCCCCCAAAGGGAACCCCAGAAAAGACAGACCCTTCTCTTTCAACCCTAGGGAACCCATATGAATCCAAGGGTACGAGCCCAAAAGGCACAGATCTCAAGAAAGGCGCGAGAGGCTTGTTGCAGACTAGAGCAAGAATTGGAACTGGAAGGAAGTCTCTGGTCCTCACCGAGAACGCGAAGTTCTCACCTGGAGTCTTGTCTTCCCGCTCGTGCATTCTGTACGATAGGTTTGGGGTCTCATGTTGACTCCTGGCCCAAGGCCGGCAATTCTGGCAGCCATTTCGAGTCATGGGCTCCTAGCTGCCGAAGGGAAGTTCAACATTTCGTCTGTTGGTTTTCCCTTTTGTAGTGGCCAGCAAGTGCTAGTGGGGAAAGGTTCACAAGTTCCCAGGTCCCAAAGGTACGCCAATCATGTACAGGCAACAATCAGCGCTGTCTTCCTTTTGGTTTCCCCAACGATGAACCAAAAAGGGGGCCGCACCATGTTGAGAATCTCCCATGGCTGTCTTGAATGAATGAGTGTGGTACTGGTTTTGTTCAAGGGCACACATCGAGCGGGTCAAAATCCAAATCGTACCCCCCCAGTGAACATCCCAATCCCCACTGAAATAGACTAAAATGGGTGGTGCACCTACCCCAAAATGGTACCATTGGTTTTGACCCACAGCCATTTGAAGTTTGAAGGCCGAAAAAGGTTCCGCCCAGGTCTTGTCAACCAGGGCATCAAGAAGCCTTCACGTGTGGTCCGGTCCAAGACGCTGGCCGCAGCCCCAGCAACCTGCGTTTCTTTGGCACGGGACCCGTTTCCAGAACGCGGGGCTTCCCACAGCCGGCCAGTTTGAGGGCTTCCCGGAGCAGAAGTTGACACAAAAGAGGACGGTGGGTGTGTCTTTTTTGTGGGTTGGAACCCCCAAAACGATGGTTTTCCTTAGCACCAACCAAAAGATGGATCCCTAAACAAAGAAAGCCCCACGTACTCCACGAGAGATTTGGACTTGGCAGGACCGTAGCCCTGTTTCCTCTGGCCGGGGAGCTAGATTTTTCAACCCCAAGACTGTGTTCGGCTTTGGCTTGTGGGCTCAAAACCAGGATGGTCGACAGATGCAGAGTGCCCTGATTGGGAGGCAGAGCCATGTTTGCCATGGTCACTTTTGGCCCTTGGCTTGAGGTAGGGATGGTCTCCGCCTCTTGATAGGGGGTGTAGACCAAAGTGAAGGTTCCCATTAAGGAAGCCATGACCATAGCCCCTAGCGCGCACCCTGTGGGAAGCCCCCCACAGATTCGGAGTTTTGGCCAATGGCGCATGTGAGGTTCGCTCAACATGTCCAATAAATAGTCTCGGATCCATTTGGGAGGGACATGGTGTGCTCAATTCTCCCAGCCCTCGTTTTCTCATGACGTAGCTAAAAACAGAGTCTCCTCCATTTCTCCTTTTGGAACCTCCAAGAACGGCGATCGCGTCAATGGAAGCAACAAGCCTTGTGTTTCCCATTTGAAGCCGTCCCAAAAGGGCGACCACTGGGGCCCAGGGCACGCCTGTTTGAACTGAGTCTCGCATGGACCGCATCAGCCCGGAGCCGGCACCGTCAGGCCCCGAAACGGCTTAGGAAAGGGCTGGGGGGGTTGGCCAAGTTGGGTGTGTCTTCTTACCCCCTCCCATTTTGGGGTTGATGTAAAACAGGGGCCCCCCAATTTCCCGTGTTTGAAACGACCTCCAAATGTGGCGATCGTTTCAATGGACACCACCAGCAAAATCGCAACTTTTCAGTTGGAAACCCAGACCCCACGTTAAAGGAACACCAAAAGGAAACAAGCCCCATTTTCGGGGGCGGGGGGTCCCATGATTGTGAGGCAAAGCCAGTTCTCGTTGGAAGCCTTTCAGGTGGCTTAAGCATAGTTGTTGTTGGGAACCATTTTACATGTTTGCTTGTGGTGGTTTAGTGGGAAATCCCCACTTAGCTGTTAAAAATTAAATTTTGCTCCCCTTCCAACGTCAACCGAGTAAGGATTCTTTAGCCTTCATCGACGAAAACGGATCCGCCAAACCTCGGGAGGCCGAGGGGACAGTCCGCTGGTTCTGCAAGGCTACGCCCCATCCAGGCGGGTGTCCCATTGCCTTGAGCCGATTTCTTGGTTGGTATGGTTTGGGTTCTTTTTTGGATCTGGTTGTTGGTTTTGTTTTGGGTTGGTATGGTTTGGGTTTCTTTTGGAATTGGTTGGTGGTTTTGTTTTGGGTTGGTATTGTTGTTGGTTGGTTGGTATGGTTTGGGCCCTTGTGGAATTGGTTGGTGGTTTTGTTTTTGGTTGGTATTGTTTTTTTGGTTTGTATTGCTTTTTGGTTGGTATTGGTTGGTGGTCTTGTTTTGGGTTGGTATTGTTTGTTGGTTGGTGTGGTTTGGATTCCTTTTGGAATTGGTTGGTGGTTTCGTTTTTGGTTGATATGGTTTGGGTTCCTGGTTGGTGTTGTGTTTTGGGTTGGTATTTTTGTTTGGCATTGGTTGTTTTTTTTGGTTCTTGGTTGTGTTTGCGCTCAGTTGACGCCAGAAACACTCAGGTCTTTGTCAGATGCTTGCGAAGGGGGTTCTCAAAATGGTCCCCTAAAATGGCCAGGGTTGCCTTTTGCTGTCCCTTTGAATACCAATATTTAGCTGAATCCCCGAAGTGGTGGGAAAGGAAAACAACTGCATTTTCTGACTTTGATAACCCCAAGAAATAGAAAAAATGATGGCCCCCATTTCCGAACCACTGAAAGGGAGCCAGTTGCCAGGCGAGATCACGACCGCACCTCGGAGGTGGGTGACGTCGGGGGTGCTGTGGACAGAGCCCTGGCTAGGTGATCTTGGCCCTCTACCATGGGTTTGGGTGGACAACTTCGTCAGGAATGGGGACTCACTTGGCGTGAAAACATGACCCTTCCGACAATTTGACGTGCGGTTGGTTTGACAAGTCGCCCGCCACAAGTCGCGTTTGGCGGTTGGAAGCTACCTGCCAAGTGCACGCAGGGCTCCCCGTCGGTTGCAGAGTGCAGTCCGGAAAGCGCTGCAAGCGTGCACGTCTCAGCTGGGATTTGCGACATAGGGAACCGCCTGCAAAGTGGCTGGTGGACATGAATCCCACCGATGTGTGGTGTCCACCATTTCGGGTCCCTAGCTAAATTTTATGCCCATGTGGAGGTCCATGGAACCTTTTTGGGGGAAAACCAGAACCTGGGAGCTCAAACGCTCGGCCTTTCTTCCGCCCCAAGACGTGGTTTTGGTGAGGATTGCTAGCAGGGAACCAGGGGAACCAGGCAAAACTCCCCCGTGTTTTCAACGAAGTGATTTGTGGTTGGATGTGGCTGGCTCACCAACGATTTGAAACCAGTGCATCTCTCATGGCTTTGGGTGAAAACCAATGGGATCCCATTTGGGGTAGGCAAATTCACCACCCATTTCAGGTTACCTATTTTAGTGGTTGGATTGGTTGATGTTCACTGGGGGTACGATTTGGGTTTTGAGAAGCCCATGGCCACATGGCTTTGCGGAGGGGCTTCTTTTAACCCTCAGACACCTGCGCCTAAGAAATTCGAAGTGCCGGATGCGTTGGGCCGGCCCGAGGCGGCGCTGCAGCTCGGTTGGCGAGATTTCCTGCAGGCCGGTTGGGGGTTTAGCCTTGTGAGGCTACCTTTTTCAGGTGGGTTGAAAGGAACGCCAGACCCATTTGTCAGCATGTTTGGACCCTGCGATCTTTTTGAGTCCTTTAACGTTGTTGCCTTTTGAGGGGATCCCTTCAAAATCACTGTTGGAGGGGTGGTTTCTCTTGAAGCCATTAACTTAGAGGTAACTTTGGAATTGTCACTTTAATGGGCACAGTTTGTGACTGAGTCTTGTGAGCACTGAGAATTTCTTGCTGGCTCTCTGGGAATGAGGGAAGACCACTATGAATGCTTTTTGTTCGGCGGTTTTCCTCGAGAGATCTTTGGAACCCTGGCGTAACATGGCAATCACATTTGCTCGGAGGTTTGACAAGAAAAGGATCCACCACGGATGTGCACGCGCCGTTCTTTTTTCGGGAAGCCCCCTTTCGGTTTGTTCTTTACATGGGAATTCAAAAGGACATCATCGGCTCCATATCCCCATATACCATGAGACAAGTCCATGTGGCCATCGTGACAAAGACTTCTCAGGTGAGCGGGCACGCTCCTGCCAATCCCTGCGCTGTTGAGAGTCCCCCCTGGGAGGAGCGGGGCCTGCGGGCCTGCGGGGCTCGGGGAGTGAAAGCACTTGGCCCTCGAGAAAGCTTCTCATAACTTGTAAGAACCCTTTTCAGGGTTCAACCCCCAACAGAAAGGCCCTCGGACCCAATTTGCATGACAATTTTAGGTCTTAGGCAAATAATGGTTAAATTTGAACCCTACCATTGCTTTGATTTTGGCAACTGCCTGAATCCCAGGGCCCGTCTAAGAACCCCTTCTCTTTGAAGGTTCCAAGGACCGTTCCGGCTCCCGTAGAAAATATAGAGCCTAATTCATGTACGTCAGGTGATTGAGCAGCAACGTTAGCACAATTCTTGGTACTTTCCAGGAAGGACAAAAGTGCCACTTGCATGGCAGTACTGGGAGAAGCCCAGAACTGCACCGTGCAGTCATCCAAATCACATCAGACCTGGAGCAGAGCCAGCAAACATTGCACACAAGTACGTAGCCACTTGCCCCTGCGCCTGAAAGCTATCACCATGGGGCTTATTAGCACTTGTCACTTCGGCCGTAACATCCGATTTGCCCCACAAAAGTCTTCAGATCGATGGCGAGAGTGGACCATTTCTGCAACCAAAACTCAGCCAGTGGGGGCAGAAGTGTGGATAGCTTGCTCCGCCAAGTTGACATTCCTGTAAGGCCCACCCTCATCTTCAGGCGTGGGTGCCACGAAAAGACCACCTGCCCAATGGCCTGATTGCCGCATTTGTCAGCACCAAACAAATTGCCAACGAACAAGCCCCGTTGAGAGCATCTCCCTGTATCCTGAAGCGCTGCGAAAGCACAAGGGCGTAGGGGTTGACACGTTCCGCGACTTTGGAAACGTAGTTGCAATCCAGCTGGGGCTCTTGTTCCAGCGTAAACTTTGCCCACAATGCTCGACACCCGCGTTGCAAAACACAAGCCATGCACTGCCAGTGCAAGACCACCATTGCGGACCATCAGAGTTGATCCAGGTGTAAATCAGCAGTGTCGGTCAAAACAGCACTGCCACTGGAAGGTCTTGGGCCACAAGTACAAGCAGCAGACTACCAATATTATTGCTTAATCAGCCCCCATGGGGAGTTGTTTCTTTCTTTCTTTCTTTCTTTCTTTCTTTCTTTATTTTTTTCCTTCCTTCCTTCCTTCCTTCCTTCCTTCCTTCTTTCCTTCTTTCCTTCTTTCCTTCTTTCCTTCTTTCCTTCTTTCCTTGTTTCCTTCCTTCCTTCTTTCCTTCTTTTTTCTTTCCTTCATTCCTTCATTCCTTCATTCCTTCATTCCTTCATTCCTTCTTTCCTTCTTTCCTTCTTTCCTTCTTGCCTTCAATCCTTCAATCCTTCTTTCCTTCTTTCCTTCTTTCCTTCTTTCCTTCTTTCCTTCTTTCCTTCTTTCCTTCTTTCTTCCTTCCTTCCTTCCTTTTTTCCTTTCTTTCTTTCTTTCTTCCTTTCATTCTTTCTTCCTTCCATCCTTCCTTTCTTTCTTTATTTCTTTCCTGCTTTTGTTATTTCTTGCTTTCTTGCTTTCTTGCTTTCTTTCTTTCTTTCTTTCTTTCTTTCTTTCTTTTTTTCTTTCTTGTGTATGTTTTCATTTTGATTGTTCTTTCTTTTCTTTGCTTCTTTCGGTATTTCTTTCTTTCTTTCTTTTCATTGCTTGCCTGCGTTGTTTTTCTTCTTTTATCATTTTTTTTGCTTTAAGTATTCTTGTCCTTCCTTCTTTCCTTCTTTCCTTCTTTCCTTCTTTCCTTCTTTCCTTTTTTCCTTCTTTCCTTCTTTCCTTCTTTCCTTCTTTCCTTCTTTCCTTCTTTCCTTCTTTCCTTCTTTCCTTCTTTCCTTCTTTCCTTCTTTCCTTCTTTCCTTCTTTCCTTCTTTCCTTCTCTCCTTCCTTCCTTCCTTGCTTCCTTCCTTCTTTCTTTCTTTCTTTCTTTCTTTCTTTCTTTCTTTCTTTCTTTCTTTCTTTCTTTCTTTCTGTCTTTATTTTTCTTTCTTTCTTTCTTTCTTTATTTTTCTTTCTTTATTTTTCGTTCTTTATTTTTCTTTCTTTATTTTTCTTTCTTTATTTTTCTTTCTTTATTTTTCTTTCTTTATTTTTCTTTCTTTATTTTTCTTTCTTTATTTTTCTTTCTTTATTTCCTTCCTTCCTTCCTTCCTTCCTTCTTTCCTTCTTTCCTTCTTTCCTTCTTTCCTTCTTTCCTTCATCCTTTCTTTCTTTGTTCGGCTGGGGGAATATCATTTTCCGAGATTGGCTTTGCAGGAAGAGGACTGGACGAGCAGCGAAAGGGAGACAGAGGCCGAGTCTGACACTGAAGCTTTCTACTACCGGCAGTACAGATATCGCGAGGTCATGTCTCAGAGGGCTCCGGCTCCGGATGTGCGGCCAAAGAAGCTGCGCCGCGGCGCGACGCGCGGGCCAAGTGGACCAAACCTGGAGGAGGAGGAGATGGTCAGCGCGTGGCCCATGGGTTGGGAGCCGGGGCCGTGGCCCGTGAGTTCCGGGCGCGGGCTCTTGCAGACCCAGTGGGATGCGGAGCCGGATGAGCGCCGGGAGGTGGACTTGCTCCAGAGAGTCGCGGAGGCCTTGAGCCAGTTCTACGGGCTTGGCGAGGGGGGCGTCAGGCTGCCAAGTGATGTGGTGAACGTGGTGGTGGTGACGGAGGAGCGGTTGCACAACAAAACCGGTAGATGGGTTGCCCTTGGGAAGTGGAAACATGGACCAAAAACCTGCGGTTTGCCCCTCCGATCGTGTAATGTTGAGCCACACCCACTTGTGGCGCCCTTCAAGGGGCACACCTTCATCCACTTGGGGGATTGGTAGAGCTTTCTTCAAGGGGTTCGAAGAAGGATTCTGAGAACCATTCCGATGGGGGGCGTGTCCAACCCACCTACTCAGAAGATGTTATGGTAACTGGGGTTAGCCTTTTGGTGAAGCCCATCTGAATCGCCTGAGGAGGCTTGGAAGCACAAGCAGCGGGAGAGTCAGCTGGAGGAGCCCCCGGTCTTGTGGGTCCGGGGCGGCCGGGTCTACGACTTCCACGGAGACCGCGGGACAGTGGCCGAGTTTGAAAACGACCTCCTGTCCCGGCAGGTAGACACTTGGTTTTTGGTTCCACTAGGGGGAATACCCCTGGTCAGGGGACGATCACCCCAGCTACCAACCACTTGTAACCATGGTTATAACCTACTTACTAAGTTGGTTGAACATCCAAGTTGCCCAAAAGCTACACATATGCTTTTTGCTTTTTCCCCTCCTGACACCGTCTGCTTCTAGCAGCATTTCTGTCAGCGGGGGGTTGACCAACTCAGGAAGATGATGCGATTTGCCGCCAAAGGCGGCAAAAGCAGGGGCTGCTGCCCTTCCCCTTTCTGGCTCTGCCGCAGAAGGAGAAGGAAGAGCTAGACGAGGAGAAGGATGCGAAGGATGTCCGTGATCGACGGCGGTAGCTGCTGCGATCTGCATAGGCCTGATGATTTGGCTGTCTCCAGAAGAAGATACGACCTTTTGAAATCTGACCCTCTGGATTTTGGGACTTTACGTCAAAAGGAGCTGTCCAGAAGTAGCCTTCTTTTAGATATATGGATGCAACCAATGCATGCACAATGTGGCATGATTTCCGAGTGCACTTGCGCGTTTCACAGCTGGCTATGGGTCAAAATCCAAATCGAACCCCTAGTGAACATCCCAATACCCGCTAAACTAGGTTCTAAAATGGGTGGTGAATTCACCTACCCCAACATGGCGGTTTTGAACCATGGCCAGCTCAGCTTCGATTGACTCTCGCCTGTTGGCCCCTGTGATGGACTCTTGTTCTTTGCAGTTGTTCCTCCGATCAGCCCCAGGCAGGAGGTTGGATCGAAGCGGCAGCTTCAAGCTTCTTCGCTCGAAGCGGCTTGCGCCCCGCGGATCGGTTTGAGCGAACAATGCCTGGAGTCTCCATGACCCTTCAACAAACGGGGTCATTACCCACAATAAATGGGTCACGACCCCATTTTTGAAGGGTCATGGAGACTCCAGGAAGGGTCAGGTGGGGCCCGGTGCCGATCTTTTTTGCGTTGGTACCCCCTTGTGTTTGTGGCTTCAAAAGGACAACCAATAGGAACACCGGAACACCGAAATCCAAAAAGTGGGGGTGCCGAAGAAACAACACCCGGCCGAACCCCAATTTGTTTTGAGGGCACTTTCGGAGCCAGCGGCCAGTCTTCTTGGTCATCGGCTGGCCGTTGGTGGCCGTCTTTTTTTTTGGGGGGGGGTTAGTTGCTGGTGGCCGGCTTTTGGTGGTTGGCTTCTGGTGGTGCTGGTGAACATTTTTGGTCGGTTTCTGGTGCCCGGCTCTGAAAAGCTGTTGGTAAAGGGAAATTAGAAGGGACACCCACCGGCCTGATGAACCTCCCACTGGCCTGGTGCTCGGGGTGCCCGGAATGTGATTTTTGAATTTGTTGGTTGGTTGTTGGGTCTCATGCCACAGACCTGGTTGGCTTGGTTTGGAGCCCGCTTCGGCGGCGCGCGGGAGCGCCCAAGACGGCGGACGCGACAGGCGCGGGTGTCGGGCCCCGTGTTTTGGGGGGTGGCCCCTTTTGGTGCCCCCTTTTCGCATTTTGGTTTTGCTCTTTGAGCAGCGCAATACATATACAACAATACAACTGTGATATTTAAACTGATCCATGCACGCCCAGCTTTTTGATTTCTTTTTTGGGGGGTTCCCCAATTTTGGAGCTCGCGAGCCCTATCGGCTCATCCCCGGTGGCCGCTCCCCGCTCCCCGCGCTCGAGCCTGCGGCTTGGATCTGGAGTCTGGAGCTTTCGGCGAAGCAGTGCCAGCCGCGTTTTCTTGTCGTGACAGCCGCAGCAAGGCGACCATAACCACCTAATAGTGACTACTTGGGTGTTCAAGCTACTTAGTAAGGAAGTCACATCCATGGCTATAAGGGGACCCCACTTACAACCATAGTTATGACCGGCTTTGTAAGTTGGTTGAACACCCAAGTATTAGTGGCCAGGAGTGACTGTTGGTGACCTTGAAGGACAATGCTGTTGGTTGTTGGATGTTTGGATCGTTTTGCAGAGGGATCAACAGCAACCAAGTTTTGACAAGTATCTGGAAGTGCCGTCTGGAAGAATGGACATTTGCAGCACCTTGTTTGGGGGGATTTGAGGAGTTTGGCCAGTGTAAGGAGCTTTTTGCATGATCATTTTCTCGTTAGGAGATGTGACGCTACGACACACAGAAAGTCTTGATACGAGCCATGGATGGAATACGTGCTTCCCATAAAGGACATGAGAAAAACAGTGAGTTGACATGGATAACTTCGAGCTTGCCCCCTGGTTGTTGACATTCTGCGGGTGCCATGCCGATTCATTCATGTCCCGATGCATCTGACATTCCGAGACCGAGGGGTCATGGGGAAGCCAAAGCCGAAGCGCACCTTGGCTGAGAGGAATGGGCCGCGGGACTTGGGTTCGGCCGAGCCCTAAATCGGTTTCTCTTTGATTTCCGACTTCGGTTTCCTTCCGGTTTTTCCCTCTCAAGAAGCGCAACCCCGTTTGGGGTGCGCAGTGCCCTGAAACGAGACGGTTTCCGAAATGTCACATGCGACTTTGCTGGGATGAAAAGCGGGGCAAATTCGGAAAACACCACCGGGCCACCACCCCAATGTATTAGTCAGGCTTCATCAATAAAGGGTTTTTGCTAGTTGATAAATTCGTAATACTGATGACTGATTCGCCTCACATGGCTCGTTTGTATTTTCCCAGCATGGAGATTGTTTGGTCGCAGATTCGCTGCTTCAGCTTATTCCAAAGACGGGGGACTGGCCAGCCAGGCAAAGCAAAGGTAAGGAACGCTGCGCAGAGGCGCAGTGGCGACAGGTGTTGCCGGAGCCGGGATGCGCTGAAATGGCTGTGGGTCAAAACCAATAGGATCCCATTTTGGGGTAGGTGCACCACCCATTTTGGTCTATTTGTGTGGGGATTGGGATACTGGGGGTACGGGATTTTGACCCATGGCCAAATCGTTCAGACCATCACCCGGTCCCACTTGGCAACCAAGATCGGGCGAGAGAGCGGCGGAGCGGCCCACTTGGCAGGCGTGGGAAGAAGAGGAAGGCCGGGCAAGACTCGGATGAAGAGCTGTACGATGCCGCGGGCTCAAAGTGTGGATCTGCCGGGATTTGCAATAGATCAGGGGTCCTTCCTTCAGCCATCCAACATCCAAGAAAGGTATTCTTTCAACATTGCCGGGCTTCCCTCACCGTTTTTTTGGGCTGTTTTCGCCTTTTCTCATGATCTTCCCTGTCACCCCCGGCAGAATCTCAACAGCTTCGCCCTTTTTCGCCTTGGCTTTCCATCACTTTCCCTTTCAGCCCCTCAGCCCGCAAACAGTGGTCGCAAGCTTCTTCGCCCGCGGGTCCCGGTCAGATCCATTGGAGCCACTTGCTCAAAACCCGGGTAGAGGAAGGTGAGTAAGGGACAATCCCAGCCATAGCTGCGGATCTCCGCCTTCTTAATTCTTGAAGCATGGTTCTGGGGATCGACCGTTTTAATACCGGGTTTTGAGCAAGTGACTCATTCGGCCTCGCGAGAGCTCGTAGCTCAAGTCATGGAGGAAGCTCCGGGCTTCAGGCGCTACAGGTATCGAGAGCGCCTCAGAGAAGATGGGGTCATACTGTGGATGGTTGCGAAATCTAGAAATCGCACCACCGAACTCAGAAACCCGGGGTTTCTGATTCGATTCCCCTGTAAATACCAACCAACAATGGTTTCAACCATGGTTTCAAAGTTGTGCGAACGGATTTCGTCCATCCACAGTATGGGTGTGTTTTTGGGAGTTGGTACCTCTTTGTTCGTTGATTTACAGCAAAGGGAAACCAAAGGGAACCCGAACTCATCTTTTGGGGGTGCGCTAAGAAGAGAAGAGAATCATATGGGTCTGGCTCAAAAAACCGGCACCAAAATGGGTTGCCCTGGCAAGTGGAAAAATGGACCAAAACCTGCGTAACCCTAGCTCTTTAATTCTGAGCCACTGCCATATGGGTATGTGTCCATTTTTTTAGGACCCCAACATGGATGTCGGGTTTCCTTTGGCTTCCTGAAGGGTACCCTCAAACACACACATGGGGGTGTCTTTGTTTGAGGGTATCATTCTAGGGGGGGTTGTTTTGAAGGGAAACCAAAAGGAAGACATAAATTTTATTTTGTGGGTGGTCCCCTAACTTGAGACACATCCCTATTATATTTTTGTAGACAGCGGTTCCACCTGAGGATACAACAAGTGACAGCCATGATGTAGGTTCTTTCTTGGGGATCCAATGCTTATTTCAAGTTTTGGACATATAGTAGAGTTTGCAGATGGAGTTGCTGAGTGGGGGTACTGGGGCTGCCCATTGGCGAGGCAACGAGGGCTCACAGGTGTTCTGTGGTTTGAAACCCGAAAAAAGATACCAGAAAAGAGGTTCATCCGAAGGATGTCACTTCAATGTACCCAAGTGGTTGGCCTTCTGTTCCATTTTTTGGTGGGGCACTTGTGGTTGTTGGAGCATTTGATGTTGGGTGGCACCATGGAATAATCCAAAGAGAGGATCTTCGCGGCTTCCGTCTTCCCCCAAATTGCCAACCTATCTGACTGGCGCAGCCCAGTCAGCTCAAGGAAACATTCGGACATGGTTGGGGGGGGGGGTTGGGAGGGGGGTTGGGAGGGGGGTTGGGAGGGGGGTTGGGAGGGGGGTTGGGAGGGGGGTTGGGGGGGGCTTGGGAGGGGGGGAATGGGTTGCCCACCAAGTCCAATGTGATGGGATAGACTTTGACAATGGATACACCAAGTCCAAGGTGAGGGGACACAATGGATAGATTCTATGTCTTGCATAGCCCCAAGTCATGAACTTTAGCCATAGATATCTGGGTATGGGTCAAAATGAATCCACCAGGGGACCGCAGGTTTTAGTCCTTGGTTCCACTTTCCAGGGTTCCGTTTTAGGGTTACCCGATTTTTGGACCCACACCCATATCTCTTGGGCCATTGTCTGCAGGTTTGGGGAGGAGGCCGTTGCGGAGTTCGACGATGCGCACCTGGCTTGGAGTGGAAGTTTCGACTCGCAGACCTCCTCGGCGCATGGCGAATACAAGGCTTTTCAGTGGCAGCCAGATTCCGACCGTCGTGTTTTCAGTTCTTTTTTTGGGAAGTGTTCACGCTTTAAACTCAACCAACAAAGGATGCCGAGTCGCGTTTTCTTTTTTCTTCAAGTTTTGTTGGGACAGTTTAAACTCAACCAACCAACCAAGGATTTCGCCCCTTTTTTTTCTTCCCCAAGTTTTTGGGGAAGTGTTTCCCCTTTCAACTCAACCAACCAACAAAGGATGCCGATTCGTGTTTTCTTTTTTCTTCAAGTTTGTTGGGATACTTTAAACTCAACCAACCAACCAAAGGATGCCGATTCTTGTTTCTTTCCCCTGAAATCCACGCATCCGAGGACCGGTTGCGAGTGATTCATCTGCGGAAGCAAGGCTGGGCGAAGGCTGAGATCGCAAATGACATCGGGCGCTCAGAGCGTTTTGTCGCTCGGTGGTGGCAGCTGGAGCCCTTGGCAGTTCCGCGGCCGCCGGGCGTTCATCAGTACTTGGCGCATAGCATGATTGGCGACCAGAAGGTCGACCGGACCGACGCTGGGTCAACGGTTGGTAACATCTTACGTCTTTGCCCTTTGCTAAGAGGATGATGGTAGAACAGATTGAACTCCTACTGTGGATGGACAAAATCCTGCACCAAATTGAAACCATAGGAGACCATCGTTTGTTGGTATTTACAGGGGAATCGTCATTCCCGGGTTTCTTAGGTGGTGCGAAATGGATTTCGCAACCATCCACAGTAGGTTCAGGGTTGAACGTTGAACAAGGACATGTGGCGAGGCGTCGAGATTGTGCGGGGCTTCTTCAAAGATACGACCGGGTTGTACGAGGAGGTCACGTCCAAGTTCACCTCGTGGAAGCAGGGGGCCTCGGAAACCAAAGATTTCCGGACGGCCTCGTACTTCCTGCGCTACGACCGAGAGGGCAAAATGCGGATGATGACCATGAAGTCTGCTGGGTATCATTCCGGGGTGGTCCCCAGATTAGACGCTCTGGTGGGCAAGATTCATCAGAAGGTTGGGATCACGGATCCCAATCACGGCGCAGGAATGTACTGGTTCTCCGATGGGGATGCGAGTGTTGGAAGCCACCGGCACGTCTTTTGGAGTGCGAGGGTCGCATTGGGCGCTGAGCGCATCATGATGGTGGACAAGACGCCGATCCTCATGCAGGAGGGAGACTTGGTGATCATCGGGCCCCAGCGACATGGCGTTCCTTCAATGCCTGAGATCAGTGAAGGCAGCCTGAGGATCTCCGTCCCCTTCAAGCCCCAGAAGAAGGTGCAGAAGCAGCCCGAGAGGAGCGAAGAGGTGAGCCAGGAGGGTGAAGTGATGGATGAAGGAGAGAGTGGAATGGATGTATGGGACCACCTGACAGGAGACGTGGAACCAGAAGACTTGCAAACCTTGATCAGCATGGGCTTCGATGAAGCAGCTGCTGCTTCTGCCTTACAATTCTTCGACGTCGAGGGTGCCATCGATGCCTTGACGAACAGTGACTTCAGCAGTGTACTCGCAGGGCTGAGCTCGGCTTCCCCTGAAGATGACGTTGACGCCGCTCTAGCCAGGAAAATGCAGATGGAAGAGCTGCAAGACACGGAAGATGCTGGGCTTCAGCAGCAGTTTGAGGAGTACGAGCGATTGCTGGAAATCGATGACGCGGAGAGGTGGGTATGGTTCAAAAAAGGCACCAGGAGGTCTTAGTGCATGTTTTCATATACCAGGTTTCCATTTTGGGTACCTTTTTTTTGTGACCCACCGCCAGGTCCTGGGACGGCTATGGAGACTTGATGCACAATTCGTTGCGGAGGGCCAGCTTGAACCTGGACATGCTGGGACCTCAGACGTTGTACTCTCTGGGCGCGACGGCTCAGACGGAGAAGCAGTTCTTCGAAGTTTTGTCCCTGCATTCCATCCGAATTCTCTATGACTCTTGGCAAGATTCGAATCCGTGGCGTCAAGACTCCAGACGTTTTGTAGAGACAAACGTGGTGAAAACGGCGAATGGAATCCAACAAGGGGACTGACAGAGAAGTTTTTGTCGACTCGGCTTGGAAGCGCACATTGCAACCAAGCAGAGACATCAGCCTATCAGCCCAGGTCGGACTTTCCAGGTCGAACAATTGATCCGTTCGCACCACGAAATGAAGCCATGGGAGGCCATTGTTGGTCGGCATTTACAGGGAACCCTATGTTTTTTTTCAGGGTTTCTGACTGGTGGGGCGATTTCTGGAGTTCGCCCCCTGTAAAGCCAGTTGGACAGCCTAGGACTTTCGGCCCACGGATTATCGGGACGAGGTGCGCAGCCGGGCCCCACACTTCGAGGCCAGGCGTGGGATGGTTCATGATGGGCTCGTGCAACCTTTTTTTGAGGCTGGCCCCCGTTTCACCTTGGTTTAAAGAGAAGCCAGAACGAACACCAGGGTAGGTTTCTCTTTTCTCATATCAATCTTGGCTTGAAAGGGCGAAGGAAACTAAAACCACCATTGTTTGGCGACCCCCTCTATTAAAAAAAAGGGGGAACAACACAAAAAAACACCCAAATATTGCAAGCAAAGGAACGCGGAAACCCGCTTATGTACCGTAGTTTACAAGGTTATGTGGTTGAGTATGGTTGCCTTGCTCGCAATATTTAGTGTATGCATCCACCGTTCTTGCTTGGAACGCAACAACTTGGGCGCCCGAAAAACCATGGCCCCGTGGTTTCCTCCAAATGTTTGGTTGGAGCTATTGTCAGACCCTGAGGGTTGAGTGTTGCACTGGTTTCCTGCGCGTTGGCTTTCAAGAGTGATTTCGGCTTCCTCGGAAGGCGCAGGTTTCCTCCCGCTTTCAACAAGTGCTTTGTGCTTTCTCCGCTAACCAGCAACAACCATCATGTATAACCTAGAGGTAGCTATACCGAGGGTTACCACTATAGTGGCTGTGCTGGAACCAGGCACAGGGTGAGGCTGGACCCCGACTTGAGCCATCAAAACCCAGGCAGATCAAGGTTAGAGATAGTGAGATAGTCCCAACCATAGGTGCCTTCGCCGCCTTCTCAATTTGTTTCAATTTGTTACCTGGCTTTGGGGTAGACCATTTCAACGCCGATCGGTTTGGATGATGTCTCGCGTGTTTCCGCCAGAGATCTGGCCCTTAGGTGCGCACGCTGAAGTCCAACTGCCGGCAGCGCCACATCCACTACCGCCACGTGGCGGTGGGTAAAGAGAGCGCCTTTGGGGTGCTGAGGCACATGCAGAGCGACGAGGCGAGCGGGGGGAGCGGCAAGCGGGCGCTAGGGAATGACAGGGAGTCCGGGGGTTGGGAATGAACCAATTTTAGGGATGTCCGGGAAAAGCAAAAAAGAAAAACAACATACAGGATGGTTTACAGGGGCTCATTCCCTCATTTGTTGCTGAGAACCAGCAAGGAGGGCGACTGATGAGCAACCAACAAAAGTATCGGTAGTCAATTGTCAGTTTGGGATGGACATCGGGGGCCCACCCAAGCTTTCCGCCAAAACAGCGCAGTTTCGACCGGGGCTCATGTCGCAGCGATCTTGCTTCTTAGACTGACTAGGGACCACCCTCAAAACGCTTGGTGGACATGACTCCAACCATGTTTGCATATTGTCCACCAAAGGGTTAAAGTCAAAGTGTCCAACCAATCAAACAAAGCAGCTCCTGTGACGAGGCGCCAGCAAACATGGTTGGTGCACAGACATGACTGCGACAATGCTTTTCATGATGTCCACCAAAGGGTTAAAGAGTCCTTTTCCACGGAACAAAACGGACCATTCCCACCCAGCACGGCGAGGCGAGCCGAGCCCACCATGTCATCCCTTTCCAAGGGTTCCGCAAACTATTTTTTTGCGTTTCAATCGAAAGTTCATCCGTTGGGTTGAAAATGAGGGTCCCTTTGAAAATGTGTCCACCAGCGATTGAGGTCGTTCATCCCCATCCCTTTCCCCTAGAGTTCATGTTTTGGAATGCGTGCCCTTTCAGGATCCCTTTTCAGCAACCACGGCGAGACGGTGGACTGGAGTTTGTGCATTTTGATCCAAGCATTCGGCCCCTTTTGTGAAAGCGCTTCATAGGGGTTTTCGTTTTTTCAGGATCTTGAACTGGAGATGCGCATCTTGGAGACCAACGATCTTGGAGAAAAAAAACGACCTGAACCGTTTGTGGGGGGGGTGTGTGTGTGTTTTGGGAGGTGTTAATTTTCGGAGTTCCTCCGTTCCTCCCTTTCTCAGGTGCAGCACATCTTGGTGGAGCTGGTGTGGCAGGCCAAGCACAGGGGTGTCACCTGCTTCCTGGGACTGGAGGACTGGCGAGAGGATGGCGTGCGCTTGGCAGTGGCAGAGGAGAGATGGCTTGAGACTTTGTGGGGATGCGGGGCGTGGGGCCTTTTTTTTTTTAAGGGTAATTTATTGGGGACACCAACCGTTTTAGGGACACCAACCGTTTTGGGGACACCAGCCCTTTTTGACCCCAAATGGCTGTGGTACCCCAAATGGCTGTGGTTGTCAAAACCAAGATCTCATTTTGGGGTAGGTGCACCACCTTTAGTCTATTTTGGGGGAATTGGAAAGTTCACTAGGGGTACAGGATTTTGACCCATGGCTAAATAGATTGTTTCAGGTATGGGTCTGGCTGTTTTTGAGGCTAAACCGCTTTTTGCTTGTTGGTTGGTTAAAAGGGACACCAAAAGGAAGTTTTGACCCCAAAAGTACTTTTTCAGGTATGGGTCTGTCTTTTAGAGTTAAATCGCTTTTCGCTCTTTGGTCGGTTAAAAGGGACACCGAAGGGAAGATCATGATTTTGGGGAAGGTCCCGTAAAAAGACAGACCCGTATTTCTTTGGTGGTTTGGATTTAAACCCCTGGTTCTTGTATACGGTACATGGGAAACTACCCTTAACCACGAAACCACCAATTTCAATCCATTTCTTCTGGTTTCCCTTCAAAACATCGCAACACATTGTACCAGCAAAGATTCTCTTCTTAATGGGGTATCGCCCCCAAATGGGTGCCTGTTTTAAAGTTGATATCCAAGCGGATTTCGCATTTTCTTTGGATTTCCCTCTAAGATATCCCCGAGGCTATCCCTAAATGCAGTCAAATACCCCATCGGACGGGGTGTAAGTCATGGAGTTTTCAAGACATGGGAAAGAAATGGGGTGACACTGAAAGTGGCAGTTTTGAGGTCTTCTTTTTGGTTCCCCATTGGATGCCGGCAAGCGAAAACTCACATTGGGTGCTGCCCTTGTTAGGAGACACACCAAAAAGAAAGCCCAAAGACAAACTTCTTGTTGGGGGTCCAATTGGTGTGAATTTGAATTGAGGACCCTTTGGTAAACATCACGGTGGGGATTCATCTCCACCAACTACTGTTGAAGTGGTTCTTTATTAAACGTCATACCCACATCTGAAATTCAAGAGAAAGCCTCGGGCAGCGAGGAGCCCCCCGCGTTTTCAAATCGCGTTCCAGGTCTCGGGAGTCTCGGGAGTACCTGGTTTTAGGTGGAGCCCCACTTTCTGCAATAATTGCCCTTTGGGGAATCCACACAGCCCCTCTAATAGAACCTTAATACTTGGAAACAACCATCCTTGGCCTGATTGTATCAGGTGGTGTGCATTTCGCCTTTGGGCTTGAGAAATGTTCTGCACACGCCCCTGTCAAGCCCAAGCGAAAACAATCAAGCAGCAGCGTCGATTCCCATATTTCCCGGATGAGAACCCGAACTGTTTTGGGACAGTGTCCACATGTTACAAGAAACGAAGCAACAAGAAAGGGTGAAAATAGAAAACAAAACAAAAATACAACAAGTTTCCACATGCCCAAGACTTGCAGAGGAGCTGGCCAAGCACGGGCACCGGGTGCGGCACCTGCTTTCTGACGGCTCAGAGGAGCCCCACGAAACCGGCGCGGGGATGCCCGACTTCTTGGTGCAGGAGCCGCAAATTCCGCGAACCAAACGCGACTTCCCCCAAGGGCTCTGGAGCCATGGGGTCTTGGCCACTTGGACTTTCCGCCCACAGAAACAAAACCGAAACAAAACAAAACAAAGCAAAGCGGAACAAAAAAGAAACAAAAGCGCTAGCTCGGAACTCCAAAAAGCAAATCGAAAGGGTACCGGTATCCTCAAACCAATGCTCGTCCTCTCCCGCTTCGCGAGGAGGAGGCCCGGCTCCGCAAGGTCCAGGCGCGAAATGGGCAAAGAGGAAGGACACAAAGGGGCGTTGTTCGATGCTCCCCCTACTTTGGACACATCCCCGTGAAGTGAAACTAACCCCAGACCCAAAGTGCTTGTAGAGTACGTTTCAGATGCTCCTGTGGATTCCAATTGTCGCACTCTTTTCTCGTACCGTTGGGGGAAGCGTCAAACACGCATACATGTATATATATATATATATATTAATATATTAATAGATAACACCCGCGTCTTACGTGTGTCAATTGGGTTTCGCACCCAAGCCGCAAACAAATCCAAACCAAGAGGGAATCTGACACGTACTGTTGAACCTGGATGAAGAAACCCGTCCCATGAATAGGGCTGTGTTCATTCCAAAAGAGATGGCCCCCGACACCCCCCATGAGCATTGGTTCTTGGGTGTTCAACCAACTTAGTAAGGTCATAAATAGACTAATCCCAAGTTACCAGCCACTTATAACCATAGCCTACTAACTTCGCCGAACACACACACACAACTATGGTTCATTTGGAGGGACATGGACATGGGACTCGCACAATTCATCAAAAAGACAGGGGACAAGCCGTAATTTCTCCATTTCGACTCACTTTTTTTCCCATGTGCTTTATGGGGCTTGCCCCTACTTTTCCCTTTACCAAACACGAGGTACCCTCCAAAAGACGAGAGCCACCGGTTTGCTTCGGTTCGGTTCGGTTTTCGGTTTTCGGTTTTCGGTTTTCGGCTCGCTCGGCTTTCCGCCTCTCGCGCCGAGGCGCAGCGCAAGGCCGGGGAGCTGCGGGGCCCCGAGAAGTCGGCGGTGGAGCGCTCCACGGAGGCGGTGGCCAGGTCGTTGGCCAGCGCCAAGGCCCAGGCGAGACTCGCAGTCCAGTGGGTCGAGTGGGTCGTCGAGTGGGTCGAGTGGGTAGGGGGCTGGTGATTTTCGTAAGTCACGTGGAACCGTTCGACGTTTCGGGGCCGGAAGATCATGTTCCCTTTCAAGGGACCTGTCAGGTTCCATGTGGATTGGTGGGAGGGACACCATCCAGTTTAGGGTGTCTCTGCCTTGTTCTTTTTTTGGAGGCAAGGTGATGGGTCGAATGGGAGTATGTCTCTGTTGTCTTTTGGGGAAGCCGAAAGGACGCCATCAATTTTAGGTCTCCGCAATTTTGACACACACCCAAATGGGGGGTACCCCCAAAATGGTGGGTTTCTGTGGGTTTCGCTTTAAAACCAACACAAGGCAGGTTCAGTCGAAAGAGACACTGTATCTTTTGGGAGCCCCTTTTTGGTTGGTTTTAACGGGAATCAACAGGAAACCCGCCATGGAGCGTCCAAGCACATGTAATTCATACCCCTAGTTGATGATGTGTTCTAGCAAAGTGGACGACATGGGGCACTCTCGCCCAACCTGCATTAATGTTAGACCACCTTTATTAATAGTACCCTCTGTTGTACAAACTTTTCTTCTAATTCAGGATCGTTTGACTGTTTTCGGGGTCCTCATTTTTTTGTCGGAATCAAAGCTGGGAAAATATGGGCAAACAGACTTGGCAAACAAGTCGGGCAAAAAAACGGGCAAACAGATCCTGGCAAACAGATCCTGGCAAACAGATCCTGGCAAACATTGGGAAATCCTTTTCTTGAAGTGGTCTCCAAACCATCAAATTTAAGATAACTTCTTTACCAAAAGTGCGGGCAAACATTCAAACAAAGGGGGGGGGGGGTGCCCACAAGAGGCCCAGATCCTCTTTAATGCGACTGTTTTGGGGTTCTCTTTAGTGTCCAGCTGGTTTAGGGGTTGCTGAAAATTGAAAACCAAAGCCTCAGCCTTTTTCTTTTAAAGAAGGGGACTCATCCTAAGCTCTCCCCAGCTCAAAGGTTAAAGGCCTGAGATCTAGGAAATCGATTTTTCAAGTTGTTGCCAAAATGCGGGCAAACAGCCACACAAAGGGGGGGGTGCCCACAAGAGGCCCAGATCCTCTTTAATGCGACTGTTTTGGGGTCCTCTTTAGTGTCCAACTGGTTTTGGGGGTTGCTGAAAAACGATCCTTGGCAATACTAAAGTAGAATTGCCAATACTAAAGTAAGTACTGGGCATTTGAGAGTCAGTGTTGGCAATACTAAAATAGAATTGGCAAGTAAAGTAAGTACCGGGAAGCTGAGAGTCAGCCTTGGCAACACTAAAGTCGAATTGTCAATACTAAGTAAGTACTGGGGATCTGAGAGTCAGCCTTGGCAATACTATAGTAGAATTGGCAATAATAAAGTAAATACTGGAAATCTGAGAGGGATCTTTGGCAATACTAAAGTAGAATTGGCAATACTAAAGAGTACTGCACCTCCCAGACCCCCAGGATTTCACGAAAGAGAGTCCCGTCGACTGGTTCCACTGTTCAGGGGGGGGGTCACATTAAAGAGAGTCCAACATTGATATTCGACAAAGGTGTAGATCTTGGAGGCATCTCCTTCCGGGTGGGGGCCCTTTTTGGGTTCCATGTTAATTTGTACGCCATAGTCACCAAAGTCCAATGTCATCGGGGGACAGACTGTGTCACATGTGGGTGTGCGTCAGACAGGCCCCCCCCCCCGCGCAATGTTGGTTGTCCTGTTTATTTTTCCTTTGAACCACCACAGAAAATGGAAACCTCAGAAAGGGAAACAAACACGCACACACACACACACACAGGGAACCCCAAAAGACAGCCTTTTTCGGATCAGGCGAACAAAAAGGGGTAACCCATATTTTACCAGAAGTCAACTACAACCACATTCATCTATGTCAACCCACATATGTTCAACCAGCCTTTGCGCCCGGCCCATGTAGGTGGATGTGGGCGCAGAGCTTCGGGATGCCGAGAACCAAGATGCCTTGGTGAAGGCTCAGAAGCGCATGGTCCGTATGCAGGCCATCCCAGGGCTGAAGAGCCGGGTATGGGCCGACGGGGAGGGAGGGTTTTGGGATATGTCTAAGAAACCAACTACAGTTCTACAGGAAACCCCCTGATTTTGGTGGGAATTTGGCTAGTTTCCTGTATAATTTCCTGTAGCTGGTTTCTATGCATATGGACACCCTCAAATGTGGGGCTGCTGGTAGTTTTGCTTTGTACATTGGACATATTTGGAGGTTCAAAATGGGATTGGGACCCCTTGTTGGGTGGGATTGAAAGGGAAGCCGCACGGAAGCAACCCAGAAACAAAAACTCTCGCGAGGCCGGCGTTCATGAATAGTCGTTATATAAGCTGAAGATTGCCGGCTGTGACAAGTGGTTTTTCCAGGAGTCTTACGATGCAGGCCAGAACTTCCTTGGTTTTGGCACGCGGCTATAGAATTCCTGGCGACCATCCCTTCAGTTAAAGTTTTCGAGGCTTTTCAATTTTACATTATGGGGATGGTTTTCCTTTGAACCACCATTCATCGGGGGATGTTGAGAGTGACTTCAGTGGACCCAGCAGGGGGCTTTCGCAACGAACACGTGTGGCTATATTCGCTCTTTGATAGGAATTGGTTTGGATGGAATCCTTTCTCGATGGGTCCAGCCATCTTACACAGATTGTGTGTTAAGGCGCTGCCTTCAGGTTCCGGGGTGTCTTCCCAAGCACTCTGGAGCTCCGGAATATCCCCCAAAAGGGCTCGGCCAGCACGCCATCCCCATCCGCCAGCATGGCAGGTGACCGAGGGCAAGAAAGAGCCGGGGCTGAACAAAAAGGAGCTGGTGGGGCTTCCCGCGCACCTCCTGCGCGAAGCTGCCGCTGTGCGTGAGCGGATGGAGTCCAAGAAGGGTGAGAAGAAAGATGGCGGCGTGGTTGCGAACGTGTCTGGCAGAGGCGCCAACAACAAAGCAAGGACAAGCCATTACCAGAATCTTTGCCCCCTTTGCTCTGGGTGTCCTTGGCATTTTCCCGTGCCAGCAAGCATGCCACTGGCTTTTTCTACCGTTTTTTTTTGTTTTTGCGAAAACCAAGTCTGGCCAAGAACCCTGAGCGCCAAGAAAACAGAGGTGGTTCCACCTGGTGCAAGGATCGCAGCGAGGCCTACCCTCCCACCAATTAACATGAAACCTGACAGGGGTTCCCAAAAGAAAACGGTCTCACAGGACCCCCTTTGTCAGGTTCCTTGTTAGTTGGGGGGGTGGGGGGGAACCCAACTTGGTAGAGCCAGTCGATTGGGTTTTGGTCGCTGCTCTTCTGGCTGAGAGGTGAAGAACCGCCGGCGTCGAACGCTGCATCCTCATCTTCCGGACCGGCTCTGCCTGCGCCCAGTGAAGCTGCGCCGGGAGGATGCCTTGCCAAAAGAGGTCCCTTCAAAGGTATCCGTTGAGTGGAAGCCAAAGGGACCCCAAACCAAAAAGCAAAGACCAGTTTCAGGGTTCCCATATTTGAGGCCAATCCTTTCTGGCGCCCTCAAAAAGGGGGATGGATTGAAACGGAGCCCTAAAGGCAACCCCACCTCTTTCGGGACGCCCGCAAAAATTTCTGAGACGCATCCATGTCTTATTTTCAACCTTGGAAGGATATCCGGTTCCCGACTCCCACCCCGAGCGCCGCTGGGGAAAGGCGGAGAAGGAGGTTCTCGAGGGCCAGGAAAAGCGGCGCTGGGGACGACGAGATGCGAACCCCAACCCGGGGTGACAGGCGTCGAAATTTCTTGCAACTGGCGCTCCTCGAAAGGGGAGTGGTTTCAAGGGAACCAACAGGGCGTTTCAACCTTCGTGGAATAATTTTCCGGGGCTTGGCCTTTTCTGGACAGGCAGAGTTGCTCGACATGCATTCCTGCCTGAGCGCCTGCTCGCTGTTCTGGAACATCCTGGGTTCGGTCCGGGAGAGGAACAAATCCGAGATGCCAACAACCCGCCGGACACGGCCCCCGAGAACGAGCTCGGCGAGGTCGGCGGCACGGACGTCGCGCGTCAAGCGCTTCCTGCGACGCCTCTGAGCAGACCTGGACGAAGTCGCGCCGCTGACACGTGCGGAGAGGAACGCGTGAATCTGCTGAAGAAGGGAGCCGAGTTTCTCGGGTTCCATCTGAACAGAAATGGAATGACCCCTCTAAACCATCCAACTGGTGGTTTCCTGTGAGCACCAGTTGAAATTGCGGAATGGAAAAAGAGACCTCTCGCCGATATTTTTTCCTCTCGACCTTGGAAGTATTTTCGGACCCCCATGTGCCAAGGGCGAGCGCCTCACGCGCGATGACATCGACTTGGATGCCGTCAAGGCAGAGGCAGAAGCGCAGCAAGCAGAGGACGGATGCTGTGGATATCAAGGGGAAATGAATCTTGGAGGGGTAAATTTATGAAGGTTTTTGTTTCCTCCTTTTTCCAAGAAAGAAACGAAAACAAGTCCCAAAACAACTCCGCACCCATGGATCTTTCTCTTCTTTTGGAGGTCGCTGTTGAGGGTTGTCCTTTGAGCAGCCCAAAAAAGGCAACAGTCTCAGTTCTGGGAGTTCGAACCGCTTCGGCCCATGGGACGCCACGGTTGGTTGCAACACTTAAACCATGACATTGGGGTGTTTTTTTTCTTCTTCTTTTTAATATTTATCTATTTATATATATATATAATATGTATATAGATTCGGGAAAACCCATTCGAATGGAACAGTGATTGTAACTACACTCAGAGCTTCCAGTTACCACTCTAGTAGGTAAGCAGGGGTTTCCCCACGATGTAAAGCCCCCCCAAACCGGACATGTGGGTCCAAAGTCGCTGGGGTCCATTGAAACAGACCCGCCCCCCCCATCCAAGGAGACAAACAAATGGGTCCAAGACGGTGACTCGTTGTATCACCGGTTCCAACTTGGGGATCTCTTGCTTCAGGTGGAATTCTTGAGGCGGGTGTCTTTTTGTGAGGATACAGGGTTTTGGGGTTTAAGGGAGATCCAAAGGAAAGCCACTATATATGTTTTTTTTTTGGGGGGGTTCATCCTCACAAAAGACACACCCATGTTGCATCTTTGTCGCTGGTGTCAGGAGGCACAGGACCAGGAGAAGGAGGCCGCCTTCGAAAGCTGTATGGAGAGCTATCCCTTCCCACATGAGCAGCGCCCAAAACCCCAAGGAACGGCAATCTTAGGTTTTTCCACTACCTCGTTTCATTGGGTGGTTTAGTAAGGCCATCTTGGGTCCCTCCATGAGTCAAGGATGGCAGGTGTTAACAAAGGTCCTAAGAGAAGAGCGTTTTTGTTTGGAAGGCGCCTTTCTGTTCGCTGCCATGTCGCGAAAGCCTGCTTGATCGATGCAGCCATTTCCGCCATTTAGCACACGCCGCTGATTTCCATTTCGCAAATTCTGTTCAGTGGCATGGAGTACTGAACTGGTTTGCATCACCTACTTGTATGGAGCACTTGGTGGCCTTGACCCAGCCAGCAACAGCAGCAACAGCGACAGCAGCAGCAGACAGAGAGAGAGAGAGAGGGGAACAGAAGGAAGGTAACTTACGCACCCAGCATTTCAGTCTCTGTCCGCCATGGCGGAATTGGAGCGAAGCACAAGGCAGAGCTGCTTTCGCCATGTCGCCACGCCAAATGGCATTCAGATTGCATGCGAGGATGAATCTCGCCGGCGGCCATCTAGCCCCTCGGTTCATGGGTGTGGGGTTACGCAGGTTTTAGCCTTTGGGTCTATGAGGTGCCATTTTGGTGCATTTCTTTGACCCACAGCCATGTGTTTAGAATCTCAGCTCCCCTGGATTCCGGTTTGAATGGGTTGAGAGGGGATTTCAAGAGGAACCAGGAGTTCAAGTCCCAAAGCACCAAATCCAAATCACCAGCTGGGGGTAAGGTGATCGTCGCTCGCACCTGCTAGGCCGGTCCACAGGAACCATCCCTGCTTGCACCAGCTAGAGGTCAGGCAGAGGTGCACCCCCTTACGCGGGTTGTCCCCATTGGTGGTTCAGGTCAGTGGCTTGGGAGGCAAAATTGGGATATACAATCCAGATTGGGTTCGAAGAACTGGTCTGAAATGCTCACTGCGGATCCATGTGGAGGTCACATTTCAGGGGTGTCAAAAATAGGGACGCCTCGAATCGATTCCCTTCTTTTTGAGCATATGGGTGTTGGTATGGCCGGTTTCTTCTGAGACCCTGGTGCTGCAAAAGCTCTGCCTCCAAAGGAGGGAGTACGAAAAAGAGGCCCCAATTTTGACAGGTCCTCCACATGACTACTCACTGGCAGTATGCATGTTCTATGTACATGAACAAGTATGCCAAAACAAAATGCAGGGTTGAAAGACCAGTCCTTCCTTTTTGAGCAACCCTCATTGGTTCTCCGAGAGTCGTTTGCCCGTTTGCCTCATGTGCCCGCAGCTTGGCTCAAGTGCTGAGCCGATTCAACGAAGCGGCCAGCACGCGCATGGCGCGCTGAAGCCTGGTGCTCATGGGCTTCAGCAATCCGCTTAAGGATATCCATGCGGACCATGCGTTTCCTACACAGATGACGGTCACCTGTGGATGGTTGAAATCGAACTCCGTTTCGCACCACCGAACTCCGAATCCCTGCAATGATGCGATCCCCCGGTAAATACCCAGCGATGCCTTCCTCTGGTGTCTTAGGTGCTGCGAAATGGGATTTCGCAGGAGGAGGTGTTTCCTTTCGAAGCGGAGGACTCTCGGACCGTTTCTGAGGGGAAAATTGGTGTAAACCACCATGCCATGGGTTTGTTAAGCAGGAGGTGCCGTGCCAAGATGTTCAGGTCTTGGCCAAGCAAGGCCACGTGGGTTTCTAAGCAAAATCCCTGCAAATGAATTATTCATTTGCTACAACCCCTCCCCCCCCCCGTTCCTGAACCCTAAGCCCTGCAAATGAATTATTCATATGCTACAAACCTGGTCCCCACAAAATAGCCTCACTCCTTTGGATGGTTTTGAGGAGGCGACCCGAAGAATGGCTGGTGCCGAGTCTGCACAGGTGCGGAGACGTCCTATTAGTTTTCAAGTCGATCCATCCAACATGTCCTCATCGCAACTATTTTCTGATCTTGGCATCGCGCTAGGCTTGTTTAAGCAGAGATTCCCTGTCCAACTGTAAGATTGCAACCAACAGGTTGGCTAACCCATTGTGGCTCTATCGAATGTTGAAGCCAGGGTACAGAGGAATTTCCAGTATGTACTTACACAGTGATTCATTAGGGAGCATCATAGGTCGTTTCAATCAAACCCTAAAAACAGGCCAAAGAGGCCCCATCTCCAGAGAAGTAGCCCATGATGCACTCTTAAACCAGCCTTGTTTAAGCAACCTCCTTCTGATCCCCCTAATGAAACCTATGGTCTGGGGTTGACGCGATTTGTAACACCATTTGGCCATGGTTCAAAACCAATGGTACCATTTTGGGATAGGTGCACCACCCATTTTAGAACCTATTTTAGTGGTTGGATTGGGATGTTCACTGGGGGTACGATTTGGGTTTTGACCCATAGCCATTTGGCTGTGGCTCAAAAGAAGTACCAACATGGCCCCCTTGGTAAATGGAACCAAAGACTAAAACCTGCGCTTTGCCCCAGCTCCTTCATTTTGAGCCACAGCCATCTACCAAGGGCTTGGCTTCTCAGGCGATGCCCATGCGCGTGCGGCTTCTACTGGCCCTGGGCATCGCGCGGACCCCAACAGAGAACTCGACTCGCGGGTGATGGGAACCGTGAAATGGTTCGGCTTCCTCTTGGCGCTGTGGATGGATAAAATCCTGCCCCAATTTGAAACCATTGGAAACCATTGTTTGTTGGTATTTACAGGGGAATCGCATCATTCCCGGGTTTCTGAACGGTGGTGCGAAACGGAGTTCGCAAGCATCCACTGTAGGAGTATAAACCCGACCAAAAAACAGTTCCCCAGTTTGACCACTTCCGGCGAAACCTGGGGACGAATCTTTGACGGCAGAGATGGGATACGTGAGCATCCAGCGGCAGCAACCAAAGACGCAAGTCAGCCAGAGTCAAAAGCTTACTCCTCAATCCGGAATCTGGGCGTGTCTCACCATAGGGTGACCACAGCCCCGAGGCTTGATTTCGTTTCATACATTGTGGGCGCGTCGAACACAAAAAGAAGGGATAGACACAAATCCTTAGGGCTATTTTGACACATAGCCATTGGATCATTCCACTGGCACAGCAATAGCAGCGACGCCCTCACAATTACCGTTGACAATCTTTCTGTTGGTTCAAAGGCAAGCCCCCCCCCCCAAACGTACTTTTGAGAATCCCTCCAAACACAACCCCGGATGATTTGTAGTTGAGCCAACTGGAACAAAGGACTTTTCCCCGGGACCCCGAAAAAAAGAAGACAAAAAGGAAAAACCACTCCGATGGATGAAGAGGGCGCTGGACACCCCTAGTTGACTCCGGCTTGCCACAGCCCAGGCCCACGCTGTTGCGAAGGCGTGGATGGCTTGCAGCATTTTTTTTTTTGTGGAGGTCACCTGAAATGAGTCACTGTGTTTCGCATGTGGAAATTGGCAAAAGTCACGAACCCTAAATTTCCCCGGAAGGAGCGGCACAAGTAGTTTTTAGTGTGGAGTATAACTGGTAGTCTATTGCTAGCTTGCAAAGGACTTGGGGCACCCGCCCAATTTTCCACTGGGCATTGGTCAAAACCATCATTGACTAGTTTAGGAGCGGGTCGACGTCGTGGTGTTATGGGGATTGCAGTAAGACTGACAGCCTTTATAATTCTTTGGGTAGAACCAAAGTCAGTGGAGTGGGTGTTGGGCACTGCCCAAGTGAATACCAGACAATGCTTTCATTTGTTCTTAGTTTATTGACAGAGCGCCAGTACCTGCCAGCCTGCCCCAAAGGGAACCACGCGAGGAAAGCACTGGTAGTGGCCTGACTGTTTTTGTTCAAATGTACATTTTCATTTGACCCATCTGGGTGTGTTTTAACATATACCCCTGCAAATGGCAACGGTTTAATTTGGCATTCTAATCACAACAGCGGCCACGAAGCGGCGCACATGTCCGGGGTGTTTTTGAGGGCCGACCTCGGTGTGTCTTTTTTACGGTGTGTTTTTGAGGCCCAGAAAAAGACGAGCCCCCCCACACATCTCCCTTTGGAGCCTTCGTGGTGCTTCCGTAGCTTCCAGGCGCCCCGGCTGCGGAGGAAGGAGGCCGCCCGCTTTGGGGCAGGCCCCAAATTACCGGGCGTGGCTACTTGGCGGCTCCTCTTCTTACTATTTAGCTTTGGAGAAAATTAGGGTGCATCCTGAAGGGGTCCATGACAAGAGGCTTTAAGCACGTGGCGTTGGCCAGGCTGACCAAGCCTCCCTGCTTGATGCCCATGACATTCCACATGGCATGGGCCCGCCGAGGCCGGGATGGTCAGTGAGAGACAAATGAAAAAGCGGGGACTGTCTCAAAGTAGGGGTCTCCAAAATGGTTGGCTTCCAAACACAAACGCGGGTCCACCCATTTCCAGGCACTCCCAAAGTGCTCACTGACTTGAGGGTTAGATGTCCGTCACTAGGCCAATCCAAACTGGCGCAGCAGAGTAAGCAACGACATATGATTTGCTTCTGTTACTGGTCTTGTTGCGCAGGCCATTCGGTCGCAGCTTTCATGACGCGCCGGTGGGCAATGTAGCCTGGGTCAGCGCCTTGTGGTGAAGCCAATAGGGCAGCCCCGCCAAGTCCCTGTGGCTGAGGTGAACCACCAGCAGAAGATCTTTGTGATTGGTGACATGGACCCCACCGTGCGATGCTGAGGCAAATGAATCCGATGGCTTTTGGCGGGGTGTGATGCCGGCAAACGCTGGGGCATGACAGGGAGGGTTTCCTTCCTTCCCCATTTTGGAACCTGACATCCAGTGACCCCTGCATGAATTTGAATCGCCCCTTGGAGTAGAATAGACATCAGCAAACAGCGCACGATTGGCTTTATGTCGTCCCCCAACCATTTTTTAGGGTGTTCCATACTCAAAAGGTCATATCTTTCTCTTTCTCCTTCTTTCTTTCTTTCTTTCTTTTTTTTTTTCTCTCTCTCTCTCTCTCTCTCTCTCTCTCTCTCTCTCTCTCTCTCTCTCTCTCTCTCTCTGGAGCCTTGAGCAGAGTTGCAGCCCCTTCAATCATTGGTGCCACTCCTTGAGACTCTTGAGCAGCCGGTACGCTGAGGCACCGATGGATCGCCTGGATGGATCAAGTGATCATGCTTCCCTGACTGGCGCGATGTGCCAGGCTCAGCATGCCCTGGGGCTTTTAGGGGACTGGAAAGATCCAAGCCAAAAGAAGGAGCATCAGAACCACAGACAGTGGAGGCAAAGAAATCCGACAGTTCAGAACACCGAAGTCAAACCAAAAGGTAAGTTGAGCAACAACTGGCTGTGGGTAAAAACCCAGGAAACCCTGGTGAACATCAAAATAGGTGGAAATCAAATGGATGTGTTCATCCACGCCATGGGATCGAAATCCCTAGGTTCAGCAACCCATGGCCAAAGAGCAAAAACTTTTAGCAGGGGCCAGCTGGAGGGCCTGGGATCTAAACGGCTAACACCTGGGGTCTTCTTGAAGGTTTTGTCATTTTGAGCCACAGCCCAATAGCAAGCAACATCGCCGGACAAATCAAGAACTGGGCAAATAAGCATATCAATCGAGAGATAGAGAGAGAGCGAGAGAGATAGACAGAGAGAGATAAAACAAGCTGGCAGACGGACGGACGGACGGACAGAGATAGATAGAACAAGAAGTCAGTGACAGAACTGATAGTTCCACATCTCGAGGCCTGCGAAGCCCGGCGGAGAGACCGTCCTGTCGCTTGATGATGGCAAGCCTCCCATGGCACCCGAGTCTTGATTGAAGGCGCTGGCAGCTGGGCGCTGGTGGGTTTTTGTGGGTGCTTCTCTTCCGGTAAGACCTATACAAAAGGGGCCCTCCCGATTTTCAGAGACGCAAAACTGATTCAGGTGCTTTGGGCCGCCATGGCGGGGGGAGCCACAGCAGCCTAAGAGGGATTCTTTTTCGTTGCTCGCGACGGGTCAGGACCGTCAAAAAGGCCCTCTCCTTGCTGGGCTCGGATTGCTTGCTCTCGGATTGCTTGCTTGCTTGCCAAGGATTGGATGCCATCCAAGCAATTGAAGCAGCAGACCTTTCCGCAGCAGCCTCCCCGAGGTCCGAAGCAAAAGTGGCATGAGATCGATCACTGCGTGAGAGAATGTTGGGCCAGGCAACAGTGGGGTGGGCCTGGCCGGCATGTTTGGGAGAACCTGCGGGCAAACCAGGTAGAACCCCCCCCCCCCCCGCCAGCCCAGGGGTGTTCTACTACTTTTGTTTCTTCCAAACGTTAACTTCAACAGGGGTAGCAACTCCAAAAAGTCGCACCCAGGGGTATCACCAGCAGACCTTTCGTTGGAGGCGAGGGAGGTGGCCTGGACAATCCGGCCGGGGCATCGCCCTTGGTCGATATCGCAGGGGGGCCCAGTTGTTTTTCTTCTTTTTGTTTTGTTCTTTCTTTTTTCTTTCTTGTTTTTTCTCATGTTTCGGTTGCAGGCTTCCATTTGCTTAAGAATGCTTTTTTTTTCTTCCCCCTGTTGGCTTCAAAGGGTATTTATTAGTAGTGGACATATTGACACATGTCCAGGGAGCGAAAAAGCAAATGATTTAAATGGAGGCAGGGATGTGGCGTTTGAGAAATATTCCTTGCGGCCCCAAAATGACCAGGGGCAACTTTTCCCATGTGGTGAACGTCATCGTTCGGTGTTCTTTTTAAGGGTCACCCCATGTAAAGGAGCTTCTGAGCAACCAGGATATGAACCACAGGTGGCCTTCCACCATGGGTTTTCCTTGTGGCATCCCCGTAAAAACCAAGCAGAAAACGGTACCCTCAAAAAACCACATCCCTTTGATTGAGCAGCGCCCCAACACGCGAATTGGTCGTTGTGGAAGGTGGCTCGGTTCCTACATGTGTTCCACATGTTTGCGGGGGCTCGGTTCTACTAGATTCGATGGGGGCTTTCTAGAAACTCCTGGGCAATTGCAAGGCCTTTGTGGGCTGGACATGTGCGTGGTTGCTTCTAGGTCAAAGCTGCTGGTTTTGTGGGTCATTTCCAGTCAAAATCGCCTACCCGCCACGCCAACAGGGAACCCAGCAGGGTCCTGTAACAGCGTTCCAGCGGTCGGTCAGGTTCCAAAGATGTCCGGTTCCAGGCTTCTTGGACAACTCAAGTTACGTTTTCATGTACAAGAGCGAAAGGCAAAATGCACCGCGCCTTTTTTTTCAGAGCGGCAAGTGTCAGGTTCCACTGTGGTGTCCTTTAAGGTTAGTTTGGGTACTAGATGAAACTGGCTTAGAGGGGTGTTCTTCCATTTACCAGGGGAACACCAATTCGTATCTTTTCCCCTGTTGGATAGGAAGGGACTCTAACACTACTGTTTTTTTTTTTTTTTGTTTTGTTTTTTTTTTTTTTTCTGGGCTAAAGCGTTAACCGTAGGTGGTCGCTTGTCTTGACTCTTAATAAGTATCCACTTGGGCCACCATTTTGGCTCAAGTGGACCTTTTGATCTTTTGTCTTGTGATTTGAAATCTTTCTTTCCCCTACTCTCAAAGCCATGTACGCCCCCGCCTACGCTGGTGCCGCGGTAGCAGAGGCCAAGGCTAAGGCAAAGGCCTCCATGGCAAAGTACCTGGCGAGCCTCGTGAAGAGGGAGGAAGAAGGATGGACCGTTTTGGCTGCTGAGGTCCCTCAGGCACCTGACGAGCGTTTCTTCTCCAGCGCAGATGAGCTGGAGCAGGCCCCCCTTATCCCGGCCAAGCGCAAGGCAGAGGATGAGCCGATGGAAGATGCAGCCCCTGGGGTGGCGCAGGTGCCGAAGGCCCTGACACGCCCCCCAGGGGCGTTCCTGGAGCTCCTGAACCCGCCGGAGGAGGACGTGCCCATGGAGGAGCTCCTGGCGAAGGACGAGAAGGAGCTGCCGATGCCCAGGTCCCCCTCGGCTGCAGCCCGCTTGGAGGAGGCCCGCCTGGATGCCCGGGCAGACGCCAAGTGGCAGAGGCGCCGGGAGCTGATGGCGAAGGTCAAGGAGCAGGCGTCCTCGGAGGAGGATGAGAACCCCGCAGCCCCCCCGCCGGGGGGGAGCGTGTTCACCAAGGCCCTCAAGGTCTCGGAGGGCCTCTACCAGTTCAGCGACGACCAGATGGCGGGCGACTTCCCTTGCTTCGATGCGACCACGGCCACTAGGCTCCGCCGACTGCAGGCCAAGGACGTCCAGCGGCTCCTGCGAGGCTTTGAGGGCCCCCAACTCAAGCAGGGGGGCCTGGAGCGCGTTGTGGAGGCCTTCTACATCGCCAAGATGAAGTACGAGCATGAGGCCCGGCTCAGCACCCCGGGACAGCAGGTTGGCAAGCGCGCTGGCTTGGGGTACGGGGGCCTGGAGAACCGCCGTGCCCACATCCTGGATCTGCCCCTGCTGCACCATGCCCTGGGTGAGGAAGGGCGCCACGAAGTGCATGGGGTGCGGCAAGAAGACGGAGCCCATTGACACGGCGACCAACTCGGCCACCCTGGAGATGGCGGGCACGCATTGGCAATTGACGGTGGATGACCAGGGCAATGCGGTCTGGACGGCGGCCCAGTCCGCGGGTGCCGAAGGCCCTGACACGGACCGGGCCCGCGACCTCAAGCTCAGTGCCTCGGTGGACGTCAGCGAGCTGGCCACCGACCCGATGGCCTGCGAGAACCCGGACCAGGCCAGCTTCTCGGACTTCGTCCCCTCCTCGGTCCGGGCGGTGATCAGGAACTGCCCCATGGAGCTGGACGAGGAGTTTCTGACGGCCCCACCGGGGGAGAGGCCCCCATTGCCAGGCGACAAGGAAGAGGGCCAGGAATGCAGAGCCTTCCACCCGTCTGCGGTGAAGGCCTTCAAGATTCAGACCCGGCTCAACGCCACCACCATCGCCCAGGAGGAGGCCAAGAAGGCGGACCAGGTGGAAGCGGTGGAGCGCTCCGCGGCGGTCCTCCACGAACTTCAAGGGGGGGCCATTGACGGAGGAGGTGATGGAGGCCTGCTCCTGAAGAACCTGGACTTGGACCTCTTCCGTGAGAAGCTGCTGGACAAGCTGGGTGCGGACTGGGGGAGACCCACACCGGAGCTCCTCCAGGCCCAGACCACTGCGGAGGAGGCGAAAGCGAAACACCAAGCCAGACAGGCAAAGGGCTCCCTCGAAACCAGAATGCTCGAGCCCATCGCGCCTCCCTTCAGTGCGTGGCCTAGTGAGGTCCGGGTCGCCATTGAGACTGGGGTCTTCGAGCCGACAACGGCATGGAGGGACTTCAGTATGGACGACCTCACATCCCTCACGGACTCCTACCTTGAGGCCAAGGCGGTCATCTCGCTGGGTAGGAATCCCTTCCCGGCGGCCCTCCTGTCAGATCTGCCGGACCTGACAGGGATCCCCATGCCAAAGGCGGGGGGCTCTGGTGCGGCCCAGGTGCCGAGGGCCCTGACAGGCCGCCCACCATCCCCCCAGCCTCGGGCTCTGGCGTGACGAGCTCAGGTGCCGAGGGCCCTGACAAGCCGTCCGCCACCCCGGTGGGCCTGGACACCAAGGACCCGGAGGTGCAGCTCTCGGTCCTGCGCTGGATGATGAGCAAACGGGTCGGAGAGGTCCGTATCTTTGCGGGCCGCTGGGTCCGACGACCGGGCCCGGTACACGTCCCGGATTGGGCGAAAAACCTCACCAAGGTGAATCCGGAGGCGTTGGAGAAGGGTACGCATCCCAGGAACCACCAGGTGGGTGGACTCCCCTGGGCCAGGTACTCCGTTGATGAGTTGCACCAGCAGGCGAAGGCGGGGGACCGACCCTACCCTGGGGACCTGCGATCCATCTTTTGGGCTGCCCCCCACGATCCGGATGAGGACTTCCACTGGACGCGCCAGATCTCGTCCTGGACACTCCCAGGCCTACTGGGGATGTTCGGGCACAGCTACACCCTGCGCCAGCTCTGGGGAGTCTGGGAGTCTCTGCCACTGCTGCAGGGCCCTAGGCAGCGGGGCCCGAAAAACAAGGCCCAGAATCAGACCCGCCTGGAGGGCTGGGAGACCCTGAAGGAGGACACGCGGTGCTTCCTGAAGGAGGAGGGCCTTCCGTTTCCGCAGACAGGACCGGAGTGGCGATTGGTCTACCGGGCCATGGGCAAGGTCCTCGCGGCCCGGGCCTTCCTCACGGACACCGCCGGCGGAGGTGATGCAGCTCCCGGTCCAGGACGTGGCGGTCCCGGTGGAGAGCCTCCAGCAGTTCCTAGAGGTGTACAAGGCCCTCATGGACCGCATTGGAGGCCCGGGGGCCCTGGCGGAGGTGAAGGTCAACTGGCGCTGCAACACGAAGCAGTGGTGGGTCGGCGCAGTCCCCGACTCAGTGGCCCCCTCCATCTACCGCAAGCTCGGCTACACCAACGACATGATCAAGCTGATGGGCCTGGACCCCTCCGCCCCTGGGTGCCGGACAGGTGCCGATGGCCCTGACATCCGCCCCAGGGGAGGCGAGGGCGATGAGGGGATCGTTTACCCCCCCATCACGGCGGACAACGTCCACGGCGTGGTGGGTAAGGACTACCGGAAGAAGAACTATCCGGTGGAGATGAAGCATGTCTTCTGGGCGCACATGGAGTGTGGCCTGGTCCTGAGCTCCGTCACCCCGTGGGAACTCATCCCGAAGACAAAAGGGGAGACCCGGGGGGGCTACATGTGCAAGTATTGTAAGGGGTACTGGCGTGCCGGGGGAGGGGGCACCCGCCTCCTCCAGATCCGGGCCGGCAAGGCCATCTTGCAGCTGGTGTTGGACGAGCCGCCGGAGGGCCTCTACAACCGCTGGGTGAAGGAGCGGCTGGAGTACTACCGCCGGGTGGAGCCCTCGGCCCCGTTGCGGGACGTCTCCATCGTGGACCAGAAGGTGCCCAGGTTCAGATTCAGCCAGACCACCCAGACAGGCCACGTCTCCAATGCCATCTGGGAGCTGATTCTGCGGAATCCGGAGGCTGCTGCGCTCAAGCGCATCGATGACATCGCGAAGGGGGCCGCGTGATGATGCGGGACAACGCCATCTTCCGGCACACCATCCAGGACCGCGGCCATCCGGAACGGATGCGCAGCGCACCCCGGGGGGGGGACAGCTGCCGAAGGCGCTGATATCCCCCCCCAGGGAACAGCGCAGGCCCAGACTTGCACCAGGCGAGGAAAATTGGCGCGGCTTGGGCTGATCCGGGGTGCGCCTTGGTTCCCCTCTCTTGTTTGGTTTTCCCTTTTCGGGGCGGCTCCCTGGGTCCCCCTTTTTCCCCCGTTTCCTCCGTTTCGGGGTTGACTTTCCGGGGTTTTGGGGGGCCCCCTGTTGTTTGGTTGGGGTTTGCACCTAGGGACTAGGCCCCCGGCTCGAGTGGATCATGATGATGTGGAGGCCCCGCCTCCCTTCCCCGTTTGGGACGACCTTCCTAGGGGCGCCAACCGCGCTCCAGTTGATTTTGCATGACCTTGGATTTGCACCAGTGCAGTCGGACGGGGAAATCCTCGTGGCGTGCTGCCTGGAATGGGTCAAAAAGGACAAGGTCGCCAACCCGGATGCGGTGGTCTTTGACCCGCGGCCGTGGACACGGATCGTGGGGCTGGCACCTGACGGCAACCACGTCCTGGTGGCCTCGGACACCTACAACTTGATCCTCGCGAGGATACTCGGCTCCCAACCACAACCGCTGGAGGAGGCGGATTTGGAGCTCGCTACTAAGACCCTGCAACAACTTCTGTTTCGTGCGGCAGGCGCCAGGCAATCGCACACCTATTCTCCACTGGAAATGGAACAGGCCATCCGGGACCGCGAAGAGTGGATCCTTTCCGGATCGATTGAGGCCCCGGATGTCCTGGCAGTGGCCAACAAGTGGCGGCATTGGAAACCAGGGAAGATCAAAACCCAATTGCCGACATCTCAGAGAGCGTTGGAACAACACTTGAGGGCCAGGTGGTTGGAACGCCTCCTGGGATACTTCATCCCCTTCCGGCACCAGATCCCCTACATGCACCAGGTGATGGGGGCCAGGGAGCTGGAGGAGTTTGGCCACCTCTTTGGTGATGCCCGGTTCCGTACCATCCGGGCACACTGCTTGGCCTATGAGGGCATGCGCAAGATCGGCTTCCAGAACCTCCCCTGGACGGCCGGCGACGTCCGGCACCTCATGAACCAGGCGGTCACGTTGGAGGTCACCCCGGCGAAGCTCCAGAAGTGGTGGGGCACTTTAAAGTGGCTCTCCATTAAACTCGGCATGCTCAACGTTGACGAACACAAACAACTCCTGGAGAAGCGGAAAGCCATCCAGGAGACGCTGGTGGACACCCAGGTCAAGCCACAGCGCAAGGCGGTGGTTCCGACCCGGGCAATTGTTTGGGCCCTGGAACAAGGGGCAGAAGGGGCCCCGCCGGAGAACCGGGTCCCGGAGCTGACCAAAGCAGTGGACAGGTACATCATGGCGATGGCCAGGTTCAACCTGGCCTGCAGTGCGCGCTTCAACGACGTGCAGCACACCTCGCCGCAGACGGTCAAGTCCACGAGCAACACCCTGGAGCTGCTGGCCTGGCAAACGAAGACCACGTCGGCAGTGGCCATCAAACGGAACCCGGTCCCGCTCATCGCCCCATTGTTCTCCTTCTCGGGGGCCAGATGGTGGATCCCCTTGGAGCGGTGGTGGAAGAGATTCAGGGCCTCGGAGGAGTTCCGCGAGATGGACTACCTGATCCCCACGATCAACAAGGACAGGACGGGCTTCATCCCCCGCCCAGGAACCCCAGACAGGTCCCTGAGGTGGCTCAAAGACGCCTTGGGGAAGCAGGGCGCGCCAGTCAAGGACGTGGCTGAACTCTCATGGTACTCCTTCCGGGTCTTCATGCCGGATTTGGCATTCCAGGCGCACATACCGAGGGACCAGCGCCAGTACCTGGGAAACTGGTTCAAGGAGTCCACGGCGGATGTCTACACCCGGGAGAAGCGACACGTGGTGTGCTCCATCTGGGACCAGGTCCTCCAGAAGCTCCCGTCCATGCAACTCGAGGCAGGAAGGGCGGTCCGAGTCGACCTCGGACATGAGGACTGGGAGGACAAGGTGGAGTGCCCGGCCTCACCGAAGGCCTTGTTCAAGGAAGTCCCGGACACACCGCCCTCGAATGCCAGCTGGGATGTGATCCCCGCCAACAAGCCGGCCATCACCAAGATGGCTGCGGATGAGGTGCCCCCGCCTCGGGGTCCACTGACGGTGGTAGCCACCACGGCCCGAAAGGGTCCCACCAATCGGAGCTGGCGGAGCAGGACTTCCATGCTGAGCCGGAGGTGTACCTGGGATGCACCAGATGTTTCCGGCATTTCACCTTCCCGAACACGTGGATGGCCGTGGAGCCCTACGCAGCACAGGACTCCGAGGCCTCCATCTCCCTCTCCTCGGACACCGACGAGAGCGTGGACACTCAGTCGGACAAGGAGGCGGTCGTCCTCCCGGAAATTGAGTGAGGGGTGGATAGCGCAGGTGCCGAGGGCCCTGACACGCTTCCCCCCATGCCTCAAGGCAAGGAGGCAGGGGGAGAGGGCGCAGGTGCCGAGGGCCCTGATACGCCCTCCCCGGCACCCCCCCAGGGGCCCAGCCCCGCGGCCAGCGGGGAGCGCAGGTGCCGAAGGCCCTGACACGCAACCCCGAAGGGGCCTGGAGGGGGGAGACACAGGTGCCGAGGGCCCTGAGATGTTCTCACCCCTATCCCAGGGGGCCAGTGCCCCGGGGAACCAGGGGACACAGGTGCCGAGGGCCCTGAGATGTCCCCGGCATCCCAGGCGGCGGATTGACGGGGTCCGCACCGGGTGGACCGCAGCCGGACCGCTGGACGCACAGGTGCCGAGGGCCCTGGAATGCGACAACGGGACCACACGGCATACGTGGAGGGAGGACCTCCCCAACGACCAGCTCGTCCGTTGGTATTGGCAGCTGATGCGATCCGTCCGTTGGGGATGGCATCAATTCTACTCCCATCAGCTGCTGAGGGGAGCTGCCCAGTGGAGCTGGGCAATCCTCCCATTTTGGCACTAATCCTTATGCGGCGTAAAGGATGCACCGTTTCGCGATTAAGGTACCAGTAGCACCAATGTGGTGCTTTGAAGAGTCTGGGCTAAAGCGTTAACCGTAGGTGGTCGCTTGTCTTGACTCTTAATAAGTATCCACTTGGGCCACCATTTTGGCTCAAGTGGACCTTTTGATCTTTTGTCTTGTGATTTGAAATCCCGCCCACCCACACCATGGCGGTGACACCAGATGAGTTGGTGGCACCACCACAGGAAGTTCCTGGAGTGTACACGGACGCAGTGGCTAAGCTCCACAAGACCGCCAGGAACCTCATGGTCCTCAAGGGCATCCCGTGGTTCATCCAAGCGACACTGTCGGATGAGGGCTTTGTCTCGATGGAGGACCTCGCGACCCGGTGGGACTCGCCCGACCGTGCAAGGGAGACGGCGCCGGGGGAGTTGGGCTTCGCCCCCAACAACCACCACTACACGGATGTGACCTCCCGGCTGATCGCGGCCCGCATGTTCCAGGTGGTTCACGCGGCTCAACGATCCATGGGAGTTGGGGCGCATGCAACAGCGGGACCCGGGCCACACACGCCCGGGGACACCGCCCCGAATCTCACGGTCTCGTGCGAACGGGGACAGCTGGAGAGGGTTTGGGAGGAGAAGACCAAGCTCACCAAACCCAAGCTGGCCCTTCAAGGAAGCGACCAGCTGGTGAAGCGCCAGTTCAAGCTCTGCGCAGGAGGCGAGATCGGTTTCATCCCCATGAAATACCTGGTAAGCGCACCCCCGGAGCCAGGAGAACGGCCATGGAAGACCACTAAGAAGAGCACGGTTGATGGCTGGGACCGGGAGGATGAGGTGGAAGAGCGGGGCGAGCCCAAAACTCGCCACCAGCTCGAGAGGATGCACGCGGTGTTCCGCAACACCCTCCTCATGTGCGTCCTCTCGTTCCCGCAGTTCGGCCAGTTCGACATCACCCGGGAGGACTTGGAGAGCTGGTACGAGTGGTTCTATGGTGAGGACATCGGGGGCCGTTTTCCCCCGCCAGAGGACCACGTCCTGGCAATTGCCGAACGCAACGCATGGCGAAAGATTCACGAGAAGATGCATGAGGGCAACACCCTCAAGGCGGCCATGCTGTCGGTCAGGCAGGACACATTGTTCTGGACACGTGAGGTCTATGAGAAGATCAAGACCTTTTCCAGGGGCCGCCCATCAACCAGGACATCCATGGACTACGCACCACCTCAGAAGGGCAAGAACAAGTCCAAGGGCAAGGGGAAGTCCAAGGGCAAGCCTGGGAACAAAGGGAAGGGTAAGACCCCCCACCTGAACAATCAGGCGTCCCGGGGCGGTAACAAGCAGGCAGCCACCGACCCGAAAGGGAACCAGTTCTGTAACAACTGGATGCGCGGGCGCTGCCCGGGCAACTGCGGCCGCACCCACAAGTGCAACCTCATCCTGGCAATGGGCCGCATCTGCCTGGGGGACCACCTCCCGCAGGACTGCCCGGGTTGACTAGGGGCGCTGACCCCTACCCCCCGGGAGGCCTCAGGTGCCGAGGGCCCTGATGGCCCGGGGGGGCGAGAAGGGGCGCAAACGCCCCAAGCAGGCACAGAAGCCCCCTCCTGCAGGTGCCGAGGGCCCTGACACAGGGGGGGGACAGGCCAGGTGGCGGCCATCCTCGGCGGAACAAGGATGGGGACGGCAGAACCAGCGTGCACAACGCCCTCGCCGTGATCAGAACAGCCACACAACCGGCACAACGGCGGCGCCTCAGTCCCGAGCCACAGGTGCCGAGGGCCCTGATATGGCGGGGACGGGACGGTTCCCCGCAGGTGCCGAGGGCCCTGACACGGGGGGCCGCACCCAGAAGGCCCAAGTGCCGGATGACTGGCAGCACACCGCAACGCCAAGGGACACTCCCAGGAAGCAGCCGATCCCACTTCCGGCGCCCAACATCATCAAGCGTGGTTTTCCACAAGAGCTCGGTGGGGCTGAATGAAGGGGGCCAACGCCTTTCAGCTACCCCCCTGACAAGTCCAACGGAGCCGTCACCGGGATTGGACATCTTCCCGTGGATGGAGAACATCCCTGAGCGTCTGGTACAGCGGCTGAGATGGACACAGGGCACATCGCCCAAAGTTCCATCCAGTGGGCCCATCATTGTCCTGCTCTATGCAGGCAAGGAAGACCCAACTTCCTTGGACAGCTGTCTTCATGCCAACTACCCACACCTTTCCAGCATGGTGGTGGCGGTAGACATCCTACGGTCTGGACCAAAAGGGGACCACGATATGCTCCGAGACAGATGTACATCACCAGCCTGGCAAGGGCCTCACGAGCGGCGGTTTCTCTGCCAGGGCCCAGGTCCTTCCTGGAACACCCGGAGGACCCAGTGGTGAGCAGCTCGCTGCCCAAAGCCAAGGAATGCTCATCCTTCTGGATCACAGAGGAGGGGCAGCTTTGGATGGAGGAGAACTCCTTGACAGCAATCTCCTTCGACCAGTGCCGCCTGGGCCAGCTGGTCAAGAAGGCCACTACGCTGGCCACGGATCTCCCGATCCAGGACTGGGATCAAATGCGGTGCACGCATCAGTCACATGTGGGCACCAACGAGTCCTCGACTCTTAGCAGATACCCTTGGGATATGATGGCAGGCCTGGCCAAAGCCATCGCTGTGTCACTCGCAGCGCCGGGGCACATCCGGATCCCCTCACAATTTCCGGGAAACCCCAAGGAACCACCTAAGGGGCGGGGGTCGGACCCCCCGGAAGGCCATTCCCCCCGGGGAAAACGGGGGCCCAGTCAAGGAGGCGGTCCCTCCTCATCACACCAGGGCTCAAAGCCCGGAGGCAAGAACGCCCCGAAGCCCCGCCTGCACGGGCAGTTCCACCCTGAGGCAGACACCGTAAGCCCTCGTGGAACAATGAACCCAGACTTCCCATCTCCCATGCCCCCGATGGCCGGAGATGCGGAACAACTGGGGAAGGAGGGACAGGGGGACCAGGTCCTGGACCGCCCCGAATGCCTGCCCGCTTTCAGGGTCCCACACCTCACTGACCGGGTGGCGATTGTCCAATTGGGTTTCCGCTCACGCCCCCTGAGGGATGGGGGGGGAAAACCTTCCCCAGGGAGGCTCAACCCCCCTTTTCGGAGAATTTCCCCATTGGCTACTTTGGGCGCCCTGATCATGACCCTTACCCGGCCCTGGATTGACAAGGTCCGAATGTCCCTGGCATCAGGTGCCACCACACACCCCTTCCAGGAAGCCGACCTCGAGGAGCTGCGGGCTATCCTAGGAGGGCACCTCCATGAACGATGCCCAGGACAACCCTTCCTCCTGGACTTAGTGTCGCACTTGGCATCCCTTTCAGGTGACCCTGATTGGGAGTTCCCCCTAACACTGAAAGAGGGGGTCCCCTTGGGAGTCTCGGACCCTACCTTGACCTCCCCGGGAGTTTGGCCCACTAAGGAGGAGCTTAAGGGAGAAGCCTGGCTGGGGGAAGATCCCCCCCCGCCAGTGGCTCATGATAACTACCCAACGGCTGAACTCTTTGCCAAGGAAATCGAATCAACCTTTTACGAGGAACGAGCCTTGGACATGGTGGACGGGCCCTTCACTCGCTCCGAGGCGGCAGAGAGGTGCCGCTGCAAACCGGAGGAACTTTGCCCGGGCCCCCTTGCAGGGATTGATGAGTCGGACAAGATCAGGACGATCTATGATGGCTCAAAAGGGGGAGCAAACGCACACATCCAGGCTCACACGGAGGAGAAGACCACCGCACCGATGGTCCATGCCATCCACTGGCTCAGGACAGCGGCGGACCATCCTCATCTACTCCGAGCCCCATCTTCGGGCACTGATGAGGAACCTCGGGATGTTCACCAGCCGGTGCAGGGGCAGTCCCCAGGTGCCGAGGGCCCTGAGAGGGACCCCACAGCCAACCCCCCCAGGCACGGAACGCCCTGGGGGGAGCAGGGGGGAACCCCTGACGTGGCAGCCGCCGACACAGGGGGAAACCTTCATCATCCTCAAGGCGGATGTCACCAAGGCCCACAGGCGCATAAAAGTGCTCCAGAAAGACTGGAAATACCAGGTGGCCTGCATCCAGAACCGGTGGTGGGTCAATAGAGTGGGCACGTACGGCATGGCCTCGGCACAACTGTACTGGGGAAGAAAGGCATCCTTGGTGCTCAGACTCTTGTACTACATCTTCCCTCAGGTGGACTGGCACTTAGTTTTTGTGGACGACTACTGCTGGGTCCTCAGATGCAGCAGGGCGGACTGGGACGCCACAGCCATCCTGGCCACTCTTCTGGCGCTGGGAGTCCCGCTTTCTTGGAAGAAGACGGCGCTCTCCCCGGTCAATACCTGGTTGGGATTCGTGGTGGACCCAATCACGCCCTGTGTGCTGCTGGCTCCAGTCAAGCACGTCATAATCCTGGCCACTCTCAAACGGCTGGCCCAGGGGGACATCTTTACCAGCAAGGAGGTGGAACAAGCCCTGGGCCGGATTCAATGGGCTACTTCGGCGTGTCCATTGACGAAACCTTTCCTCCAGCCCTTTTGGAGCTGGAAGAAGGCCTGCACCACTTCGGGCAGGCCACCGAAGCTGGTTCGTGCTCTGGCCATCCTTCTGGGGAAGCTCTTCAACCAGAGGTTCCCACTGGCATCTCCATTTGCTCCCACACTTCCATGGACGGGGGCATCTGATGCGGGAGCTGGCAAACAGGCGGACCATGCATGGGTTGGTGGTTGGTGCTCGGACGTGCCCAACCCCGACAAGTCCCGAGTGAAGTGGTTCCAACACAGAATCACACCGGAGGGCGAGCCGTGGGCCTTCACTACTGGGGACCCGCAGCGGGCGATAGCGGCCTTGGAGCTCTTCGGCCTCCTCCTTTTGGTGAGGGCTGTTCTGCTTTGTGCAGCCGGCTCGGCTTCTCACACTAGGATTCTGGTTGCTAGTGATAACCAGGGAAACGTTTTCTCCCTGCTTACGATTCCACTCGCAGGATGCCCAATGCGGCCATCCTCATGGAAATTGTGTTAACACTGCATGACCACCAGGTCATGTTAGGACCGTCGCATGTGAAGCGCGACTTTAACACATGGGCGGATGAACTTACTCATCCGGACCCGCAATTTCCGACTGAGAACCGGGTCTTCCCCTCAGTCGAAAGCGAATTGATCAAGCTGATCTTCGCTACTTTCCTTCCTCACCCATGATGCCGGGAGGGCATCCGGTGAGGTGGGAGGATTCCTCCCTCGCTGTGGGAGTGGCATCAATTCTACTCCCATCAGCTGCTGAGGGGAGCTGCCCAGTGGAGCTGGGCAATCCTCCCATTTTGGCACTAATCCTTATGCGGCGTAAAGGATGCACCGTTTCGCGATTAAGGTACCAGTAGCACCAATGTGGTGCTTTGAAGAGTCTTTTTTCCCGGAAGCATTGCGAAGGGTTCTTCTTCTAAAAGCGGCTGCCAACTTCACCTGCCAACTTCTCATGCCAACTTGTCGAGAGTTACTTCACCTGCCAACTTCTCATGCCAACTTGTCGAGAGTTACTTCACCTGCCAACTTCTCATGCCAACTTGTCGAGAGTTACTTCACCTGCCTACTTCTCATGTCAACTTTTTGAGAGTTACTTCACCTGCCAACTTCTCATGTCAACTTTTCGGCTGTTATCTCATTCTACTAAAAGCACAAGCTAATTTGTCGGGTGTTACTTCACTATCCTAAAAACACAAGCTAACTTTTCTGTTCTACCTTCACATCTCGACTCTTAATTCTTCTTCTTTTTATGGCGGGGGTAGGCCCGACGGGAGCTTACGAAACGCACCCCTCTGCGGAGATCGTGCGTGTCGAAGCGCTCTCGCTGTGGCGCCGTGCGAATTTGTCTTGAGCCCGATGAACCCTCTGCGGGGATCGTGCGTGTCGAAGCGCTCTCGCTGTGGCGCCGTGCGAATTTGTCTTGAGCGCGGCGAACCCTCTGCGGAGATCGTGCGTGTCGAAGCGCTCTCGCTGTGGCGCCGTGCGAATTTGTCTTGACCTTGGCGAACCCTCTGCGGAGATCGTGCGTGTCGAAGCGCTCTCGCTGTGGCGCCGTGCGAATTTGTCTTGACCTTGGCGAACCCTCTGCGGAGATCGTGCGTGTCGAAGCGCTCTCGCTGTGGCGCCGTGCGAATTTGTCTTGACCTTGGCGAACCCTCTGCGGAGATCGTGTGTGTCGAAGCGCTCTCGCTGTGGCGCCGTGCGAATTTGTCTTGACCTTGGCGAACCCTCTGCGGAGATCGTGCGTGTCGAAGCGCTCTCGCTGTGGCGCCGTGCGAATCTGTCTTGTTCGCGGCGAACCCTCTGCGGAGATCGTGCGTGTCGAAGCGCTCTCGCTGTGGCGCCGTGCGAATTTGTCTTGACCTTGGCGAACCCTCTGCGGAGATCCTGCGTGTCGGATCGCTCTCGCTGTGGCGCCGTGCGCATCTGTCTTGAGCCCGACGAACCCTCTGCGGAGATCGTGCGTGTCGAAGCGCTCTCGCTGTGGCGCCGTGCGATTTTCTTGCTCGCGAAACGGCTTTGGGAAGTTGTCTCGTGGTGTGCGCGCCTGCTTTCGCAATCCCGCGGTCCCGGGTTCGATTCCCCCCTGGTCCGCGGCAGCTCCGGCTTGAAAATCGCAGCTTTTAAGTACAAACGTAGTACGCGGAGCGTGCTCCTGCAGCTCCGGCTGGAAAATCGCAACTTTTAAGTACAGACGTAGTACGCGGAGGCTGCTGCAGCTCCGGCTGGAAAATCGCACTTTTTAAGTACAGACGTAGTACGCCCGCAGCTCCGGCTGGAAAATCGCAACTTTTAGATACAAATGGCTGGAAAATCGCAACTGTAAATTGCAAATGTAGCACGCGGACCGCCTCCGCCGCTCCAGCTTTTTGAGGGTTAATTACTTCACCTGACAGTTTCTCATGCCGAAACTTCGAGAATTACTTCACTTGCCAGCTTCTCATGCCACCTTTTCGAGAGTTACTTCACCTGCCAACTTCTCGTGCCAACTTTTCAAGGAGTTACTTCACCTGCGAGCTTATCATGCCAACTTTTTGAGAGTTACTACACCTGCGAGCTTGTCAACTTTTCGAGAATTACTTTACCTGCCAACTTCTCATGCCAACTTTTCGAGAAATACTTTACCTGCCAACCTCTCGTGGCAACTTCACCTGCCAACTTTTCGAGAATTACTTCACCTGCCAACTTCTCATGCCAACTTTTCGAGAAATACTTTATCTGCCAACCTCTCGTGGCAACTTTTCGCAAAATTACTTCACCTGCCAGCTTCTCATGCCAACTTTTCGAGAGGTACTTCACCTGCCAACATCGCCTGCCAACTCTTCGCCTGCCAACTTCTCGCGCCAACTTTTCGAGAATTACTTCGCCTGCCAACTTCTCATGCTAACTTTTCGAAAGTTACTTCACCTGCCGGCTTCTCACGCCAACTTTTCGAGAGTTACTTCACGCGCCATCTTCTCGTGCCAACTTTTCGAGAATTACTTCACCTGCCAGCTTCTCACGCCAACTTTTCGAGAGTTACTTCACCTGCCAACTTCTCATGCCAACTCTTTGAGAGTTATTTCACCTGCCAACTTCTCATGCCAACTTTTCTCTTGAGTTACTTCGCCTGCCAACTTCTCATGTCAACTTTGCGAGAATTACTTCACCCGCCAACTTTGCCAGCCAACTATTCGAGAGTTACTTAACCTGCCAGCTTCTCATGCCAACTTTTTGAGAATTGCTTCGCCTGCCAACTCCTCATGCTAACTTTGCGAGAGTTACCTCACCTGCATCAACTTGCCTCTATGCTTCCGGGCCACTCGTCGTCTAGTTTTTTTTAAGGGAGCGAAAAAGCAAATGGAAGTAACTCCAAGTTCGACCTGACGAGGACAAGCGCCGCCTCATCGCCAAGCCTGACCGTCTGCGGCCCCCGCGTGGGCCTCCTGCTGCTCGCCGGGAACGGGGGGGGGGGAATCTCCCTCTTCGCCAAAACTAATTTGTTGAGCAGCCCAACGAAAACAGGCATAGGTGTCCTTTTTCCAAAAATAGATGGCCCTGCCTGGTGGTTTAGTCATCTACCAGCGACACCCATCTATTTCGCCTAAAAAGGACACCGATGAAAACAGGTGTCTTGTCTCCAAATGAACAGGTTTCTTGAATCCCCACCCCAAAAGAGAGCGAATATTTGTTGATTTCTTTGTTTGCGCTGCCGTGGAGTCAGGCTTTTCGGGTTTCCAAGTGGCCGGCCGCCAAAAAAATCAGGTGCTTGGCGGCTTGAAGCGCCAGCTGGAGGATCCGGCGCAGAACTACCCGCTGATGGCGCCGCAGGCGAGGCGTCTGCTCGACTCGTATCCCATGGCAAAACGGGGTGGGGGGGGGGGGTGGGTGGGTGGGTGGGTGGGTGGGGGGTGGGGGTGGGGGGTCCCTCTCTTGGTGGTTTGGGAAACATCACCACATCACCTAAGGGCACCATATGTGAGTTGGAAAAAGGGGTCCTTTGATTTCCCTCTTTGTGGTTTGAGACACATCGCCGAAGGGCAACCTTTTTGGTGAGTTTCCCCAGGGGTGAAGTTTTTTGGTTGGATGCTTGGAGCTCTGCTGCCTAAGGCCATTGGACCTTCTGGCTTCCAGGGTGGGTCCTATAGGGTACCCCAACCCGAGGAAAAACGCAGAGGTCTGTTGGAACCCAGTGTGGGTGAGCGGCCCGCGTTTTACGGGCCGCTCACTTTGGCGTATCGCCCATTGAGGTTCTTGATATCATTTGTCGATCGGGTGCTTCCTCAACATGTCGAGGTTTCGGGTCAAAATATTGGCGCTGAGTTGTGGGAACTGCCCCAGTGGGAAGGGGCGAGCCCACCTTAAGGGCCCGCAGTGAACTTGGCGTCCCAGCTGTCCCCTTGGGGTGTTAGGTTTTTGGGGTTTAGTGGGGGTTGCCATGCAACCCGCAAGGTAAACGTTTTAGAAGGGGACAGTCCAGTTAAAAATCCTACCTCGTGTCAAACACGGTCACAAGGGGGACGAGCCACGGAATGTCAACCAACAACGCCAGGACTCACTCCGTTTCCCGTGAGCCCTTTTTGGGAGGCTGTGGCTCAAGGACACACGTTTAGGAGTTGCTTCAACGGTGTCCATGTTCGTTGTTTTGTTTTCTTCTTCTTCTTTCTTTTTTCCGGGTTTTCTATGTATTTCTGGTGGTTCAACTGTTGGAAAGTTGACGGTGAGCTGCCTTCAGGTGGCGATGTTTTAGGTTGGACATGCAGGGAGCCCTGATGGGCCCAGTGGGGCTCGCCCTGAGGACCGCCTTGCCGCTGAGATGGAGGCGTGGTCGAGGGAGTGAAAGACTTGTAGGTTTTCAAGTGTGTTTTTTCTCTTTTTTTCTTTCTGGGAGGGTGCTCTTTTTAGGTTGGTTCCGGTCACCCTTACTTGGTGGCTTGGATTGGTTTGGGGATTTGCGCCCAGGTTCCTTTTTAGCGTCCAAACCGCCGGGCTCCAAAGGCTAGTTGAAAGCGGATTGGCAAACGGCAAGCCGAAGCCCATTCTCAGGCCAATTGAGTACTGGAATGCACCACCTGCCAGGGAGGAGTGTGGGAAGTGGGGGGGGCTGGAATTTGAAGCAATTGAATCATGCTGGTGAAAGTTCTTCAATGCGATTCTTCCTGTGGAATCCCAAAGTCCCACTTGAGTGTTCAACCTAGGCCTAGAACCTTGGTATGTGGGGTAACACAGGTTCGTCGGCAAGAAACAACCCGGGGCCAGATACTGTGCCAACATGGTGTCTTTGGCCTTTTGGAAAACATATATACCGTTTTTTCCATGGCCAAAAGGCTAGATTTCGACCTTTCCTCGGGGGCTCGGAGCAACCCACACAGCCACTGTGTTCAACATAGAGGAGTGGAAACCCCAGACCTCTCAGGCTGTTGACCCGGTGGACGAGGTCCCTGGATACGTTGCCAGGCACGCTGGTACGGGTCTTTTTAAAACAGCCCCCCCAGTGTTCTCTTTGGTTATCTTTGGCCTTCCCTGGCATCCCTTTAAAGCAGCCCCAAAACAGGTACCCTCGAAAAGAAACACAGCTTCATGACCCTCAGACCCCGGGCTCTGCAAAGCGGACACCCGACCAATTCCTCAGGGGCCCTTGAAAACCCGCATGAGCCGAAAGAAACTGGGAGGCGTAGGCAGAAGAACCAATCCTAATGCCAGGTAAATGCAAGGTAACCAGGGCTTGCCACCCATGAAAAATCAAATGCAACATGGCGAAGGGTTACTTAGCATAGGGGCTTGCTGGTCCAAAGGCCAATGGTGGTTTCCCTTGTATTGTTGTGGGGTCCCCCTGTGAATTGCGGATTGGGATTCGCAATCACCCCCATGTTGAATAACGCGTTTAAGCAACGCATTACTTGGAGAATATCCAATGTGGGTAGATGAAGCCTAGAATTGTGCACACTTCCCGGGTAAACGGCAAAACCAAAAACCCTTGTGATTCTTTACAGGTTGTGGGAGGACTCCTTCAATGGTTTGTTTTTCACTGATTGTGGCTCACTCTGTTGAATGGAGCGCTTGCCGGAAATGCCATGTCTCCGGCACCAAAGGATCTATTCAACTTAGATGATTCATTTGGGTTTGTCTCGTGCATGCAGCCCTCAACCCCTCAACATGGACTTTCCTTAAAACTCATGCCCTGGGCATGCAACTTAATCAGCTCTTGGGACATCAGCCTGGGGATTGCGGTCGGTGCCAAGCATTGAAGAAATATTCAGCGAGCGGCGAATCCGGCCGGAAAAGCCCGGAGGTACCTCGGGCAAAGAGCCACAGGGCCGCATTGGTGGAGTATTGGGGGGGAAAGAAGCCGCCGCGCCTTTGTGAATGGCACGTGGCGGCTCCTGATGGGCGTGAAATGCACTGGATCCCCGGACCCGGGCCTTTGTGTCCAAACGACTTTTTAGGTGGGTTGCTTATTGAGATTCATTAGCCTGATGGAAATTGGACCCTCAAAATATGAACTCTTGATACTTCAACGGGCCTTTTGAAACTTCAAAGGGCTTGTTATGAGGTGCACGGAATTTCTGAGCGACTATCGTGTTAATCGACATGTCGTATTTATGGGGTTCAGGACACGGGGGACGAGCCACAAAAGGTCTTACACTGGAGGACCCACTGCTTTCCTGGGGCTTTGCAAGAAGCGCACGAATCAAGGGGCTCCATAATTCCTACTCGTTTACCCTTTTGTCATGACGAAAACTGAGTCCCATTCTGAAAAGTTAGGTCCTTATAGGACTGAATAACTTTTTGCCAACAAATGTGTTTTGCATCAAACCACTAAAAGTGAAAAACTGTTAGCAGGGGAGCAGAAAGCAACCAAGAAGTTAGTTATTCCCCGTTCTTTTCAACCATCGTTCCTTTCAAAAACCGGCTGTTTCACCTGGGTTTTCGAGGTTTCCGGAACAGATTCGGATCCCTGGCAAGAATGGGTGAGGCTACCCCTAGAAGTCGGTTCTCACTAGTTTGCTATGTTTTGTTGATCTTGTTTCCCTTTTGACACCAGAGCCAAGGTGTCCCTTGTGTCCAAACTGGGCGACCAAGATTATGGAGAAAGCAGCCAAGAAGTTACTTCGCCTGTTGCTCCTTGGAAGTAGCGCCAGATTCGCCGAGGCGAATCTGGACCAGCACCGCGCAACGGAGAAGCGCCTGGACGAGGCCGGCCTGAGGGGATGCAAGGGCATGGGCGCGTCTCTCGTGTTTTTTTGCTTTTTGTTTTGTTTTCTTTTCCGAGGGGACCCCCTTTTGTTGGTTGGTTGGTTGGTTGGTTAGTTGGTTGCAACCGCACATATATATATATATATATATACACACACGTATTTATATAAAATACAATTGTGGGACTTTTCCCGAATTTTGAGTTTGTCTCTAAACAAGGCACTTTCCAAAATAGGGGTGGTTTTCCTTTGATTTCAATAAGGGTTCCCTCAACCGAGACACACCCATTGGAGACACTACCAACATGGTCTTCGACGAGTGTTGCGAGAGCTATGAGGATTTCCGTTCGTGAGGACTTTGCCAGGGTCATACCCAAGAGACAGTTTTCACGGCAGCAGGGCTCTGCCTGGGTTTCAGGGACCCTACCTGAACACCTGAAAGACCCCAACTGTTAAGGCTGTCTTTGGCCTTAACCTTGCCTTATCTTTGTCCGAATTCCTCGTTTGGCCTTATTTGGCCTTGTATTGGGCCGCTTTTTCGGGGGGGTCCCAAGGATTGGCTGGTTTCCTTGCTTCCCTGGGGGTCCGACCCCATTTTTCAGAAGCTCCCACAGGTGCTCGCAACCTTCGTCCGCTGGCAGGAGTGGGACAGGGCAGACATCAACAAAGACGGCGTCGTCTCGGAGGAAGAGTTCAGTGTGGAGTTGGGTGGAAGGCCCTTCCCTGAATTCAGCCTGTGGTTCTACTTTGTTCTGAGCCTTTGAGGCAGCAGAAGAAGAAGGACGAGATTGAGAGGCTTTGGCAAAGATACCACCAGCCCGGTACTTGGAGTATGTAGATCCACCAGACAGTTTTTTTCTTCTTTTTGTTTGGGGGGGGGTTACAGGATAACACGAGGAACGCTTTTTGTGGGGGGCCTCTACAGAAGAGGCACCCACACGGTCCCTTTTGCGCAATTTCCGCCACCGAGGTCAGAAAGCGTTTTCATGACAAGGGAGGAGTTCTTCCGTCTGGCGCGCACAGGCGCGATCGAAGCGCTTGGCCAGTTTTTTCAGCGGCTGTGTGCAGCTGGCTGAGGCTATGATCTGGGCACAATTGCCCGCACAGATGTGGCATCTATGATGTCGGCCGAGAACATGAAAGGCGTGCACCTCAGAGACATGGAAGCCGATTCGGAAGGTTCGTTTCGTTGAAAGGGATCCTGCGCACTTCCATCTTTTTTGGAGAGAGTAGCCGACTCTGCGACAGTACGCAGGCTTGGGCTACTGGGGTGCTGGCGCAACTTGCCCAGGGCACAGCTTTGCTGGGCGCCCAGCCATGTTGCCATGGCACTTGAGTGCGCAGCAACACAAGGGCGCGTCTGAAAACAGCTCTTTTTCCTTTGGCTTCCGGGAAAGCCTGCGAAAGAAGTCTGAAAATCAGGAGCACCCCCGACATCCCTCCCCCAAAACTGGGTGCCCTCAAAGCGACGCTCAAATGGGAGCCAAAAGTTGTTTTGGCATTCCGTGAACGTCCCGGCCAAAAGAGGGTTCCCTCACAAAAAGTACAGATACACCCACATGCAGCCTAGGTGACTGGCGTGCAGATCAAGAAGATGCAGGCGCATGAGCCAAGTTTTGCAAACTTCACTGCTCTTGAGACATGAATATAGTGCTTTTGTTTGTTGCTTTTTTGTTCTTTTTTGTTGGCTCCATTCAATTTTTGTTTGGAAAGACCAGTTTAGCAAGGCGATCCATGCTTGACAGATGTGCTCCTCTTCACATTAACATGGAACCCAGAAAAGCACGTCCCCAAACCCTGGCCCGAACGGATATTTAACATGGATGTCCCACAACCAGGATGCGCCAGCTCAAGGAGGGTGAGGAACTATCTCAAAGTGCACACCATGCTAGCAAGCTAGTTGATTTTTGAAACAGCATTTTCATTGGTCGTTTTTTTCTTTTAAAGCAGGACACATGATGATTGTATATCTATCCATGCTTTTACTATGTCCGGTTCATGTCCAATTGACCTCCACACTTCTGTGATGACTACCGCTCTCAGCCAGTTTGCCAAGTTGGCGCCGGCTCCGGCTCCGCTTGTCCTGGCAGGCCCAGCTGGCGGCCGCGGACGACAGCGGCGTCAACGCCCTGAAGTTCCGGTGCAGTGACGGCAGCGAGGCACCGTGAAGAGAGACTGAGCGCGACAATTAGCGGCTGAGAGAGAGAGAGGGAGAGATAGACAGACAGCAAGGGGGAAAAGAACAAAAGAAGGAAGGAAGAAGAAGAAGAAGAAGAAGAAGAAGAAGAAGAAGAAGAAGAAGAAGAAGAAGAAGAAGAAGAAGACAGAATGAGAAGGAAAGACAGACCAGAATGAAAAGACACAACGCAAATAAACAAGAACAGACGTAAACTAAAATCTAGCAGAGAAAGAACAGAAAGAAAACAAGAAAGAAGGAAGGAAGGAAGGAAGGAAGGAAGGAAGGAAGGAAGAAAAAAGAAAGAAAGAAAGAAAGAAAGAAGGAAGGAAAGAAAGAAAGAAAGAAAGAAAGAAAGAAAGAAAGAAAGAAAGAAAGAACAAAAATGACAAAAATACCGACATCCAGAAAGAAAGGAAGGAAAGAAGGAAGGAAAGGAAAGGAATCAGAGTCAGAAGCCAAGGTCCCGCATGGCCAGGCGATCACTTCCCTATCGCACCGGAAGAGAGAGAGAGAGAGAGAGAGAGAGAGCGAGAGAGAGAGAGAGAGAATTAGAGGTGAGAAAGAGAGAAAGAGAGAGGGAGGAAAAGAGAGAAAGAGGGAAGGAGGGAAAGAGAGATTATTTTGACAGCCATTTGTTTTATTATGCAGGGACCACTGTTCAAGCAGCCTCAGTGTTTCGCCTTTGGGCCGCCCTTGGGCTTTAGATTGAAGGAGCAGCTTGCAGGGGCCTGGATAGGGGGGGGTCGGTGCCCAACCTGATCTGTTGGGCTATAACCTGCCTTTCGGCCAAGGCTCCATGTCCATTTTGTGGGACATCTCCACTGTGAATCCCTTTTTGGTGGAAATCCTCAAACTTCACGGCTTGTTCAAAGCATGCCATGAGGCGAACCATGCAAGGATCACTCATCGCTATGGAGTCTCTGCCCATCAACTCCTCGTGGTGAGGGGAGCAACTCTTGGCCCCCACCCCCCACCCCACCCCCAACCCTCCCCCAACCCCCAACCCCCCACCCCACCCCCAACCCCCCCCCCACCCCCAACCCCCCACCCCCCCAACCCCCCACCCCCAACCTTGCAAGGCTTTGGAAGGGTTTGGAAGGCTTGGTGGATCCCCAGACCCAGCCCAGTGCTGGCGCCAGAAACCGCTTCCAGGTCAGCACCGCGGAAGGTCCTGACGGAGACTGGTCCAACTGGACCCAGTGCCCGGAAGGCGTGTGTCCGGTGAGCAACGAACAAAAGTTGCTGGTTGTAGCCCCAAAAACTGGGATGCGGACCACCCCCAATCCCATGTCCTCGTGGACAAGCACGGCACGTGATTCGTCTTGCTTGACCGGGCTCGCGATGGCCAGGTCAAGCCGTGTACGGCTTCCGTTCGCAAGGCCGCTCTTCCAGGTCGGATGGCCTTCTTTGCTCTTCTTGCTGGCGCGACATCGGTGGGAATGAGCCGGAAGGGGATTCCCGAATAAAGGAAGCCACCGGTAGGATGGTCTTTTTCTTCGGGTCATTCCCACAGTGCCTGCCTATCGCACCAGCAAGTTTTGAATGAGGAGGTTTGTTTTGTTCCGTGCCCGGAGTTCTTTGGGTCACAGGAGAGGCTTGGACAATGCTGGCATCATGGGCCTGGAATTCAGCTGCCGTCCAGGACTCAGCACAGGTCCCTTTGGTCCCTTTGGTCCTTTGGCGATTCCGAGGAAGGTCGGATCTCAGCGAGGTGTCCAAGCTGAGCTTCTCGGGGAGTTTCAGCTACGAGGCCCCAAGCTTTGCACATTCCAGGTTCTGCTCTTCCATTTGCTCAATAATACTTTTATTGTCCCTTGTCGGTTTAAAAGGGCATCTATCACTACTGTTTCTCTATTTTTTCCCCGGGGGCTTAAGCAACTGGAAGTTATCTCGAGGCAGATTAAGAACCACTGGCTTTGAGTCCACCGTGGGGTAGTCAAACAACAGAGCCCCTCGGGTCTTGGCACAGACTCTGGACCCAGCCGAAGACTCGGTTTTGACGGAGCATATGTTTGCTTCAGCCCGCGAAGAGCAGGTCGCCATTCTGGCAAACGGGCTTGGATGTGGCGAATCCGTGGAACAAAAGCCCCTGTAGGAGAGAAAGCACGAAAAGAGTACTTGAAAAAGAACCTGGACAAAGAAGAAGAGGTGAAATCCACAAAGAGCGCATCCAAGCCGTTTTCTAGAACCATTGCTCTTGGGGGTTGTTCAGCTCGCCCTCACCAAATTGGAAAGCAGTGCAGCCAGGCGTTGGGTGCGATTTAGGCCCCATGTGAAGGTTGTTCAACAAGGGGCCCCGCCTTTTTTGGACTCTTTTGTGACAAGGACACTCTTTTCCCGTTGGGTGTGTGGCTCAAAGCTAAAAGAGCTGGAGGCAAACTTCAATTTTTTTGTCTGGTTCCATTTACCAAGGTGGCATTTTAGTCTCCATTCTTTTTGAGGCCACGGCCATATGGGCTTCAGTCACGATTAGGGCGGTCTATGGGCACGGACGCCAAATTTCCCCCCAAAATCAAGGGAACACTCTAAATTTTCCATGTTCAGTGCGGTAACAGCAATTTTTGGAGATTGCATGCGGGGTTTGGCCTCTGCTCACACTGGACAAGAACCACTTGGTGTACCACCCTCAAATTCATTTTGGCTCCATTGGGCTCTGAGCGTTCCGCGGGTCCAGTCTCTCATTCATCCCCGCCTTGTTGGGGGGTGGGGTGGGGGTGGGAGGCGGGGGTATCTTGGAGACGCAGCTTCCAACACTGGCTTAGCAGCAGCACCAAATTCACCTGATTTATTTTTGACCAAAATAGGGGGTAACGCTGCCTCCCGAATTTGGTTGGAGGACCCTGCTTGGATGTGGTTTTTCGGGCCCCCCTTTTGGGTGGGTATTAAACGCGGTTTCAAGCCACTTGGAAGCCGATGCGGCCATGTTTGCGCGGCTCCCTCCGGTTCCCTAGCCGGGAGCGCCCTCTGGGGCACCGAGTCAGGTGGCCTGGTCCAGAGAGCTACGTTGCGAGCCCGGCGCGGCCGTGTGCGGGGCACAGGCCAACGTGGTAAAGGCGGGGGAAAAGGGCGGATGGAGTCGAGGATGTCTAGGGGTCTAGGGTCTAGGATGTCTAGGGTTTAGGGGGTCTAGGGGTCTAGGGGTCTAGGGTCTAGGATGTCTAGGGTTTAGGGGTCTAGGGGTCTAGAGTCTAGGATGTCTAGGGTCTAGGGGGTCTAGGGGTCTAGGGTCTAGGATGTCTAGGGTCAAGGGGGTGTAGGGATCTAGGGTCTAGGATGTCTAGGGTCAAGGGGGTCTAGGGGTCTAGGGTCTAGGATGTCTGGGGTCAAGGGGGTCTAGGGGTCTAGGGTCTAGGATGTCTAGGGTTTAGGGGTCTAGGGTCTAGGGTCTAGGATGTCTAGGGTCAGGATGTCTAGGGTCTAGGGGGTCTAGGGGTCTAGGGTCTAGGATGTCTAGGGTCAAGGGGGTCTAGGGGTCTAGGGTCTAGGATGTCTAGGGTCTAGGGGGTCTGGGGGTCTAGGGTCTAGGATGTCTAGGGTCAAGGGGGTCTAGGGGTCTAGGGTCTAGGATGTCTAGGGTTTAGGGGGTCTAGGGGTCTAGGGTCTAGGATGTCTAGGGTCTAGGGGGTCTAGGGGTCTAGGGTCTAGGATGTCTAGGGTCTAGGGGGTCTAGGGGTCTAGGGTCTAGGATGTCTAGGGTCAAGGGGGTGTAGGGGTCTAGGGTCTAGGATGTCTAGGGTCAAGGGGGTCTAGGGGTCTAGGGTCTAGGATGTCTGGGGTCAAGGGGGTCTAGGGGTCTAGGGTCTAGGATGTCTAGGGTCTAGGGGTCTAGGGTCTAGGATGTCTAGGGTCAGGATGTCTAGGGTCTAGGGGGTCTAGGGTCTAGGGGGTCTAGGGGTCTAGGGTCTAGGATGTCTAGGGTCAGGGGGTCTAGGGGTCTAGGGTCTAGGATGTCTAGGGTCAAGGGGGTCTAGGGGTCTAGGGGGTCTAGGGGTCTAGGGTCTAGGATGTCTAGGGTCAAGGGGGTCTAGGGGTCTAGGGTCTAGGATATCTAGGGTTTAGGTCTAGGGGTCTAGGGTCTAGGGTCTAGGGGTCTAGGGGTCTAGGGTCTAGGATGTCTAGGGTCAAGGGGGTCTAGGGTCTTGGAGCTAGGTCTCACTGATACAAGTTCCTTTCCTGGCGGGGGGGGGGGTTCTTATTTCAGGGGTCTGGGGGTTGAGTCCAACCATTCTTGTCCATCATCTTCTTTTCAACACTCGGCTGTCTTTTCTGCTTTTTTGAGGGTTTCCTGAAAAGAAGGATTCCTGGAAAGAATGGGGAAGCTTGCACTAGAAAGTGACCCCACAGCCATCTTGGTATGTGTGTGTGTGTGTGTGTGTGTGATGGATTTCGTACCCTTTGAGTGTGTTTTGTTGACGCTCGGTTCCCGTTTTGGGGATGGTGTGGGAAACTGAAAGGAACACCGAAATGTATTTTTGGGGTTTTCCCCACCAAATACAGGACACCAAGAGGTGAGGTTGAGGTCATTTCAGCCATGCACTGAGCAGTTGTTAGCTTGCCGCAAATCACTGGGTGTTCAGCGGCCGTGTCAGGATGCAGCGGACAGCATGGGTGTTGCAGACCTACGAGTCTACTGCTACCTTGGCTTCAATGTTATTTTTATTCTATTTGTCTTATTATTTTGTGAGAATGGGTTGCACATTGCCTTCAGGCCTGAGAGTGCGTACATACAAACATACCCACAAACCCACACACACACAAACACACAAGAGCTGCCTTGACTGCATCAGCTGGCAAGCATCGAACCCTGCTGATCCCAATGTATCTTGCATCTCAGAGCTTGTCCCAATGCATCCTGCATCTCAGAGCTTGTCCAGCTCAACTTGTTAGGAAAGGGGTTGCCCCTGGCCAGCTGGGCCACTGTGTATCACATCATTGCAGAAAAGAGCACAAGTGCTTGGGTCAAAGGGTTAAACACAAACACACAAACACACAAACACACAAACACACAAACACACAAACACAGAAAAACACAAAAACACAAACACACAAACACACAAACACACAAACACACACACACACAAACACAAACACGCAAGCACGCAAACACACAAACACATACACACAAACACACAAACGCGCAACCACGCAAACACGCAAGCACACAAACATACAAGCACACAAACACACACACAAACGCACAAACACGCACAAACGCACAAACACACAAACACACAAGCACACAAACACGCACACACACAAACACACAAACACACAAGCACACAAACACACAAAGACACAAACACACACAACCACACAAACGCACAACCACTCAAACACACAAACACAAACACAAACACACAAACACACAAACACACAAACACACAAACACACAAGACCACAAACATACAAACCCACACACCCACAAACCCACAAACCCACAAGCACACAAACCCACAAACACACAAACACACAAGCAAACAAACACACGCACACACACAAACACACAAACGCACAAACACAAACACACAAACACACAAACACACAAACACACAAACGCACAAGCACACAAGCACACAAGCACACAAGCGCGCAAGCACACAAACACACAAGCGCACAAGCACACAAGCACGCAAGCACACAAGCACACACACACACACCGAAGCACACAAACACGCAAACACGCCAACACGCCAACACGCCAACACGCCAACGCGCCAAGACGCCCACACGCCAACACGCCAACGCGCAAACACGCCAACACGCCAACACGCCAACACGCCAACGCGGCAACACGCCAACACGCCAACACGCCAACGCGCCAACGCGCCAACCTGCCCGCCCCGCGCGCCCTGCATGCCTGCGCGCTCGCACGCCTGCACGCGCGCCCGCGCCCGCCCGCACGCCCGCACGCCCGCCCGCAAGCACGCTCGCACGCGGTAGCGCCCGCACGCCCACACACCCACATACACAGACAAACAGACACACAGACACACAGACACACAGACACACAGACACACAGACACACAGACACACAGACGCGCAGACACACAGACACGCAGACACACAGACACACAGACACACACACACACACACACACACAGTCACACAGTCACACACACACACAGTCACACACCACACGCACATACTCACCCACGCACGCACGCACGCGCGCGCGCGCGCCCACCTACGCACGCACGCACGCGCGCGCGCAAACAGACACACAGACACACAGACACAAACACGAGCACAAGCACAAGCGCTCACACAAGGCGCAACACGCAACACACACACACACACACCACACACACACACACACCACACACCACGCACCGCGCACCACACACCACACACCACGCAATGCGCAGCACACAACCACACAACCGCTCAATCGCACAGACACACCCACAAACACAAAAGCACACACACACACGACCCAAACCCAAAGGTAAACGCGCATGCCATCGCGAACGCAAAGCAGACGCAGATGCAGACGCAGAACCAGACGCAGACGCAGACACAGACACGTCGCAGTCGCAGACGCAGACAGATGCAGACGCAAACACGTCGCAGACGCAGACACAGTCGACGCAGTCGCAGACGCAGTCGCAGACGCAGACGCACGCGCTGTTGCAGACGCAGACGCGGAAGCAGACGCAGTCGCAAACGCAGACGGAAGCACAGACGCAATTGCAAACGCAGCTGCGCGCACACGCACACACCCACACACACAGACACCACAGTTTTTTTCTGGTAGTGGCCCGCTCTCAGGCTGCGACTCAGCGATTGATTGCTCGGAAGTGTGCGCCAATGCAGAGACTGGCATGCAGCTTGTCAAGTTGGTGGCTTAGCATTGCTCACAGGCATGAACAGTTGTGGTTTCTTGGGTATGGTTGTAACTCAAGCATCATGCGAGGCGACTTTGACAACCACTTACGTATCTTCTGTAACGGAGGATGGGGGTTCAACAAAGCTTCGGCGTGCAAACGCCCTAGAGAGCCATGACCATCGCCTACAAAAGGAGTCTTAGTCACGGTTCAGTGCTTCGACTAAGGTGCCGAGCTTGCGAGCATGCCAAGAGCCACGCGTGATGCGCACTGCGGATTCCGAATTTGATTCGCTTCAAAAAGAGCGTTGGGGGCCAGGGAAGCGATTGCGGTGCTTCCCTTTGTTGTCTTGGCCTCAGGGGCCCCTTCCTTGAAGAGCGGCGTAGCTCACGTGACTTCCAACCCTTGAGGTGGCATGTTGCCATTTTGTTGGGATACCAAGCTCCCACCCCGAATGCGAGAAAGTGGAATGCATGGGGATGGGAATCCCTCTCTTGCGAGTTCCATTGCGAGGGAAGCGGACATGTCTTTGGAGGGGTTGGCCATTTTTTGCAGCGGCCGTCCAAAATGGTTGGACGTACATCCAAGCAGTTTCTGATGTCCAAAGGCTCCCTTTCCATAAGGTTGGTGATTCAGTTCCTCTAGACAGTAATCTTCTCCCCTGCTTGTCGAAAGGTTGCCTCGGTTCCAAAGGGTCCCGTTCCAAAAGTCTGAAAATCTCACAGCCAGCCTACTGGCGAGAGGGCCCGCTTCCCCTTGAAGAGTGTAGTCCTTGACGTTGGGCCCCAGGGCCTACGCTGCGCGAAGGTGTGGGCGTGGATCCTGATTGGTGCGCGCCACCCAGCATGGCGCCCGGATTTCCGACTCAGCTTTTTTTAGGGAACCGCGGCCAGAGCATCTGGAGTCCAACAAACGTGGCCACATTGGGAGAGAGGTCCCAACTCACAATTGCTTTTAGTGGTTTCGGTGGAAAGCCCCTTTAGGCCACCGTTTAGTGAGGATGTCTTACTAAAACGGACCCCGCTCTGTTGAAGGGTGGTGTTAAAGTTACCAATTGGGCCAACCCTCACAGATAGATGAGGTTGCCCCTGCGACTTTTGTCTCCCTTGCCCAGAAGAGATTACAAGGGATGCGGGACAAGTGTGTGTGTGTGTGTGTGTGTGTGTGTGTGTGCTCCTTGATTGGGTCTTGGCTGCCTGTGAATCCCAGCTGCCTCCCTGCCAGTTCGTTTCAATCGAGAGTTGCAGCGACACCAAGGCCTTTTTGGAAGTGAGAACTCGACCGGGCCGCTTCGGGCAAGAAAAGTCGGGGCAGTGCGCAGCGGCGAGCCTGCAAAACGGTGTTTTTTGGCCCCTGTGGGTGTTTCTAAAAAATTGAAAAAAAGGGCAGCCTCAGATCGCAACGATTTCCCTTTGGCTTCTCTCGAAATACCAACCACCAGGTGGTCCGAAATCCGCTTTGAGAAACACCTATAGCTCCAGACCTTTCTTAAGCGTTCTGCAAGAGTCGTGTCTGAAGAAGGTGTACCTGGCGCGTTGGCAAAACGTGTTGTTGGTAGGCTTCATCATAGGGGCCAGCGAACCAACGGGGCAACAAATCACCAAGCCAATGAAACGAGGAAGGAAGGAAGGAAGGAAGGAAGGAAGGAAGGAAGGAAGGAAGGAAGGAAGGAAGGAAGGAAGGAAGGAAGGAAGGAAGGAAGGAAGGAAGGAACAAACCAACCAACCAACCAATCAACCAACCAAAAAGCCAACCAGGCACAACTCAAGAGTTTAAATGGGCCAGAATCAAAACTCGGGTAGATAAAGGTTAGTAAGCGATAATCTCAACCAACATGGATGCTTCTTTGCCATGGTTCTGCACCAGTTTAGTCCCAGGCTTTGATTATGACTTCAATGTTTCTTGGCGAGTGAACTCGGCAGGAGGTAGAAGGCTTGACGAACTGTGGCCAGGAAGCAGAGAGCTCTGCGAAGCCTGATCCGCCGGCAGCTCAGTGTAAACAAAACAAAAACATCCAGGGATCACACCATGTCCCCCAACCACCCGGGGACGTTTTTTTTTTTTTTTTTCCCCCCCCTCCCGAGAAAACAATAAATGTCCCACAAAGACCTGAGGACTCACCAATTTTTTGCATGTCCTTTAGGGTACCCTTCTGTTTGGCTGTGCATCAGATGAGTACTAGAGCCATGCGTTCTGCTCAAGCTATTTGTGCTCAAGCTATCTGACAATCACAGTGCAGTGTCGAGATCCAATATTGCGTGAGAGATCGGCCATGTTTTCAAGGCCTTTGGCTCGCTTCGCTCCGGCTTTGCAGCGTGCTCAGCTATTTATCAAGAAGAGCAGCTCAAGACATGAACATGCTCTGCTTCTGATGGCAGGAGGGCTGCTGGCAGGCGGAGGTCTCTGTAAGCAGATTGATTGCAAGACAACGAGCCGTGGAACATTCGGAGCCCCTGTGAAGACAGATGGAGAAGTCCCACAGGATAAGGACCTGCGCATCATAGGCCTAGATGAGCTTAGGGCTCACAACAATATGGACGATGGACTTTGGATCTCTTTCAAGGGCCACGTCTACGACGTTACGAACTTCGCTAAGATCCACCCAGGAGGCCCAGGTCGAATCATGATGATGGCGGGCACCGACCTCCAAAAATACATGGACGTCTCTTTGGTGCATTTTGCTTGGATGTTAGGACTTTAACTTTTTGCCAACCAATGGGTTTTCCATTAAACCACTAAAAGTTAAACACTTTTAGCAGGGAAGCAGAAAGCAACCAAGGTCTACCACGTCCATCCAGATGTAAGTCATTTTTTGGATCGCAATTGCCTCATCGGACGCCTGAGCAAGTCTGATGGAAAGAAATCCTACGAGGAGACCATCTTTTCAAATCCCTACGCGGACGAGCCGGAGCGAGACTTGCAAGAAACCATTGCAAGTGCACCTCGATGGGCAAACTTGATGGGAAAATACCTTCTGGAATCCTTCTACACTCCAATTCGCGGTTTCTATGTGAGAAATCACTTCCCAGTTCCAACTTGGGATAATGTCGAGGAGGACTACGAGTTCGAAGTCAACACACCCGGCTCTAAGAGCCGGGTGTTCAAGCTGCAAGATCTGAGGAAGCTACCTCAAGCCACTGTAGAAAGCACTATGATTTGTGGTGGAGCTGCAAAGTATCCTCGTTACTTGCATCGCACGGACAATCGGGACAATTGGGAGGAGGTGGAGTTTCCTAGGAACGAAATCAACAACAACTTTTGGGGCAGCCACGCTGTTTGGACTGGTGTGAAAGTTCGTGATGTGCTTCGTGCCTGTGGTGTAGATGTGGATTCCATTGCCTTGGGAGCGCAACCGTTGCCTGCAAAGTATTTGCGACTGACGGGCCATGACATGGATGAGACCGGCTCCAACTTTGGAGTAACCATTCCCTTGGAAAAGGCCATTGATCCTTTTGGTGATGTCATCCTTGCACAGACCATGAACGGCGAGATTCTGACCCCTGACCACGGCTATCCAGTGCGTGTCTTGGTACCCGGCTTCGCTGGAGTCCGAAACTGCAAGTGGTTGGCGAAGATGGAGCTCAGCGATGGGCTGCATGAGAGCCACGTGGACACCCATACAGATGAAGTGATCTACCCACCAAACATGAACTTCGAAGACCACATTGCAAAGACCGTCCTCACAGGAGGTGAAGTCAAGAGGGCTGGAAGATTCGAAGTCAGGCAAGACAACTCCATCTTCCGCGTCATGGAGATGCCTGTTCACAGCAGTGTCATTGTCCCAGAACCCAATGAGACCATTTCTGCGGCTTCGGCGTTGGCGGATGGCGTCGAAGTCCGAGGTATCGCGCTTGGAGGAGGAGGTCATCGCATTGCTCGCGTTGATGTCTCCATCGACGGTGGCAAGACCTACATCCCCGCAGAATTAGATGACCATGGCATGGAGAAGGTGCACAGGCGCAACTATCACTGGTCTTGGTATTGGTGGTCAAAGAAGGTGCCGCTGACAGAAGAGATGAAGCATCAACTTCGGAATGGAAAGCAAGTCGCCTTGAAGGTGGCCGCTCGTGCCATGACTGAGCACGGCAACACCCAGCCAAGTCGCGATGATGCAGTGTCGCTCTACAATTTGGTTGGCAACATTTGCAACAATCAGACTCACACACCTGTCAAGGTTGAGCAAGATAGTGCTGCGTGAGTCTACGTCACAGAAGTCGCCACGTGGCTGTGGCTCAAAATGAAACTGGAGGGGTTACGCAGGTTTTGGTGCATGTTTCCACTTACCAGGGTTCCATTTTGGTACCGGTTTTTTGAGCCACAGCCACGTAGTTGTTTGTACAGTTCCGTGTAGGAAGAGCCTTGAATTATAAGATCCACACTTACACTGTCTTTCATGAAGCAGAACAGCTGCACTCAAATTGCAACCAACTGCCATAGTGTGAGTACTTCTACGAGATGCAAAAGCCGTCTTCTTTCCATGAGCTGCAACCAAATACATTGCAATCATTAAACGATTGGAGAAAACAAGAGCCATGCGTTCTGCTCAGCCAGGCAACGGTTGAGCATAGCAAAGACAGCCCAGTCCGCCCCTGGTGCCTACTTGGCTGTGGGTCAAACATGGGTACCTAAAATGGAACCCTGGTAAGTGGAACCCATGACTAAAACAGGCGGTCCCCTGGTGGTTTAATTTTGACCCGCACCCACTTCATTTTCTATCTGGAGTGTTTTCTTGTCACACTGTCCCAACTGTAGATTGCAGCCAGACATGGCAGACGTCGGGAAGCAACCAAATCGGAAGATCACGAGACCCGGTGGCTTGGTCCATGCATGGTGGCTTTGGCAGGCGCAAATGTGAAGCACTAAATATCAGGGTCCCACTTCTTCACGCAAGTGTGGACATCAACCCTATTCCGCACTGCAGGTATTTGATGGCCGATGCGGCGTGCCCTTGCTCGATGTGTTTGAAGGGAGCCGCTTTTGTCCGCTGTGTGTGCGTGTTTTCAGGGTTGTTTGTTATAAAGAGACACTATCAGGAACATGACCATTTGGGCACAGGTACATCCAAAAAGACACCAGATGGCGCAACAAGCAGCGGACGTTGGTCTTCTGCAGCAGAGGTGTCACAGCAAGGCGAACTGACGATGAGTCGCATGATGTGCGGGTTGATCAATATTCCTGGCCCCCAAAAATGACCATCAGCAACGCTTCCCCGTTTAATGGGGACAGTCTCGAGTGGCTTCCCTGATGGTCATCCTGTGTGAAGGACCTTTTGATCAACCCCCTGGGTATGTGGTCGGTTTTTTGAGGCTCAGAATCCGAAGTGATGGGTTCGTCTTAAAGTGAAAGTGGGATGCCTCGAGGCCCACTTTGGTTGGCTCCGATGTTTGTGCCAAAGCCATGCCTTTGGAGTCCATTTTAGGCGTGCTCTGGTTCTTGAGGGTACATGGGAGCTCCAAGAAGGAAGCTGACGCCAGTGCCTTTGGTTTGACTTGGTGGCTGGAAAGCCATCCGGTTCAGCAGCAGTGACTACTAACTTTGGCGGGGGATCTGAAAACGGACAGCCCAGTTAAAGGGATACCCTTTGGGACAGCCACACGTTTTGGGTGTGCCCCCTAGGTCCCCCAAGTGACCAAGTAGGTTCCCGAAAGACACAGGCCATGAGCAAACGAGAGGGAGAGCGGGGGCGTCTTGGATGTTGGTCTTACTCTGTAGGTAGGCTTGCACCATGGTTATTAATCAACCCTTGTTACTGAACCTTTGGTTATAAATCGACCCTTTTTACTCAACCTTTGGGTATTAGTCAACCCTTGTTCCAGTTGTTTTTATGGTTATACCCTTCTAGGTCCACCATTTTAAGCTTCCTGTTGGTTTCCCTATCAAAAGGCGGCATTTCCTCAAATGGTTGGATTTAGGTTCCTATCACATAGCGACCAAAAAGGGCCGTCCCCAAGTAGTTGTACCCTCCCCACCACTCCTTGGCAGGTTTCGGCATCTTTGCGAAGACCTCCGCAAGTTGCTGCCGCACCACAAGACGGCGCAGCTGGCTGGCGCTTTTTGTTGAACCCCATGTGGCCATGGGCCAAAACCCCGTACCCTAAAATAGACTGAAATTGGTGGTGCACCTACCCGAAAATGGGATCCTATTGGTGTTGACCCACGGCCATGTCCTGAGCCGGGGAGTCAGCAGAGACATGGCAGGTCAAAACCAATGGGATCCCATTTTGGGGTGGGTGCACCACCCATTTTAGAACCTATTTTAGTGGGATTGGGATGTTGACTGGGGGTACGGGATTTTGACCCATGGCCACATGAGAGGAGCTTTTTCTCAGCCTCTGGAATCGGGCATCTCAGCTCTTCTCAGAGCCTGAACCTTCCTGTCGAACCTTTCTTGGGGAGGGTTTCCCAGCTGCAACCTGCCAGGAACCCAAGTTTGAGAAAAGGTCGAACTTCAATGAGATCAATGAGGCCGATCTGCCCTTCAGTTGCCTGGTGCTAGAAAAAACTAGTTGCATTTGCGCTTGCCACTGGCAACCAAACCCGATGTCTATTGACCAGTTGAGCAGGTGGTTCTACCTGGTTTCACATGGCATATCGGAAGGGTTATGTGTATATATAACATGCATTGTTACAGGATATAACCATGTGTTTGTGGAGTCACTGATGTGGGTTTTGGGTACTGCTCACTTTGGCGCTTTCCCTCAACCTATCGCCTTGCAGATCTGCGAGCTGAAGAACTGCAATAACGTGGTCTTCTTTGAAGCTCGGAAGCGGGAGGATTTGTGGCTCTCCCTGCATTTAAACGAAGCGCACGTCGTTTTGCTTCTGAGCAGTTGCACGTATTTCCGGGGAGAAATGCTGCTGAGGTATCTGTGGGTTGGGCGAGTTCCTTCTGGACCGACCATGAAGTTTCAGGCGTGGTCAGTGAGTCACGGATGCTCCTAGAGCCGGAGGGCTGCAAAGCTGCCAGGTGTTGAACATTCACACCACCCAGGAGGTTAGATTAGCTTCTTGGTCAGAGAGAGGCAGTTTCGCCCGTAGTTTCGCCCGTGTACAAGTAGATTGTATGCAAGGTTTGGCCGAAAGATCCTGCTTTGTTTATGGTGAGTTTAGCAGGGGCATGAGGGACTCACTAGGTTTGGATCGCAAGAACCCTCACGGCTTAAATTTGACACTGGCTTCAGCCTTGGCAAGAACCGAGGCTGGAAACTGTTTGTTGGGGTCTCGCCCGATTCTGCCCCGTCCTCAGCTTGGCTCTGAAAGACTTTGCCAAACCACTTGTGCCCAAAATGAGAACTCCCCACTTGGGATGGCATTTTGAAGGGAAGCCAAAAGGAAAAGGACACTTTGTGGCAGGTCCCAATCTTGGACATCCCAAGTGGGGGCAAGTGTTCACAGATCGGCCGTTTTCGCAGACAAGAGAACCTCGAGGAGGCGAGTCGCGCTCGTTGCAAAGATCACTGAGGTATTTCGACCAGAACTTCAGCCGACTGTCCTACCTTCAGCTGATCAAGGGCCTGTTCACTCAGGCACGTTTGGTGGGTGCGAATTGTCGGAACCCCACCTCGCGGCACGGCCCAAAGCCATGCAATGCTGGATGCCAGCCCAATGGGTGGATGGTCTTTTTGGAATCGGATCCCCCAAACTGGCGCAACAGCTTTCCTTTTGGTTTCCCTTTTCCAACAAAAACAAGTCCCCCAAAACAGATGCAGTTGGCACCCTGCAATGTGCTCCAACTTGCCGGGGCTTCGTGCTTCGTTCTATCGGCTAGCATGGCTAGCTTTTGGTCAAATGACCACAAAACCACCCAGCATTTCTTGGGGTTTTGGTACCACATTGCTTGATGCGTGGCTTTTTGGGGCGGGTGTTGAATCCTGGTTGGTGCAAGCCCGATCCGGATCCGTGCCCTAGGCTGTGAAATCGATCCCCTAAAGGCGCGTGGACCAAAGATGGGCTTTACAAAGGGAAACTCATACCCAAACAAGCCCCCCCCCCCGCGCCGCGAGAAGCTTCAGCCCGATTTTTGGGTTTCACCCGCTTCAGTCTTGGCTTTCGTCAGGTCTTTGGCACGCCACGGAACCATCCGAAGAGCAAACCCTTCCACGACCACATCATGTGCTTCTACTGGCGGGCGCCTCAGAGTTCCGGGCTGTTATGACCATTTTCGAATTTGGAGTCAACTTCCGTTTTTCCCCCCAGCAGCTGAAAGCTTTGGGGTCGATAGGCCAGATAGGCTCAAGAGCGGTTCGGAGCAGCTTTCAGGGAGGGTTCGGCAGTGGGGATGCCACCTGAGTGTGTTTGTTTCTGAGGGCTTGGGGGTCACCTATTTTGACACATACCCATACACCTTATGGATCAACGACTTAAAACCCAGCCGTTGGCGTCGAGCCTTGATCCCTGGGGTGAGTCTATGTCGGTGTGGTTTCTTTGTGTTGAGGGTACTTTTTTTCGTGGTTTTGAAAGGAAAACCAGAAGCCAAGAACACGAAAGTGGGAGGTCCCCATTTTAAGACACACCCATTTGGGACAAGAATTGACGCAAGCCACAATCAAACCCGATTCGAGTGGATGAAGGAGCAGAGTACGGGATATAAAGGTAAGAAAGGGACGAGATGGTGCGAATAGTACTTTTCATCATCTCTCACCTGCCCCTGTTCAAGATCCCAGGATATACAAGCCTTGATGAAGATAAAGGGATACGTGAGGCTTGTTTGTGACCCATCATTTATTTGTAGGAGTTGATTTGTTAGGTCCTTAAAGGTAACAGCAGGATCGGACAATGAAAGGAGAATATGATCCTGGCTTGCCTCATCCATTTCCCATCCCCATCCATCTCAGAGATGAGTCAGCAACAACTAGGAAAGAGAGGAAAGAGTGATTTGAGGCCTCACAAAGAATCAAGTGGCCAACAACAAATGCCAGGAAAGGAATCGAGCGAGGGATAGACAGGACATGAATGTGTATCCGTCATTCTGGGCGAAATCCTGCACCACTTGGGATAAATGAAACCCTCTGAACGATTGGATAAACCACCTACTGTTGCGAACGGAGTTTGTCCATCCACAGTAGGAGAGGCAAGGAGAAGCCGCTATGAGCTAGGACATAAGGAAGGGAATGGGTGGCGTATGCCAGGTCTCCCCCTCCTTGTTCCACCTTCTGCGTCTCTTGTCTATTGCCCGCGAGCCGTGAATGAAGGGAAGAGGTGAGTGAAGGCATGGCATATCTATCTGGATGCACCAGCATGCTAATATTTGGTTAGGTGCATCCATTCCCAGCTTCTCCATCCCATGTCATTCTCCATAAGTAACCGCTATACTGGCATACATGATTATAGTTCTATTTATCTTCATCAATGATTGTTAGCATGGGAGCCGTACATAGAATGATCAATCTATACCAAGACGAATCTCAGGATTACGTTGTGTTGATATCTTGATTCGAGGCTCGAAACAAGGGTACACATGTACAGGACATGAACCATACTGTGATGAACAACAAGATAGACATTGTTGAAAGAATAACAATAACCAGAAGAAGAAGAAGAAACAACAGAAAAAACAGAAGGCGAAGAAGACAGATAATGAATGGCAACTCGGCCAACGTAACAGTTGAAATAGCTTGTGGCTTATGGTCAGTTAGGTTTGCTATATAATTTGATTTGTATTCGAAATCCGGTTCAAGGTATTCATGTGTTTGTCCCTACCACCATTATGATGTCTATCCACGCTGCGCGCAAACACGGAAGCGGAAGCTGCCGCAGAATATTCACGGCCTCCCAGGCACCACGTGCAAATGCAGGGGCGCGTGTCCAAATTCATGGAAGATCGGTCTGATCCACTCGGGGCGAGAGTGGGACCAACCGCGCCAGAGCAGGAGGCCATGAGCTCTGCGCAAAGTGCATGTGCCTGAAGAGGACCTGCTTAAAGGGGCAGGGTGCCCAGGAAGTGGTTAGTAAGCCTGGTTAGAACCCACTTAGGAGACTTAAGCCATGGTAAGTGGGTTAAAACCATGATTATTGCCCACTTACTAGGTACCCTGCCCTTTAAGTAAGGGACGTGAACAAGGCTGCAAGTAAGGGACGTAAACAACAGCAGCGTGACCGTGCCTGCAACTGCCCGTAGAGCCCGCTCCACTCAAGTCCTAATTCGTTTCCCGTGCCCCGGAAACGCAGGGGATCCACACCTGAAGCATAGGCCTCGTCCAAGAGGCACATTTGGGTCAAACACCGAAAAGTAAGCTGCCCGGAAGCCGGAGAAGTAGCCCTCCCAGTTGGTGGTCCGCGGACCTCCCCGGAGCTGGATGGGTGCGTGTTTTTTCGTTTGAGAGGAATCGTGGCATGTGTCTCTGTATGTTTGTTTGTGTGTCTCTGTGTCTCTGTGTGTGCGCGCGCGTTGGGGCCTTGAAAGGGGAACCCAAGTCATGCTTGGTCCTTGGTGTCCTTTGTGAGACAGGCTGGACAGGAAGATCTGGCCGTGGCCTGAGGCATGGATAAGCTCAGAAGATGCGATGCTTGGATGATGAAACGTGGCTTCGGTGCCCGTTTCGGGGTTGAGGAACCTTATAGAGGGGCACAACAAAGCCCTTTTTAGGGGGTGGGTGGGTGGGTGGGGTGGGGGGGTACCCTATTTTAACGTCTGGGCACAGGATGTTCAAGCTAGGTCAGTAGATTCATATCCACGGTTGCAAGTGGGACGAGGGTTAGCCGATTCGTAACTATGATTACCACTTCCCAAGTAGGAGGAGCATGGCAAAAAATCCTAACTATGATTACCACCTACTTACCAAGTAGGATGAGCATGCACCCACTTACCAAGTAGGAGGAGCATGGCAATGCGCATGGCAAAAAGTTTGCGTGAACGAACGGAGTAGTTATTTCGAAAGCACACGGCGCCCGAGTCGCCCGAGGTTTCGGCACTACCAGATCTCGCCCGAAACGCCAGAGGATGGCAATAAGCCAGAGAAGCAGGCCAGGGCGAGAAAGTCTCCAGCCACGCGAAGCCGGGGGCGCCCCGCAAATATATATATATATATATATATATATTTATTATTATTATTATTATTATTTTTATTATTTTTATTATTATTATTATTATTATTATTATTATTATTATTATTATTATTGTTATTATTATTATTATTATTATTATTATTTTATTATTATTATTATTATTATTATTATTATTATTATTATTATTATTATTATTATTATTATTATTATTATTATTATTTATTATTATTATTATTATTATTATTATTATTATTATTATTATTATTATTATTATTATTATTATTATTATTATTATTATTATTATTATTATTATTATTATTATTATTATTATTATTATTATTATTATTATTATTATTATTATTATTATTATTATTATTATTATTATTATTATTATTATTATTATTATTATTATTATTATTATTATTATTATTATTATTATTATTATTATTATTATTATTATTATTATTATTATTATTATTATATATATTATATGTACATCTCTCTTTCTCTATATATATACATATATATCTATATATATATATATATGGGCTGAAGCGATACCCCCAACGGCAAGCATCGCCAGAGCTCGGGTTGTCGCCTTACCGGAACCCTTCTCGGAACCACCTCGATCCCCAAAACCTTTTTCTCCCTGGAATCCTTCTCGGAACGACCCCGCGCACCTTCTAGGAACCGCCCCGGAACCTTGCACGGAGCCCTACCTCAGAGCCGCCCAAAACCACGTGGTCTTCCTTTGGTTTACTATCAAACCTAAGGTCAGCAGGGCGGCCTCAAAAATGCACACTCGCTTTGCCCTGCAGGTTCTCACAGAGATAGGTCCGCGCTTTGTCCTGGACCCGATCCGAATCTTCGGCGGGAGCTTCAACGGACAAACGCTGCTCTCCCCTCAGCTCCATTTCGGATGAATCAATCCGTTGGATTGATTTGATTTTTTTGTTTTGTTTTTTTCGTCCAGCGAAGGATTCCCTCAATGGGACACCCCCAATACAACCTGGCGGATCTGTTAATGAAACAACACGACTTGCCTGAGGATGCCAGTGACCCTATCGTGTAGTCCTCAGGTATCTGAATCCGCACTACATGTCTCCAACGGCATTGCGGGTTCAGGCCTTGCGCAGTGAGTCGTTTTTGTGGCCATGCTCGATGCTCGACCCTTTTCCCCAAACAAAGTGGAACCCAGCCAGCTCATTGGCAGGCGCGGAAGTTGCTCAAGAATCCTTATGCCACTTGGCTTGCGGTGATAGATGCGGTCGGCATTCATTCTCAGGGTGGCGAGCCGGGTTGGGCAAAATTTGATTGAACAGCCTGCCCTCCTCGTCCCCTGTAAAGTGGAAACGGGAGATTCTTTAAACAAGGTTCAAAATCAATCCGTTGCCAGAGGGTAGTGGTATCCCTTGTATTGGTCTCCCACCGGATTAAGATTAGAGATCCCCCATTTTGAACAAGTCTTTTGCACACAAGGGGCTGGATCAACCTGGGAGCGTTCGTATTTGAGGTCCAGAGGAAAGAAAACGAGGAGGCCCTCGAGAAGAGAAAGAAGGAGCTGTTCCTCTGCCCATGTTCCGGGCGCTGCTGCGTTGGGTGATGTTGTGGAGGATGCTTTAGTGGCACAGATCATTTTCGTTTGGGGGGGTGGGTGGTCACCCACCAGTTCTTGAGCAACCGATGGTGCCGCGGAAGTCGAATGTCAGGAGAACGAATTGCCGCCAGATCCCTTGGAGGAAGCCTTCGAGTGAGATGGGATTTATTCGTATCACCTTTATCCCTAGATGGCTTTCTTGCATGCTAGCCTGAGACCCTGCATTTCTTGCATTCAGTATTCCAAGGGAATTGGCGCATTCCGTTGCTAAGAGATGGCATAAGTTGCGGCAAGGTTCAGCAGCAAGCAAGTTGTAAATACTTGGTATCTCAGAGCGCTCTGGTTGTGAAGCGTAGTGTTTGACGGCATTCTCAGTTTGCTGCCTGTCACCATCCATGGATCACTTGAAGGCCCGGGTTCCAGCTTGTCCAGAGCATCTCACGACCTTGATGTCAGCCTCTTGAGAGCCAAGCCGTAAATGCTCGTGAGACATCATCGCGCTGCCAGAAATCGAACGCGGAAGGCTGTGAATTTACTGGGCCACACCCTCAGAATGTTTGGCGGACAAGCTCCCAGATAAATGATGCCAACGGGTCCCAATTGAAGCTCATACCCATGTCCAAGATAGTTGAATTGTGCTGCAAAGAGGTTGTCGCACTGCAGCTCACAGCTTTGCAGAGACTGAAGACGAATCCCCAATCAAAAAGGTAAGCCTGGACATTCGCTCGCTTGCCAGCGTGTATTCACCTTAGTGGCCTGCATTCTACGTTTTGAGGTTTGAGATGTTCATTGGGGGAAGCAGGTTCCCATAACTCCGGAAGCAGGGACTTTTGCTTGTTGAGTTGGTTTTGAACTCGCACACTTAAAAAGGCAGCCAAACTGCGACTAGTTCAGGTTGAAAGTCAAAAGGCGACCGAACAGCGTGAGTCCTCCCACACTTGGAGCCCTGGAGGATGCCTACCACCGCGGAAAACAACACATGGGTGGGAGCCCACAATGCGTGGTTTCCTTTTGGTTTGCATTCAACACCACCAAAAATGGACACCCATATTTGTGGAGCAAGGTCTAAACTGTCATGGTTGAGCCACGGGTTGAAACCTCAAGAAAAAGATAAACCCCCACCCCTACACAGAAGCAACCACAGTTGGCGATTTGGCGATTTCTGCTTTCCTCCGGCGATGGTGGAGGCGCCCGAGTCCTTCGCTGTCCATTTTGTTTCGGGCGTGTTTGTGTATGTGTGTGTGGGGCTTTCAGGCTTGGTTGCTTTTGTCTTTGTCTGTTTTTTTGCACTTATTGTTTGGCTTTATGTGTTTTGTGGGGCTTATGATTTGGTTTGACTGGGCCCATGCCATGGTAAAACCACAACTTGGGCTAGGATCGTCAGTCCGTGTAGGGGGCCCATGACCATGGACCACGTCGTAGGTAAGTTTTGAGGATGGTGCATATGGGTCTGTCTTGTGTTGAGGGTACCCCCTTGTTTGGTGATTTTAAAGCAATACCAAAAGGGCAAACCGAATTCGATTTTGGGGGACCCCTAAAAAAGCATACTACCTGTACAATCATGTTGGTATAAGAAGTCAACAGGGTGGCAACCAATGAGCTTGTTCTCATTTCGTCATTTCCAAAGTCTGAGCCTTTTTGTGGAGGGCACATGACTCAGCCGCAAACCTGAGTCAGTCATCTGCAAGAACTTTGCGGAGCTCAAAGATTGCGGGAAAATTGGCTTGGGCCCCATCATGAAGGTTTTTAAATCAAGGATCCTTCAACCAAAAGCTAACTAAACGAAGAACTAGAATTTCTGTTGGTGAACTATAATTGATGACTTTGTGTGGCAAGCTCTGAGGGCAGATACAAAACGCACCATCATTGTTGAAACAAGTTGTGTTTCGTTTCGCTTCAAAGGGGCCTTGTGTCTGTTGGATGTTGTCCTGAATTTCCCCTCTTTTTTGGACCTAAGTAGTAGCGACTCGACGCAACCAGTCAACTAATCAACTGTAGGGGAACTCCAGCGACTCGAGCGATGAGTGCCGAGACAACTCAGAAGGCCGCAGATGTTTGCCTCGCTTTTTCCACCCCCCCCACCCCCCCCCGCCCAATCCCCCCCCCCCCGCCCCCCCCCCCCCCACCCCCCCCCCCATCCCCCCCCCATCCCCCCAGCCTCCTGCCGCCCGCGTACGCGTGACCGCGCGGAAGGTGCTGCGGGTCGCGGTGGAGCCCTGCGGCTTGTGCGCGCTGGACGCGCCGCTGCAGCTGGAGATCGCCTTCAGAGCCACGGGAGGAGGCGGGGCTTTCTTCGCGCCCTTCGTTTGTTTCTCTTTTTTTGTTCGGGGGGGTGGTGTGTTTTTTGGGTTTTGGGGGCGGGGTGTTGTTTTCCGAAGTGTTTGTCTTTGCAATTTTCCCAAACAGTTGAAGCTTTGGGGTCGATAGGCCCAGATAGGCTCTGGGGTGGTTCGGAACAGCTTTCAGGGAGGGTTCCGGAAGGGTTCCAGGAGGTTGCGGGGCTGTTGGGCTGGGCTTGTTTTTTTTTCTTTTTGGGGGGGGGGTCGGTGGCGTTTTGAGGGGTTGGATATGTTTTGGTGTTGTTTTCTGAAGGTATCCGCCCATGGCCAGGGAACCCTGAATTGCCGGTTTGGATGGGTGGGAATTTGAATCCCGTTTCTTGCCAAGGGTACATGAGAAACCACGCCTCCAAACCACCAATCCAAGCCAATTTGACGGGAGCTGATTCTTGGTTGGACATCATTTGGACCAGGTTTTCTTTTTGTTCTTGAATGTTTGTGTGTGTGTGTGTGTGTGTCAACATGAGCATCGTGTTGGGTGTGGTCGCGCATTCTTGCCGGGTGACCGCAGGAGCTCTGCCGAAGGCGCACTGGGAGCTGCGCTTCGTGGCGGATTTGGTGCATCACCAGCTCCCCGTGGAGCTGACGCTGGATGCGAGCGAAAGCCAAAGCGAAAGCGAAGGCTGGGGGCGGCAAAAACGAAGCCCAAGGCTTTGGTGCATTCAACCACTAAGAGTTAAACTTTTAGCAGGGGAGCAGAAAGCAACCGAGAAGGGGAGTGGTCGCTAAAACGGCGGGACCGTTTTGGGATTTGTCCAAAAATGGCACTTTCCGCGGAGGTGTCGAGAAACGGCGGGGGACGAAATCTGAGGGACCTGTTGCGGTGTGAGTTCGAGATCTTGAGGGGGTTTGGGACGCGGCCCGTTTCTGTGTCATTTGGTGCCGAGTTATTTTTTGTTCTTTTCGGTTGGTCCTAATTTGGTTTGTTGGAATCCCAGGTGAGCGGATCGAGATCCTGCGGGCGAGCAGTGCCAGTTGGCAGCCGGTGCTGGCCTTGCCCCAGCCGGCGCTGGAGAGTTTGGGGCTGTTGGAGGCATGGCGGGAGATGTAAAGGGGCAGGGAACTTCGCGCTTGGTGGTTAGTAGCCATGGAGTGGAAAGAAACCATGGGAAATAATCGGTTACTTACAACCATGGCAAGTGGGGTACCACGGGTACTAGCCACTTACTGAGTACCCTGCTCCTTTTTGATGTGTAAGTATTGCATCTCTTCTTCCGAAACCATAAACCAACCCCACCCCCCCCCCCCCCCCCCCGCTGCCCCATAAACCGACCGCCCCCCCCCTCCCCCCTCCACGCTGCCCCCCGGGAGGCCCGGCTTTTGGCGGACGAGGCGCCCGGGCCGGCGAGAGAGCTGGCGCTGGTGCGGCTGGTGGCGGACGTGCGGCGCAGCGGGGATCAGGTGCTGCGGGGCCTGCTGGATCCCTTCAAGTAGAAAAGCCGGCGGCGGAAGGGGCTCGGTGGCTAAAACCTGGGCCACAACCAGAACGCGAGTAGATGAACGTTAGTAAGGAACAATCCCGGCCATGAATTGCTGCGGCCGCCTTCGTAATTCCTTTACATGCTTCTGGGTAGACCATTTTAATACCAGGTTTTGGTTGTGACTCACCTGGTTTTGAAGGGAATAGTGAGGCCAAAATTTCCGGTTCTTAGGATCACAGGGAATTTCAGTGAGGCTGGCACCCAAAACCAATTCCCATGCACCTTCCAGGGGCGATTCGAGCCGGAAGCTGGATTGGCCATGTTGGAAAAAGAGCGGGCAACTTGTTTAGATGGGAAGCTTCTCGAATCATCCGGACCCTTTTGAACGCTTCGATTCCCCTTTGTTAGTTTGAGGGCAGAAAATGTGAGGCCGAAAAAACCAAAGGTCAGCTTGGGTGAAACGGGCGCATGGCCGGTCATACCTTGGTCAGACGGAGGCTCCGGCTGGGGACCTGCTCAAAAGGCATTTTGCAGCCGACCCAAGAAATCACCCGAAGGTGTCGCCATTTTGCTTCAAGCCTTGTTTTGTCCATTTCGCACCTGGATGGAACTGTGGGATAAATAAACCAGCTGTTGCGACGCAAGTTTCAGGCCATAAAGAGAGAAGGGAGGTTCCACCTATTTGTTTTCGCAACCTGCCAAGCCATGTGCTCTTCTGAGGGCGTTGCGAAGGAACAGGACTTGCTCGTGGAAGGCCGCGGCAGAAGGCCTCGAGCTCTTGCAATCATTTGGCGGAGAGCTGAGCCAGGGCCACACGCGCTGGAGACACTGGAGACATTGGGGCGAACCAGAGATGCGAACATGGAAGCACATCACAAGAGAGAACTCCAGCCCTTCGAAGGCGACGAATCTGCATACAGTCCAGAAACCCATGCAGCGCGCCATGATGTCGCTTTCCCGGCGCTTTGCTTCGCAGCTCTCGGGCGGTTTGTGCCGGGCGCCCGCGTTTCCGGCGCAAAGACTCTGGCCCGCGCCGGGCGCCGGGGCGCCCTTCGCGCCCGCGCCCTCCGCGCCCGCGCCGCCGGCGCGGAGCTTGGCGCCGCTGGTGCATCCTTCGCCCTGGCAGCCGCGGCGGTTGGAAGTGCGGCAGTTCTCCACACGGCCGGCGCCTGAGTGAACCCAAAGCGGAAGAGTTACCTTGGAAATCAAGTTGGAGCCCAACAAGAAGACTGCCCGCCAGGGCAGTTTTCCTTTTTCTTCCTCCATTCGCGCTGGTTTTGGGCTCCAATAACGTGCAACGTTGCGAGGAATCTCGCGGGCCGGCTGTTCTACAAGCGGCGACCCAAGATGGCCCGGGTCCCGGAAGCTGAGCTGAGTCGGGCGAACGGGTTCGGAAAACACGGCCGACACCGAAACACACGGCACATGGAGAAGGATTTTTTTTCGCCTCGGCGAGAACGAAACACGCGTTTTTCCTTTGGAGAAGGGAACAAAACATTGAGCTTTGCTTGTTCACTGGGCAACATATACTGAAATCGAAGTGGCGCATGTTGGATTCTGTGAGACTTGAATCCGGGGGTGGTTGATTTACTCAGTCAGCTGTCTGCGCCCGGGGGGTTGTTCAAAATCGGGGGGGGGGGTTCCTGGGACTGCGATGACTTGTGCCACGGCCAGGGGGTCCAAAACGGGGCCGTTTTGAAAACCCCGGACCCCGGTTTGAACCCCTGCAAAATCACGGGGAAAAGGAGAGGTTGGCATCCAATCATTAGCATCCAAGGCTTTGGGGAGCTTTGTTGGTAGCCTATCCCAACCAAAGTTGATAAGCCCTGCATTTGGCCTTAATTTTATGGTTAGGGAGGAACCCTATCACTTAGTTGCCTTCTTCGGTTCTAGTGGGATTGGGGAATCGATTCTTATTGAAGGGTCCTTGAGCAGGTAGCCCCCCCTCAACCATGGCCCCCCTCCCCCGAACTTGTCGGCCGACGATTTCAGGTCCCCACCTCGAAGTTCAACCCCCGGTCCAAGTGGCTGGAGGGCGCTGCCAACCGGAAGGGGGTCTGCACCAAGGCTCCCATCGGGTGCGGGGTGATTGCGCGGACAAAAGAACGACCCAGTTCCTTTCCAAGCGGGTGGGAGCATGGGATAGGTTGCTAGATCTTTTTTTTGGTTGGTGTTGGGAGGTGCATTTTTGGTGACAGTCGTTTGGGGTCCTGACGCTTCCCAGTGGGGTCCTTATGTTTCCCAGTGGGGTCCTTCTGTTTCCCATAGATACCATGCAACACCTCAGGGAAGGTCCCCGAGAAACAAAACAACCGCAACCCCGCACAAGGGATGGTAGCCGTCGCCCAAACCGCATGAGGCTTTGGCGGGTGGGGCCGATGGAAGTTACCTCTTTTGGTTGGATGGAGGTTGACTCTTAGCATCCAGTTAGCATCTAAGGGCTGGCTACCTCTTTTGGTTGGATGGAGGTTGACAGGTTGAGGTACTTGCTTCTTGGTCGGATTCTGCCTTAGCATCCAAGACCCTGGCCCAAATTTGTCCCACGGAGGTGTTCATCCAGAACCCGAAGAAGCCGAACTCCGGACTTCGGAAGGCCGGCTGAGGGCTGAGGGCCGGGGTGGCTGGAGGGCTGGAGGGCTTGAGCAAGTTGCGCTGGTGCGAAATTGGTCGGGAATGTTGGAATGAGCCCGGGCTTGGGTCCCCTGAAAGGAAATCACCAGCTGGATGGGTTTTACAAGGGCCATTCCCTCATTCCCTACTGAGCGCCAGCAAGACAAGTACACCCTGCGAGTTCCAATGTTTGGTGGTTGGCAAACGTGCAATGGAGAGGAACTCCACCCCAAGCAAAATGCAAAGAGGTGGTCTTTGAAGCGCCACTTGTTTCTTGAGACGCAGATCCTTGGCCACTGCTCAGGTTTGTTACGTACGCCTCTCCAATGGACGCGTGATCAAGGCGTGTACTGTTCGACACCTGATGCTTCCGGAACACGTCTTCACGTGCTGGTAGGCCTACATTCCGGGCATCGGCCATAATCTTCAGGCAACGAGTGGCCGGCATACTGCGGATGGACATAATCCTGCACCAGTTTGTCTTTTTAATGGTTGACACCATTGTTTGTTGGTATTTACAGGGGAATCATCATTCCGGGGCTTTTTAGGTGGTGCAGGATTTCGACCATCCACTGGAAGCTTGGTTAGTAACCCGCATAATCCACAGAAGGCGACGTATGACAAGCACCATTGGTTTGGGCAAATCACCCATTTACCCATTCAGTCTCTGTGGATTATTTGCCGGTTACTAGCCACTCACCTTTAGCCCATTGCGTCGCCCTCTGAGTTCGAGTGTCACAGGTCCACTCCGTGGTGATGGTGAGAGGTGGACGAAGACGAGAACTGATAGGCGCCGAGCCTTGATATGTCTCAAAATAGCACCTACAAGCTTGATCCTCACTTAGCTCCAGGAAAAATACACAGCCCCACACCTCGCTGGGGTCAAGCCTTCCTTGGGAGCATTCTGCTAGGCTGCAACTACACCTGCATGCGTGGGCAGTACGACCTGCTTCCCGTGAAGAATCGCGGGTCGGCTTGCTTTCTCTCGAGTCGGTCTGGAGGTTTCTCAAAATGAACAACCCTTTAACAAGCCAAAAAGGGCTCCATGTTGAGGAACCTCGATGGATGGTGTCCGGTGTCAGGGGGTTCCCAAGTTTTGATTCAATTGACAAAAAGGTGGCAGTCTATTCCCAGTCTGGGGAGGACATGGGAGGGAGGCCCACCCAAACTTCTCTCATACAAACCCAGGGGCAATTGATGTCTCAAGGCCTTGCTGGGTTTAAGTCAAGTCGAACTTGGGGTGGTCCAAAGCTGGGTGTGTCTTACACGGAAACTTGAGGGCCCTTCAAAACCACTCCAACCGCGGGTATAAATAGTGTAAATCAACCGACCCTTGTTGTCCCGCTTGGAACCGTGGTTATAACCTGCTAAGTTTGAATATCCAGGATCCAACAAACAGGACCCAACTGGGAGCCCTGTCGCATGGCAGGAGCCGCCGCTCCAAGTATGGGGTGAAGTGCCTCGGCATGCAAACCTGTCGGGGATTTCACGGGACCCGATAAATGAGCAGTGTTCTAAGCCCATGGTTCTGGTTGGTTGTTCTGCCCTGGAAATGAAAGAAATTGTTATCACCCTTGAGGTAAACCTTAGTGTGGGGGTTATTTCCCTTGCCAAAGGAGTTTAGAACGCTGCTCAAATGTGTTCTAACGGGGGCCGATCGCTTGGTGGACTGGAGCAATGCTCGTCGCTGCTCGTGGCTTCAGGCGGCGCGCAGATTTCAAGCCAGTGGTTCAGCGCTTCAAGTCAATCACCACCAACGTGGACCGGCGCCTGCACTTCTACAGGACGGAGCACAGCTGACATGCGTGGTTCCTTTGTTTGTTTCAAGGGTCGGAGACCCTTTGGTCTTGAATTCCTTTGTTTGGATGTCATCGGAGACCCTTTTTGAAGGGAAGCCATGACGTCAGGTGGTTTGCCAGTGCCCTCTCCCATGTTGCAACTTAAATCCACTTTCGTCATGACCTGTAAGTGCTAGCCGTTTTGTGAACCAAAAGGAGCACTCAGCTGGACCTGACAAACCAAAAAGAGCACGGTTTGAACCCCGATTCCATGGGGTCCCAGCTGAGGATACTCGGCGGTGAGGGTACTCCAAGTGTGGATGGACAGAAAATCCATTTCGCCCCACGCTCATACCATGGTTGAAACCATTGTGTCTTGGTATTTACGGGAGAATCATCAGAAACCAGGGTTTCTTTAGGTGGTGCGAAATGGATTTCGCAACCATCCACAGTAGGAATCTGCTGGTCCACGTGGAGCCTTAAAAAGGCATCCGTGTTTGGAGGCATCTGGGTTGGTTTACACACGTTCTGGTTTCCTTCCGTTCGCTTGCAGGGGTCTTGGTGTTGATTAAAAGGGACCCCAGACCAGTCTGAGGTCCCCGATTTTGACACATGTTCATGTGGCTATGAATTCCAACGAGAAACCCTCTCAGATGGTTGGTGGAGAGGTAACCCACAGTAAAGACTGCTGAGAGGACGGGTGAAGAGCTCACCATCGGCGCAGATGAGTCGCCCCCCAGAGGGCTCAGGCCGGGTCTGGTTGGCACTCCATAGTTTCGGGTTTGGGGAGTTGGCTGCCAAAAACGGGTCTTCTTGTCCGTTTTGGTGGGCAGCGCTACCTGGTTGCATGGGAAAAGAACATTTTTAGTGGGTGGCCCTACCAGGGTTTCCTGGGAGTTATGGGAAGTATAAACACGCATGACCATGTTTATAGAACCAAACATCAATAGGTTTTGGCCGCTGCTTATGTGGGCGTCAGGTCTTTTTTGAGGGCACGGTTAGTTTAAAGTTCGAAGACAAACCCAAGCCCCAAAAGCTGGTGTCAGAGTCAACTCGCAAGGGAGCCGTTGCAACGTGACTATAGGTGACTATGAGTGGCTATAAGTGGATATAAGTGACTACAAATGGCTACAAGCGGCTATTAGTCACTGTTTAGTCACTCCTCCGGGAGGATGGCGTGACACGGTGGAACCCTACCCGCACTTAACAGACCTCGCGACAAAGCATACTCCTCCCACGGCTTTTGCTTCATCACATTGCCATGGCAGGGTCCCTCGAGCGCGTGTCACTTATCGCCGGCCCAAGAAGAAGCGCTAGCCTCAGAGCTTCGCGTTGCGACCAGAGCTTTCAGGGAAGCCGCTTCAGAGGGCAGGTGGGTACCCCTTACTTTGGTGGCGTTCAAGTGGGACCACCAGGAAAACCACCTTGTTTTTTTTGGGGGGGGGCCAAAAAAAAGGCATACCCAGGTCATTTAGTAAGTGGATTGTAACTTTGGTTATAACTCACGGACGAAACCAGGGATGAATAGGCATCCACAAGAGATTTGGACTTGGCAGCCGACTGCAAGGGCCTGAGTGCGGATGGACGCCTCTAGTTTGACGGCGCAAACGCTGCGCCGAGCGCTTGGGTTTGAATCAAATTGAGCCAGAATCAAAATCCGGATAAGTGAAGGTTAGTAAGAGAAAGTCCCAGCCAGATATAGGTGCGGCCGCCTTTGTCGTTCTTTACATTTGTTTGGGTACACCATTTGAATACCAGGGTTTCAACCAACAAATACTGGTATTACTGGTTTCAACAAATACTGGAACACTGGTTTCATTATTAATGGTAATACCAAAATTATTTAAATACCAACAAATACTGGTTTCAACCATGGTGTCATTTCGTGGTGCGAATGGATTTCGCAACCATCCACAGGAGTTCAAGCTATTCTTCGTGTCCAGAGAACTGTTGGGGTTTCAGATGGCAGTTCTGTGCACGGCTGAAACGCGGAATGCGTTTGCGAGAACGCAAGCCGCTTAGCCCCCATTTGGGGATGGGTCAAAATTAAACCACCAGGAATTGGACCGCAGGTTCAAGTCCATGTTTCCATTTACCAGGGTTCCATTTTGGGTACCTATTTTTGACCCACAGCCATTTGTTTCAGGATTCAAGGGGCTTTTTGCCACCGCCGTTCCGGGCGGCTACAGTTTTGGACAAATCCCTGGCTCTGTCGGCAGGGGCGCTCACTGTGGTGTCAGGCCTGCCCCTTCCAGCCCGCCTTCTGGCTCGAATCGCTTCGAGCCCATGGAACATGATGCCAAGTCTTCCGTAGGGATGACATGGGGATGACACACCAAACTCCCATGGCAACTGGGGGCAGAATGCATAAAGCAACCTTCGGCATCTGTGACATGACGCCGACTCAAGATCCAAATTACTCAGCTACTGGTTGCGTCTTTTCTGAGGGTATGCCACCTGGCCTTGTTTTGGCAATCCTGTTTGCGGTAAGGACCCAATTTCATTTGTCCGTTTCGAGGTCTTTGCGTCGCAACACGTGCGCCCAAGTGGGAACAAAATATATGTTTGCTTCTTTAGGTAGAACTCAGCGGACAGAAACCAATGGGTATTTTGCTGCTGACCGACCGGTGACACTTCAGAACAGCATGGATGGGCGACGCGCCGGCTTTGACCGAAGGCGATGCCCAAAGCATGGGCTGACTGTTTGGCGCACGTCCGCTTTGGGACTGGCTCCGTATGATTTGCCCTTAGGGATGTCTTGAGAGAGACATCAGAAGCTAATCTGTTGTGTTGGGGGGTGAGGGGGTCCCTATTCTCACTTCCTGAGTTCATGAACTTTAAACTTTTTGGAAGACCATTTCAGTGGCAAATAAAAAGTTTGGGTACTTTTTTTGGCCATCCACTCAGCCAGTGAGTATTTGAAGATGTTGAGCTGGCACCTGCGCTGCTTTGAGTTGAGTTGGCTGCATGTCACGCACGACAGGAGCCGCAAGCCGTGCTTCAAGCTCCAGCAGCTGCTCAGCTGAACGGGGGTACTTTTGAGGGCTGACAGGGACACCAAACTTCAAGCCACTGCTAAATGGGTCTCATTTAAACGCTCCTCAGTTCCCGTTTTGGTCCATTTTTGGTGGGTCCCAAAAGGTGATCACCTTTTATGTCCAGGTGCTTTGGGCAAGTGAGACTCTCATTTTGTGCAAGCATGAATAAAAGGGCACAGCGTGAAAAGGTGAAGTGGCGACACGGCAACTCTGAAGAGAAGCCCAGCTCATGGGATGCGGCCTAAAGGTAAAGGCGGTTGATTCTCTGCGTTGCCAGGTCCAGGAGCAGGCAGCATGTGTTTTGTGACATCCCTAAGATAAGGCATGCTTCGGAAAGTACATGATGACTTTAAATAGGGAGCCACCTCACGAGTGGTTGGACATGAATCCCCATCATGATAGCCAGCTTTAGCGGGTACATAGAAATGAATTTACGTATGGAGCCACCTCGCATGAACCCCCATCATGATAGCCAGCTTTAGTGGGTCCACTAAAATTCACACCCACGGTCCAGCAAAATAGTGATTTTCCTTGGTTTCCCTTTAACACCAACAAGACTTGGGTACCCAACGCCCACATCCCAATGGTTCCATTCAGCATGCGTCGCCCATGTTGTACACGTCGCCTAGGCGGCGGGGGTGGCGGTGCTCGCCTGCCCAAGCGCCTTGTACGTGCCGACAGTAGCGGAAGCGACAGGCGTCCCTCCCCGCTCCGCCGGTTCCGTGAAATGCGGCCTTGATACAGGGGTCCCTATAGTTCCCCAAGGGTGGCTTCAAGCATCACCTCTTGGTTGCCAGTTTGATTTGTGAGTTGCCTTTTGGAGGGATGCTTAACGGGGACCTGTAATAAGGTTGCAAGTTAGAGTGTTGTTTTGTGGAAACAGGGAACGGGGGTGGGGGGGTGGGGTTGGATCCTTTGAAAAGCGGGGTGTCTTTTTTGGGGTGCACGTGAGCCCCATCAAAATCTTCGGTTTGGTGGATTTTGTCAAGGGGCTTGGATTATTGGGGACTCAGAAAGTTTCCCACGAAGAAGAGCACAGGGGTACATATATTTTCCGCATGTCAACTGCGAGTAATTTTGCATATTTTGGCCCTGGCCGGTGTTGGGATTCAAGGAACATACCAATGTCAGCCATGGTCAAGACGTGCTCTGCGCAGGATTGCACGGAAACATCGAAGCATTTATTGTAGTCCGGTTCCGATACCACAGAGCCATTGTTGCTCACAGAAAGCATCCCAATCGCATATGCCAATCAAGCACTTCCGCCTTCTCGCGCCAATCTTTCGGGGATTCCTTCGCACCTTCATGACACCAAGATCATCGCTCACAGCTTGACTTGACCTGAACTCCTTCAGACCAGCCGGAAGCTTATGGAAGCTTGAAGGCCTTTAATGGAAACAAGTCTTTGTTGGCATTTCTTTTTTTGGTGGAATGCTGGTGTGTCTCCTTAGAGTCCTTAGAGCGACTCGCAAACCACCCCAAAAAGGGCCTGCGGTTGCCCTTTTAAAGCAGCCCAAAGAGGGCACCTGTGGAACTTGGATTTTCGGCTGCTTTCGGTGATGCAAGCAACGATGTGGGCTGCTGTTCAACCAGATTCAACTCCGTTCCGCTCGCTTTCCGATTCAAACCGCAAATCTTTTCTCCGCCGGCGCCCGGCGCGCCCGGCGCTTTTGCGCTTTTTCGCAGGCATGGCGCCGCATCTCCGAGCTCGCCGGAGGACGTGAGGGGCTTCCAATGTGTTGCCCGGGCGCAGAAAAGCTGGATGTCCTCTGATGGTTGGAAGACAGGAGGTTTGGTAAAAGTATCCAAACAAATATGGGGGAATGATGGGTTTTCAAGCATGGCCTTCGCATTTTTTGTTAGCTACACAGCGGTGCGTTTGCGGGCAACCAAGAAATGGACCCCGGGTCTTCACCAAGACTACGCTGGAAAGTGGACGCCTTGTTACTTGCTGCTCCCAGCAAGGAATCACCAAGGGTTTTGGGAATGAGCCCAGGAGGCCATGAAAAGGAAACCACGAGTTGGATGGTGAAAAGGAAATCACAAGGGAGGCTCAGTTAATTTCCTGAGAACCAACGCACGTTTACAGGCGCAAAAGCAGAACATCTCGCGAAGGATCACCCCAACAGCTTCTCGCTTGTTTCGTTTTAGAGATTTGGCACAGCCAACCCAGTGGATCCGTTTAGCTGTATAGGCAACCAATGGACCAACCGCCCTTTAAGCACCAAGAGGAAGATTGCTGGATACTTGCCAAAGTGGTAAATGAGATCCACTGGGCAATTGGTTCCAGAGTTTCCTTGGATGATGTTCACTCCGAACATGCAAGCCCGTTTCGTTCGGAACATGGGCCTCCCAAAAGGGAGATCTACGGGGTAGATGAAGCTTAGCCTTCGGCGCCCATTTTTTTTTTGTTCCTTACATGGTTCCGGGTCTACTTTTTGATGACCCTTTTTGATACCGATCGGTTTTGATTATGACTCAAGCTGGAGGGGACTAAGACCTGGTTTGAATCCCCGCCTGGCGTGGTGTGTGTGTGTTTTTTCTCTCTTTTTTTTCTCCTTTTTTTTTCTTTTTTCTTTTTTCTCCGGGTGGCTCAGATCGCTTCTCTTCTCCCATCGCAGGATCAGAGGCCCGTGGTCACGCCGCGGACGCGCAAAGAGAAGCCGCTGGAGGCCGAAGGAAACGCCGACTTCGGCGGAGGTTGGGTGGGGCATGGAGCTGGGGGGACTGAAAGGAAACGCCGAGATGGGTCCGCCTTTTTGTTTTTTTCTTTTTCTAGGACGACCCCCCCAAAAATAGTGCTGTTTTCCTTTGGCGCCCTTCAAAACCAACAAAAAACACCACAGACAAATACCGGCAGATTTGGAGGATCCCGTTGCAAATCAGGTGACTCGGATGCATCCTTCAAAGAAGCCTGTTGCTCTGAGATCTGTTCGCCCTTCCTGGAAAGGTACAGGTTTGCAGGTTTGCACCTTTGGAGGGATAGGAACCCACCCCCCCACCCTCCACCGATCCAAGCCACCAAGCTGACCATGAATGACCGCGCGAGGCGATTCCGCAACGGCGCCGAGGCGGACCTGGCATGCCTTTTTGAGTCGCCCACTTGGATGGTGTGGGACGAATCGCTAAACGGTTAGTAACCCTGATCTTGGGGGACTTACAACCATGGCTTTGGTGGGTTACAACCAGGGCAAAGCTACCCACTTAGCGATTCTTCCCAGACCATCCAAGGGCAATCAACCCCTAGCTGGGCCATCCACCCCTGCGATGCGAAAAGACTCGTTGGATGAGGCGCGTCAGAGCACACCTCCAGCAGCCCGAGTCCACCTCGACAGCCACGGCAGCCATCGCGCACGCCCTCAGGACAGCGTGGGTTTTTCGGGGCTCGGCTTTCAGGTTAGTAGGTCCCCCAGTGCCCTGTCTCACCCTTTTTGGAGGGAGGGTTCCCCTACTAAAATAGACCACACAGAACAAGGGTACCCTTATTCTAACCTCTCTCTGGAGGACCTAGGTTAGCTTTAATTCAAAACCAAAAAGGCAAACCACCCATTTGTTGCATCGCCTATCTTGACTCATACTTGTATTGAGCAACGGTCACCCACTTTAGTGGGAAATGCGGGTTTCTCACGAAAATCTCATGATTAGGGGAGACAGTGACTCTCGACCGTGGCTCAATATGGGACTCGGAGTGTTTAGTGGGTGTGCGCAGACAAACTGCAGAACATACTGAATGGACGAAATCCTGACCACCAAACAACCAATGAAATGATGATCCCTTTGTAAATACCAACCAACACTGGTTTCAACCATGGTTTCATTTCGTGGTGCGGTCTCGGATTTTGTCCATCCAGAGTATTTAGCCCAGCGCTTCCAGTTACAACTATAGTAGGTAAGTGGGGGTTCTTGGGTTCTTACCTCCAGGCCTTACATGGGTTCCCCTTGGCTACTATAGTGTTCGCAGATGAACTGGACATATTTGTGTTTGACCCATGTCTGTTGGGGCAAAGATTCAGGAAGCCAACAACTTGATGTTTATTTTACTCCAACCCACATCCGAACCGCAACTCTTCGACTATTTGTTTTCAGCGGGTGTTTGGCAAATGTCCAGAGGCAACCGGACGCCGCCGAAGGCCAAGGCTGGGTGTTCAGCCTTTCGCGCTTAGTGACGCTGGCGAAGCCACTTTTTCTGGAAGGAGTTTCCGAAATCAACTGTAAGCCTTTTTTTTAAAAATATATATCTTTTTTGAGGGGTATCCCTTGAGACTCAACAAAACCCGGGGTGTTTCCATGCGTGTTTTCCCCACGGGTTCCCTTGAGAATCAATTGGGGCATTTTCATTTTATTTTTGCCCTGGTGAACGACGAGGGTGCCTGGTTTCAACCGACTCTGAAAGTGGGGACTCGGGGCCTGGTTTTGTCACCCCCTCGCAAAATAGCCGCCCCTAAAATGATCTGTTGTCCTTTTGCTTTCAAATGAACAGCACGTTCAATCTCCTATTTTTGGGACAAAGCCAAGTCGAGCAGTTGCTCGGGATTCCAGGCTCGTGCAACTACCCCACGCAGTGCTCGGGGAGAGCCGCTGCATTCAAAAGCTCGAGGAGACTTGCGAGGCAAACACAGTGTTTCCAAACATGGGTGTGTCTTTTTTTGAGGGTACCCTCTCTCCAACTAGCATGGCAACTGACAGGGGCTCCCTTCAAAAGGAAATGACTCTTCCAGGTACCTCCCCACAGGTGCCATGTTAGTTGGAGGAAGGGTACCCTGTTTTCGGTGGATTTATAGGGAAGCCAAAAGGAACGCCCGCCATTTTGGGGGTCCGAAACCAAAGCAAAGAGACACCTAGGATCTCCCTTTCAAGCCAGGGGGTCCCCTGATTTTGACAGCACTCACACGAAGATGGGTGGGTCTCCAAAATTGTGGACCCCTCCAGGGACTGTGTTGCTGTCGCTTTCCCCTCAAACAACAGTTCAAAGCAGCTTTTTCTTTTTTCTTTTTGCTGGTCGGTCCACCGATTCGCTGCAGGAGAGCGGACTCGGCATTCCGTCACACCCAGAGAGAAGGACCGAGAAGTTCGGTCAAGGGAGTGAGCCCTAAGTTGCCACTAACTGGAGGTTTACCCAAAATGCAATGGCATTGGGTGCTGAATATAGACCTGGGCCCAAAGTTCTAGCCATGTTGCGTAAGGAGCAGGGTACCTAGTTAGTGGCTCGCAACCCCGCCAACCCACCAAAGGTAAGTAAGTCACCATGTGGGAGTTATAACCATGGTGACTGACGAGGTTCCCTGCCCCTTTTTATCGTATGGTACCCTTAGGGTTGGGAATTCGTTTTCCCCTACCAACCAATTCGCCGGGGAAATCCCCACGTGTACGGCCAGGACGTCAAGTCCGTCAGCCCTCCCCCAGTGTACGCCTGGAGCCGTCGCTGGAGCCGTCGGATGAATCAGCTGGGTGGAGTCAGGGGGAAGCTCTTCCTTCAAACGACACGGTCTTTTTTTTGCCGGTGACTTCAGGTGCTGACTCGATTTGAAAGTTAGGAACCTGAGGGAAGGTTTTGGACTTTGGACCATTTCCCTACCAACATGGACCCTGTGTTAGGTTCCATGTTAGTGGGTGGGAGGGCAGGTGATTGGTTCACAGGAACCATGCCGATGTCAAGCAACTTTTTGTGAGGCTCCACTATTCACCAAGCTGATGCATCCTGGGTTCCCAGTGCCACCCAATGCGAGGTACGTCCGCAGCTCCAGCCCGTCCGCTTCGACCAAGTGCAGTGGCTCGGCGTGAACCTTGCCGAGACATCCATCATTTTGAGAGAGCGTTTCTCAAAATGTGTTTTAGCCCCTGTTGGCGTTCCTGGTGGCCCTGCAAAAATGTAGGCAAGACAACCTTGCAAATGTTGCAACCTGCAAGACCAAACCGTTGTGTAGGAATTTATACAGGTTCCGTCGGTTTGGGAGCCAAGTTGGACCCAAAAGGCGACTCTCTACCCTCCCATCAGGTTACAGGGGTTTCCTCATTCCCGTTTTGGAACCTCCACAAGTGTTCCCCAGTTTTTGAGTGGAGCTGTTCTTGGAAGGCTTTTGCAGCCTTCCAGAAGCTCAAACCAGCCCAGACATACATGGCTGTGGATCAAAACCAATGGTATCCCATTTTGGGGTTTGCGGTGAATTCACCACCCATTTTAGGTTACCTATTTTAGTGGTTGGATTGAATCGGATGTGAAAACTGGGGGCGAACCGATGGTTTTGAAAAGCCCCATGGCCACATGCCCAATGGTACCATTTTGGGTAGGTGCACCACCCATGAAAAGCCCATGGCCACATGCCCAATGGTACCATTTCGGGTAGGCGAATTCACCACCCATTTTAGGACCTATTTTTAGTGGTTGGATTGGTTGATGTTCACTGGGGGTACGATTTGGTTTTGAAAAGCCCATGGCCACATGCCCAATGGTACCATTTCGGGTAGGCGAATTCACCACCCATTTTAGGACCTATTTTTTTGTGGTTGGATTGGTTGATGTTCACTGGGGGTACGATTTGGTTTTGAAAAGCCCATGGCCACATGCCCAATGGTACCATTTCGGGTAGGCGAATTCACCACCCATTTTAGGACCTATTTTTAGTGGTTGGATTGGTTGATGTTCACTGGGGGTACGATTTGGTTTTGAAAAGCCCATGGCCACATGCCCAATGGTACCATTTCGGGTAGGCGAATTCACCGCCCATTTTAGGACCTATTTTTAGTGGTTGGATTGGTTGATGTTCACTGGGGGTACGATTTGGTTTTGAAAGGCCCATGGCCACATGCCCAATGGTACCATTTCGGGTAGGCGAATTCACCACCCATTTTAGGACCTATTTTTTTGTGGTTGGATTGGTTGATGTTCACTGGGGGTACGATTTGGTTTTGAAAAGCCCATGGCCACATGCCCAATGGTACCATTTCGGGTAGGTGAATTCACTACCCATTTTAGGTTACCTATTTTTAGTGGTTGGATTGGTTGATGTTCACTGGGGGTACGATTTGGTTTTGAAAAGCCCATGGCCACATGCCCAATGGTACCATTTCGGGTAGGCGAATTCACCACCCATTTTAGGACCTATTTTTAGTGGTTGGATTGGTTGATGTTCACTGGGGGTACGATTTGGTTTTGAAAAGCCCATGGCCACATGCCCAATGGTACCATTTCGGGTAGGCGAATTCACCACCCATTTTAGGACCTATTTTTAGTGGTTGGATTGGTTGATGTTCACTGGGGGTACGATTTGGTTTTGAAAAGCCCATGGCCACATGCCCAATGGTACCATTTCGGGTAGGCGAATTCACCACCCATTTTAGAACCTATTTTTAGTGGTTGGATTGGTTGATGTTCACTGGGGGTACGATTTGGTTTTGAAAAGCCCATGGCCACATGCCCAATGGTACCATTTCGGGTAGGCGAATTCACCACCCATTTTAGGACCTATTTTTTTGTGGTTGGATTGGTTGATGTTCACTGGGGGTACGATTTGGTTTTGAAAAGCCCATGGCCACATGCCCAATGGTACCATTTCGGGTAGGCGAATTCACCACCCATTTTAGAACCTATTTTTAGTGGTTGGATTGGTTGATGTTCACTGGGGGTACGATTTGGGCTTGAAAAGCCCATGGCCACATGCCCAATGGTACCATTTCGGGTAGGCGAATTCACCACCCATTTTAGGACCTTTTTTTAGTGGTTGGATTGGTTGATGTTCACTGGGGGTACGATTTGGTTTTGAAAAGCCCATGGCCACATGCCCAATGGTACCATTTCGGGTAGGCGAATTCACCACCCATTTTAGAACCTATTTTTAGGGTTGGATTGGTTGATGTTCACTGGGGGTACGATTTGGTTTTGCAAAGCCCATGGCCACATGCCCAATGGTACCATTTTGGGTAGGTGAATTCACTACCCATTTTAGGTTACCTATTTTTAGTGGTTGGATTGGTTGATGTTCACTGGGGGTACGATTTGGATTTTTACCCATGGCGCCAAATAACTCAATATCGTAAACATGTGGCATATGCCATGTACTTTCACCAAAGCGTAGGGTTTTGACCCATGGCCACATCGAAGTTCCCAGTGCTCCCAAGGCTTGGCGTGCGGGGCACCTGATTTGCTCGAGACTTCAGGTACCGTGCGTGGGGAGCTGGGCCGCGCCCGCGCTCTGGCGGCGGGGGTCAAGAAGAAGCCGGAAGTGGCCAAGGCTCCCGTCACAGGCTCGATGTGGTTTTACTGTTGGTTTCTCCCCCCTTTTTTTTCTTCTTCTTTTGTTCTTCTTCTTCTTTTTTTTGCGGGTGATACACCGCGCGGTCTCTCTTTTTTTTGCGAGTTCTATGCCTCTTTTTGTGCGTGCTTCTTTGCGTGTTACCGCATGTTTCCTGCGGTTTGGTTTGGCTCGCAGGCAACTTCGTGCTTGAGCAGACGCAGGCGTCCAAGGAGCTGCTTGTGAAACAGAGGCAGGGCGTTTCCATTTTCCGTCAGGTGAGCCACAATCAAAACCCGGGTAGATGAAGGTTAGTAAGGGAGAATCCCAGCCATAAATAGCTGCGGCCGCCTTCTTAGTTCTTTGCATGGTTCTGGGTAGACCATTTTTGTACCAGGTTTTGATTGTGACTCAGGTGGGTGTGTCTGAATGGTTGAGGCTCGGTGTGGATTTTTTTCTCCCGAAGGAACCTTGTTTGAACATGGGCCCCAGATGAAAATGTCTTTTCGCGAGGCTCGGTACCTTTTTTCGAGGTTTGAAAGGAGGACCAAAAGGAACATTTTGGGGGGCGCTAAAAAAGACACACACACACACACACCTGCATCAACCACTTTTCGGATGTTGCCAGGGGTTGTTTCCCTGAAAATGTTGGCTTCGGATTAATCTGGAGGACCCTTCTCAGAGGAACACCTACAATAGATTCATTTCCTGACGGAAAACGGGAACCATCCCTGAGAGCGATCCTCCAGATGAAGACGAAGTTCACCCGGCGGCGCGAAAAAGCACATCAGGAAGGAGTGGATGGCAGCAGTGAAGAGAACGCAGGTGGGGAGGGGTCATCAAATCCAAGATCTTCAGCGTCCACGCTGAGGACTCCACCGTGAAGTTCGTGGCCCAGAAGCGGGTCGCGGCGAATTCCAATGGCTACACCAGCGAGGCGCTTCCGTACACTTGATCGAGGCAAACTGATACCCTCACTCCCACTGTGGCTCAACGTGGTACGCAGGTTTGAGCCTTTGGTTCCATTTACCAAGGTGCCATTTTGGTATTCCACCCACAGCCACTGGCGCCTGGAAGGTTCCCTCTTAAAGCGACCTGTCTGGTGGCATGGTTACTCAGGACGAAAACCTGCGGTCCAATTCCTGGTGGAATTTTGGCCCATACCCAAAAAGCCACGGTTTGGTTTCCTTCAAAGGAAACCCAATTCGGCCAACAGGGGATGGACACCCACTCTTGCTTACGATTCTTCCAGACTTGTTCTCCACTGCTCCAAGACCCTTGATGTTCCCCAGCTTCTTGAGCAGGGCTCCTTAAAAGATACATTTTGCCCATTTGAAACATGTGGCTTTTTCCACCAAAATAAAGGGAACCCACCATTTACAAGTTGCAATGTTCAGGTGTTTCTATTGTACGGATCCCTGTTGAGCGTCTTTTGTCGTCTTTTTTTGAGGCGCAGGAGCGTGCGCATCTGATCCGAATGGCACAAGACCACAACTGGATGGACTATGTGAAGGCGGAGGATGGGGCGGGCGTAGGGTGTCAAAGGAGTGAAACCCCTTTGGTTTCCCTGAAAAAAACGATCCCAACAAAGCTACCCAGAAAAAAAAAAAAAGCAAGAACAAGGGAACAAACACACAAACACACACAGACCCATGTTGGTGTCGTTTGGCTTTGGTTGGTACCCTTGCCGAAAGGGCTCCTGGTTTTGGACCATTTTCTGCGTGAGAAAGGAAGGCTACCCACGGAGGACAACCGCATTTTGATTGGGGGTGGGGGGGGGGGGGGGGGCAAATGCGGCTGCTTCAAGCCGGGACAGGTGTCACTTCCCTGCCGACATGTGCATGCGGCGAATGCAGGTGGCCATTTAAGAGTCCTTGAAAAACATCCGAACAGACCTCCATGTAAATAGGAGAGAGCAAAGGGCAACACTGAACTCATCCTGCTCAGCACACAGTCATGTGTTCAAAATTCACACACCCGCTGAATGACGCGATTTCGATTTGCTACGATTGATATAGAATATGGCTGGTTTTTCTCACGGAGCCGGGTTTGGGCCTACTTTGGGCTAGTCGAAAAATGTAGCTTGGGTCCAACGAGTGTACTTAAAGGTGCATGGTACTTAGGTGGTTAGTAAGCCTGGGTACCCACTTTCCAGGGTTCGTGTCCGTGTGGGTTAATAAAATCAGGCTTGCCACTTGCCAGACGTACCGAGTCGACCGCCCCTTTCAGTCGCCTTCTTTCAACCTATTCCCCCCCCCTTTCCGTGGACCGGTGCCCCCGGTGCCCCGGCGCTGGCCCTGGTTTCACCGGCCCGAGGAGCCGAAGGAGTCGCGGCCCCAGACCCCGCCCAAAGCGCGGGCGCCGCCGGCCATGCCCAAGTCCATCGCGAGGCGCCCGGATGCCATCAAGCCGCTGTGACTGGCTGGTTTTCAGCTAGGACGGGTTTGGATTGAAGCGTCCGGGATCCCCGAAGGGTTTTCAGGGGAATGAGGTCGGGTTTGGAAGGAAGCGTTCAAAGTCCCTAGGAAACGGATGCGCTGGTGCCAGACTCATTCTGGCAAGTGCTAAAGGATGCGAAACGGATCCCCTTGAAGTAGCGGCTTTCCTTTTAATTTCTCTTCAACCCAACCTAAAAGAAGGTGCTGCAAAAACGCCCGCTGACACCCTCCTCTTGACTTGCTTGTTCGCAGGAGATGGTTTGAGCAGGTTGACACTGGCTCCATGGATGCCACGATCAAAAAGAAGAGGGTTTGGGAAGGATGAGTGAGAAAGGTTTGGTCCTTTTGTGATATTGTACCCCTGCACATTTGCATCGCCGGTTTCGATCTCAGCCAGGGTTCGGGTTGTGGCACCTCAAAGCGCCTCGCGCCAGTGCGATTGGGCCAGCAGGGGACAAAGTGATTGGCCGCGACCTCGGTGCTCGGATCGAGATGGCTGGGGGTTTGCTCAAGATAGGAATCGTTGCACACCCCTGCAATGGCAAACAAGTTCCCCAAGCAAAACAAAAAGGGGCTCGGAGGTTTTTTTCCCCCCATTTTTTTGCGAAGTGACATGTTTGTTTTTCGGAGGTCGCGATCCATTTTGAGGGATGGATGGTTTGAGCAGCCAAAAGCAACCCCCGCTTCTTCGGGGTTCCGTTCAGCGAAACATTTGGAGAAGTTCAGCCCTTCGGTGTGGCCGAGGCGAGTTCAAGAAGATGCTGGTGGAAAAAGGACGGCAAAGTTTGGTCAAGTTTATTTTTATTTTTACTTTTTAAATGTATCAGTAGTTATTTAATTGGGTGTTTTTTTTTAGTTTGGTGAATGGTATCCTTTTTTTTGGCTGTGAATTTTATTGGGGAACCACCTAAAAAGTGACTCGTGGACATGAATCCCCACCTGAATGATGTCACCAAAGGGTCCTTGATGGAATTGTATCAGCCATTTGGGCTCAAAATTAAGCCACGAGGAATTGGACCGCAGATTTTAGTCCTTGTTTGCAGTATCCAAAATGGCTTGAGCCATTTTCAGGTTCCTTAGTTTTGACCCATCTGTTTCTTGGGGGGGTCGCAAAAAGCGAAGCTGCAGGGTGAGAAAAGTCCAAGTCCTCACATTTTCGCTGTACCCCACCCATTCTGAGGGATTCTCAGAAAATCTTGGAGCACTTAGTTTCGAGCTACTGGGGCAGAAGAAAAAAGCGCATCGCCAGCTGAAGTATGCAGGAGGCAACTATGCTCGGGCCTGGCAGCTTTGACGCAATCAGAGGGCCCGGCCGCTCTTTCTAATGTTCTTCTTTCTTTCTTTCTTTCTTTCTTTCTTTCTTTCTTTCTTTCCGTCTTTCCGTGTTTCCGTCTTTCCGTCTTTCGTATCACAGAAAAGGTCAGTTTGCCATACGCATGCGGGTATAACTTCCAATTGGGGAACCCTTTGAACCTTTTCTCTTGGTGGTTGGATATGTGTCCACCAACCATTGTGTGGGTATCCCGACCATCAAACATGACACTGGTGGCCTCGGAACTGAATCAACTCCCTGCAAGGGGAACCCCTGATGTTCGTGTGGTACGGAATAATCAATCCGAAGAGAAGATTGGCCATCGTCCATGGATTTGCGTGCACTAAGCGCATTCAGCGGGGTCCTTTTGCCACCTTGTACCAGAAAATTGGCGACCCCCTTCAATCCTTCACTACGGGGCCTGCAAGCATAGGCACCTTCCTCACCTCACGCTTTTCCTCAGGCGCTATCTGCTGGACCCAGACTGCCGCGGTCAGTTGACCTTGCCACAGCTGGCACGGCGCTGCCGCGAATTGGGGCGCCGAGCTGAGAGCTCCGATGGCGAAGGTCCCTTTCGCATGGCTGTGGGTCAAAGATAGGTGCCCAAAATCGGCGGCCCGGGTAAATTTATAAATGGAGACATGGCGGAAAGCCTGCGGCCCGATTCCTGGTGTAATTTTGACCCACATCCAAATGAGCGCCCAACATAAATGCCCCAACAAACCTTCTGGTTTCAACCAACCATGGCAGCTCCTTTCGTGGTTCTGGTTCTCAACTAAGCATGCTGGCGCCTTTCGCGGCGCGGTGTCTCAGATTTCGGAGCCCTTTCCCGTGGAAACTCAGGGCAGGTTTCTGGCAGGGTGCACGCCGCAGCCTCCGGGCTCTCAAGAAGCTTCAAGTGAGCCCATCCACCAAAAGGGGAAAGGAGTTCTCTCAAAATTGGTGTCCTTGAACATGGCCTCCCAGGGAAAAGGGTTCTCACAACTGTGGAGTTTCCCCGGAAATCTTTGGTTTCGTTTCGATTTGCTGAGCACTCCGACCGAAAGAGGATGTTGAGAAGCGTGCCAAGGGTTGAACATGCCGACCGGTCCGCCATTTTTTTTTGAGAAACCGCAAAAGGTTGAAACAAGCGTGATGCCAAGGAACCTCCGCTTTCACATGGGCTGTCAATGGGAAGATCTCAGAAGCGGTTGCAAGCAAGCGATTCCCAACATCGTCAGCGGCCAAAGGGCCCACACAGTCAATGCCTTCCAGATGTTCTACCCAGAGATGCACGTGACACTTGACACAACACACTTCTTGAGCCACGAGCCATGACGCAAAGTCATGCCAGGAGGACGTTTAGCTGCATTTGTTTCCCAGTGGCTTGTGTTTGGTTATTCCATGGCTCTGTCCTTGCGGTGCCTGTCCGTGGTTCTCTGCGCTGAGGTTTGTGAGTTGAGTCACAATCAAAGCCGGGTAATTGGAGGGTACTAAGGGGCAATCCCAGCCACTTTTTTTTTCTCCATGGGTGCGGAATTCAGCACTTTCATTTCCTTACATGGTTCCGGGATGATCTTTCATTTCCTTACATGAGTCAACCTCAGAATTATCAAAGACCACTTTATCAACGGCGTTTCATTCAATACTGGTTTTTTGCATTTTCCTTGGAGAACGATAGGGGACTCACAAAAAACGATACCCCTGAACATGGTTTGTGCTGGACCTTCGAGCTGGAGCTGCCGAAGTCTAACTTGTGTACCGTGCCTGTACTGAAAGCTGGAGGTTGCTGCCAGCAAGCAAAAGCCGCTTAGACTGACACGTGACCGCCGCAAGCTGCGACCTTCGAGCTGGAGCTGCCGAAGTGTAACTTGTGCACTGCGCTTGTGGTGAAAGTTGCGACTTGCGACCTTGAGGTTGCTGCCAGCAAGCAAGCCGCCAAGACTGATATATGATTACCGCAAGGCAGAGAAGGCTATTGTGTGTTTGCTTGGCTCTAACAGCTTATGGAAAATTGTGAAAATTTTCGTCACGCGACACACGCCCAGAACGATACCCCGGTCGATACCCCGTCGATACCCCGAGCATTGGCCCGAGTTGCAAATGTGAGGCCTAGTGCATTTGCTTACAAAAGACTACGCGTGTGGTTCCAGTGCTGTGTTTGCGTAGAAAGTTTGTCGGGTGCTTTGAAGAGTTCGCGCGGCGCTATAGCGAGAGCGCTTGGGCACGCGTGGTCACCGCGAAGAGAGTTCACCGGGCACTTTCCAAATTCGCACGGAGTCGCAGCGAGGGCGCTTTGACACGCGCAATCCTCGCAGAGGGTTCATTGGGCACTTTACGAATTTGCACGGCGCCACAGCGAGAGCGCTTGGGCGCGCAGGATCACTGCAGAGCGTTCATCGGGCAGTTTTAAAATTCGCACGGCGTCACAGCGAGGGCGCTGTGGCACGCGCAATCCTCGCAGAGGGTTCATTGGGCACTTTACGAATTTGCACGGCGCCACAGCGAGAGCGCTTGGGCGCGCAGGATCCCTGCAGAGGGTTCATCGGGCAGTTTTAAAATTCGCACGGCGTCACAGCGAGGGCGCTGTGGCACGCGCAATCCTCGCAGAGGGTTCATCGGGCGCTTTACAAATTCGCACGGCGCCACAGTGGGAGCGCTTCGAGGCGCGCGATCCCTGCAGAGGGTTCATCGGGCACAGCACGAACACGCGAAACGTGGAGAACGATAGGGGACTCACTAAAAGTAGAATGAATACACCCCACACAGCAAATATAGACGCTGGCTCACATGGTTCTGGGAAGATCTTTTCGTTCCTTCCATGGTTCTGAGATCAATCTTTAGTCCCGGGGTTCTGATTGTAACTCAGCTGAACCGCGTCAAACGGATCCGCCGCCCCTGGCCGAGTTCCGTTTTCGGGAGGATCTCCCACGCAAAGCGCTGCATCCTGGCCCTCGTGGCTGGAGCGACTCGGCAGTTGGCACTTGGATCGAGGGTCAGGGAGGACCTGGGAATACACCCGCTGGGTATTGACCCCATTCAGGGCCTTTTTTCCGGATAAAACCGTGCTATGTTGAACTATTCTGGGTCATTTCCCAGGGGTTGTAATACAAACCCCCCTTAGATTCTGGCTGATCCGGCAGTCTTTTTGCCCATCTTCCTCGCGCGCTTCTCCGACCCCCCCCCAATTTCTGACTGAAGAATTCCGGGAACTGGCTAGGCAGAAAGCTCCGGCTTGGAGCCCAGAACTCATCTCCCAACGAGGCTAACATCCACCCACCGGGGTTCAGTACTCTCCCAAAATCAACCATGGAACCCGAAAGTATCAGGGACCAGCCCATGAGGGCTGAAACCACTGTTTGTTGGTATTTACAGGGGAATCACCAGACGCCAGGGTTGCTTATATGGTGCAGGATTTCGTCCATCCACAGTATGGGCCTTACTATAGCATACTATAGCCACAGCAAGACCAGGTAGTCGAACCACCTGAGAGTGTTGGACGCTGGAGACCCATTCGCGGGCATGAATCAATTTTCATAGGCTACACCCTCACTGGGTAAACCGGACATTGCCTAAATAATGCCAGGGGTCCCTAGTTGCAATTCATAAATGATAGGGAAAGATGTCAATGGAGAAGACGAGTGACACGGTCAACAAACCTTACGTTGGTCTCTTTCTTACGTAAACTCCATTTCCATGACTGGAAAGAGGTTGCAAGTGACTCAGCAAGTGTTTGCCATCCTGGTCCTAGGGCTTCAAAGCGGTGGCGAAAAAAACATATATATATATATATATATCCGTCTTCCATGTGCTGAACAGTTTTTTTCCCCCCTGTTGGTTTTAAAGGAAATCTACCACTACTGGAAAAAGGCGATTTTCCAATCTCACCTGTTGTTTTAAAGGAAATCTATCACTACTGGGAATTGTTTATTATATTTTTCCCAGGTCTTAAGCAAATGGAGGTCGTCCATCCGCAGTATCAAACTTCGTCATCTTGTTGGAACCTAATCTCAGCTCGGGTTTCGGTCACTGCTCATTCACGTCGTTTTGCACGCTCAGGCTGGCACTCGTACATAGCTGTACTAATGTGGATAAACAACACTTTTTACCACCTAAGAAACCCGGTTTATGCTTATTCCCCTGTAAATAGCACCCCAAAAAGGTTTCAAAGTGGTGCGAACGGATTTCGTCCATCCACAGTATTAGCAACAAGAGCCAAAGACAAAGACATAGGTCACCGCTGAGTTCCAATCATAATAAATTGCCAGCTGCATCTCAGGTGTCAGCCCTGAGTTTCTGCTCGGCGAAAGGAATCCGCTCGAGGACAACTTTTCGGAGGTGAAAACTGGCAACAAAAACAAAGCCGAAGCTTCGACTTGAGGACGTTGATTCTGGGTATTTGGATTCTTTACAGGTTTTGGGTAGACTTGTATAAGATTCTTTTTTATTGGCTCAGGTCAGTAGCATAGGTGTCCTTTTTGGTTGTTTTGCTAGACAAATCGATGGCCCTGGTTTACCTAGCGGTTCAATCATCTACCAGGGCCATATATTTCCCCTGAAAGGACAGCTTTGGTGAGTAGCGCGTTTGGCCGGGAAGTGCTATGCTCAAGTCGCCACGAGGACACCCGGCATTGTGCGGCAGGCTGCTGCAGTGTGCCGTGCAGTATTTTCTATTCATGCTACTCCTGTCCACTATCATGGAACCCACCGCAAATTCCCTTTCAAAGGAACATAGTCTTCCAGCACCCCTCAGCCAGCTTCCATGTCAGTGGATCAGAGGGTAAAATGACTGATCAAAGGTTCCGGTTCCCAAGTCGTATCCTTAGGCCCGTAGCACCAAATTTCCGCTCAGTTTCCGCCACCCAGAAAAAGCCCTTCTGCAAGAGTAATTAGTTCCTCGAGAAGACCGACTCATTTTCAGAGGGGCACGACCTGCGCGCGCAAGAGGGCAGCCAGCCCTGACTATGGTCTTCTGGATCATTCCCAAGTTGATATTGTTCTCCTGGGTTCATCAAAAGCTTTGTTTTCTAAATGGTGGCGCTTCACGGGAAGTGCCAATTTGAGAGATCGCAGCATGCCTTGCTACTTTTCGGGATCTTTCTCTCGCTGAACGCGCAGGCCACTGCAGCTGACTGGGCATCTGATTGGTTGACTCAGGCGTGGCACATTTCTCCGAAAGTGAGGTCTGTTGGACCCCCGAAAGGTGGCGTTCCCAGCCGAAGCCCTCTGCCTTGGAAGGGCTTCGTTGGGCATGAGTCAAAATTAAACCACCAGGGCAGCGCAGGTTTTAGTCCTTGTGCCATGTAATTACCAGGGTTCCATTTTAGGGTTAGCCTATTTTTTGACCCACACCCAGGCCATGGACCCTTTGACAGGTTTTAGACGATCACTAGAAGGTTCCTGAGCCATGACCACCGCCCATCGGGGCATGCATCAAAATAGGATTCCCCAAAATGGGTTCTTTCTTTAACGCCAACCAACAAGAGTACCAATGGCACCCTCGAAAAAGGGGCCACCCCCAAAATGGCTCCGTTTTTGCCGTTGGTTTTCCTGTAGAGCCAACTCGGGGTTATCAGACCGAGCCAAGAAACACAAACAAGTCTCCCATGAGTTCCCCACTCGGGGTGCCTGGCCCTGGACCTTTCAGGAGTTAACCAAGAGCCCCGTCCTGCTGATTTCGGCGGAGGGCGCGGGCTTGCAGGCCGGGCCCAGCGCCTTCGATTGCGCGCGCGATCGCGATCCCTCGAAGCCTTGGGGCTCCAGCTGGAAGTTTAGAGTTTTAGAGTTTTAGAGTTTTAGAGTTTGTTTGTTCGGATCGGGTCGAGCTGAGATTCGGTTTCTGGAAAGAGTCTGGGAAAGTTGTGCAATTGGGGGGGGGTGCAGGTAGGGTGGACAGTTGCAAGTGTTCGCTGTAAAGTACGGTTCAGTTGTTGGTTCAAGCACTTTTGGAGCCATCATTGTCATAGTATAGCTGGTGTACATCATGTCACCGCTCGTTGTCCCAGTTTGCAGTCCCACGTTCCGTTGGGCTTGAGCTAAAAGAGCTTCTACAAGGTTCCCATGAAGTGATGCGACAGTGATGGCCAATTTGGATCCGTTGTTCCATAGAGTCAGGGGATACAGCCATTCACTCTAAGCTGGTGGCCACTACCCCCAAACTACTCCCCCCCCAAACAAACTAAATCGAGGTGTAGACGCTTTACATAGTCATATAGTGGTTGTATAGCCCGTGTTTCCCTTGGGGGTAGTGGTTTGAGGGTAGTGGACAGCATCTTAGCTCCACGCCTTGATCAACGCACGAGTCAGTGCTCCTGGGGAATGCATCGAGTTGCCTTTCGGCGGGTGGCAGATGTTTCGGGGGACAGATACCCGGCTGTTCCATTAGGTAAAGCCTTTTGTGTTCATCTCTGGTTTCCACCCCCAAACAGAAGCTACCAGCGCAAATTGAGGTATATATGGTACAGCGTTGCCAGCCCCCCCCCCCCCCCCCCACCAATGGTCATGGGTCAGACAAGTACCCCCCCCCCCTGTGGTTGTGGTCCTGTGGTTGGGTTGTGGTGGCTTAGGGCTGGTTTAGAATTGGTTTAGGGTATATTTCGGGTGTATTTAGGGTGTATTTAGGGTTAGTTTAGGGTTGGTTTAGGGTTGGTTTATGTTGATTTAGGGTGGTTTAGGGTTGGTTTAGGGTTGGTTTAGGTTTACGGTTTAGGGTTTGGTTTAGGGTGTATTTATAGGGTTGGTTTAGGGTTAGTTTAGGGTTGGTTTAGGGTTGGTTTAGTGTTGGCCTAGGTTTAGGGTTTATTGTTTAGGGATTGGTTTAGGGTGCATTTGGGGTTAGTTTCGGGTTGGTTTAGGGTTAGTTTACGGTTGGCTTATGTTGATTTAGGGTTGGTTTAGGTTTAGAGGTCTACGGTTTAGGGTTTGGTTTAGAGGGTATTTACGGTTCGTTTAGGGTTAGTTTAGGGTTAGTTTAGGGTTAGTTTAGGGTTGGTTTATGGTTGGTTGCGGGTTGGCTTGTCCTGGGGGTGGGGGTGGGGGTGCCGGGGTGTCGGGGTGCGAGTTCAGGGGGTCGGGGTGGGGGTGGGACCGTAGGTGACAGGATCCGGGGGCTCGGGCCAGCCGGGGGGGGTCCTGGGGGACCCATACCATATGGGGGGGGGGGGGTAGCAACACGGAACACGGGACCATATATATATATATATGAAGTATATATATATATATTATATTTCATAGCGGTTTTTCTAGTGGCTGTATATTGGCATGGATACCCCTGCTGGGGTAGTGTCTGGCTTCGCCATCTTAGAGAGGCAGGTGTCAACTTATTTCGATTGCGCGTTACGTGATTTCTGGCCAGTCAAAGTCAGCAGGTCGTCAGCTTCTTGCTTGGTTGTTTGGTTTGGAATCGTGGGGCTTCCCTTTTTGCCCTTTACAAGAGCCAAGCGAGCGGGTTCAAATCCACCAATTCAAACCAATCATAGCTGAGGACATGATGACCTGGCAGTACTGGATTGGTGGTTTGGAGGTTGGGGACCCTGATGTAACTGGACCCATTATTCTACCACTATCAATGTCACCCCACAAGTGGCAGGTTCAAGGGTTCTGATTTGACAAGCTCCAACCCACCAATCCAAAGAACCAATTAGAGGAAAGCTGATACTGCCACGTTATCATGTCCTCACGCACTCTCTGATTAGCGGCTTGGATTGGCGGATTTGAACCCCGGTGAACAGGAAGCCACCCTGAATCGTTCCCAACCACCAGTTCCAGTTTCTGATTTGGATCTCCAGAAACAGAGCCAGCATCACACCAGCAGACGGCGCCCTTCGGTCCGTTTCAAAGCTTTCGAAGGAGGCGAAGCAAAGCTTGGGCCGCGCCGGGGTGCGCTACGATGTGGTGGATTTGGACCGCCTGGGATCCATGACCCCTGCGCTGCTGCAAGCGCTGGAAGCGCAGAGGACGGGGAAGTCGTCGGGTGACAATTTGGAGGGTTTTAGGCGGGGCTTCAGGGGATTTTAGTGGGAATCTGGGGGGGGGGGTTCAGGGTTTCGGAGGTTTTGATTTGAGGGTGTTTTAGGGCCGATTTCTGTACTAAGGAGATCCCCCTTTTTGAGGGTGTTCAAGTCTGAAAAGACCACTTGGGGTTTACGACTGATGTTGCGAGGGCTTTGAGGTTGCCCGGTTTTCCCCAGGAAGGCGCATCTTGATTGGAGGTTCTTGCTGTGACGCGGCAGATCCCCTTGCAAGTCCGAAAGTAGTCATGGACAAAAATGCGAATCGCGGACAATTGTGGACATCATTGATATGGCTGTGAATTCGAAGAGTCGGAGCCACCTCCAAAGCCAAGTGGTGGACGCGAATCCCATGAAATATTTCTAATTCCCTAAAACAAGTTCATCAAAGGCTCCCCTATTACCCAAATGGATATCAGTTTCAATGGGGTAACGTGGAGTGGACATAATTTACACGAGGAAATCCTTCTTAAGGAAAGAGACCTCACCAGCGCCGGTTTTTTTCCAGGGCCCCTCAGTTTCCCTTTCTTCCTCCAACAGTATATCGATCGTTGAAGTGGAACCCACCGGTAACTTGATCAACTTCAGCGAACATGGGTCTGCCTTTTCTTCAGGGTACCCAGTACTTTCCTTTTTTGGTGGTTTTAAAGGGACACCCAATGGACACATGACACCATTTGTGGGCTCCAGCCTCAAAACGTGAGACCCCCCCCCCCACCCCACCCCCCCCCCCCCCGCAGCGCCGGCCGTCGAAGGCCCCCGGCCCCTCGGCCAGGCCTGCGACGGCGCCGTATCTCTTCGTGGGCGGCGAGCTGCTGCCTTCGAACTTCACGCTGGAGAGCGAGGAGTGGCTGCAGAAGGCAAGGTGACTCGCTGAGGGATCTGCTTGGAGCCAAAGATTCGGGGACACGTCATCTTCGTTTGGGGGATCGTGTGGGGCGGGGGGGGGGGGAGCCCAAAGATTCGTTTGGGGGATTGGGTGGGGGGGAGGAGCCCCAAAAAAAGTTGGATGGGGAATCTTGGGAACCGTCATCTTTGGGGATCGTGTGGATGGGGTGAAAAAACGGATGGGAATCTTTGGAAGAACCTGTTGAGGGGTTCTGAACACCTGTCTTTATGGGGGGAGGGGGGGGGAGGTAATCCATTTGAACTAGCATTAGCCCAGGGGTCCAGAAAAGGGGGTCAGTTTGATCGAAAATAGACAGCTCTACGTCTACTTGCAGTCATACAGCCAATGTGAGATTCATACCAAGTGTGTTTGAAATTGACGCGCTGGCCGCCAAGATGGTTTATCCTTCCTCCCACTAACATAGCATTTGTGGGAGGGTACCGGGAAGATCATTTGCCTATTCCAGGGACCGTTTGTGAGGTGCCACGTTAGTCAGATGGAGGGCACTTCCTGGTGGTTTCCCTTGCAACCACTCAACAGGCGGGTCTTCGTCGGGAGGTGGCCCTTGGAGGTGTCCCTTCGTGTTTGCAGCGGGAGCTGCGTGAATTTTGGTTGACACTGGGACGAAGGACGTGGAGCTCACCCTTTCCATGCTCTGAACAGGCTTGTTCTTGTGGCTCGCACGAGGACTCATTACTGCTCTCACTCCCTGCTTTTCCCACAAACACATAGAAACAACTCGCTGCTTTTCCTACAAAGCCCAACAGACTCCCCAAATGTCCCAAGGCTTTGTTGGGGTAGCTCCGCATGCGGAGGCCTGCCACCAAGCTGGCGCCGACTTCCTGGAGCCTGACGAGAGTGCGCAAGCGGAACTCTCTCGGAGGGTCCGGGCTGTTCCTTGGGCTGGCTCCAAGCCTTAGCTGTTGGCCGCTCGTAAAAATGAGCTTCCTTTTGGCGAGCTGGTGGGAGCCGGGCTCGGAGCTGGAGCTACCAGGAGGTCTGCAAGGACATGGAAGATGTTGGCATGAGTTGGTACCTCTTTTTGTTTCCTTTGCGTGGGGGGATATTTACAGCTCGGACATGTAATCGGAGACGTTCAACGGCTCAAAAAAGAAGCCACGCTCGTGACAGGTACCAACCTCACATGGACAGTGCGCAGCGGAGCCAGATGGCTACCACCAAAGAACGTGGGCGGCCGGCGGTGGTATCAGGACGAAGCAGGCGCTGAGGAATCACTCTTTTTCGGGAGACGAAAGGAAATCCACCTTGTTGACTGCTATTGGGTTGGATCTTCAGACTTTAACTTTTTGTGAAGTGAACCCACAAAAGGTTAAACTTTTTGTAGAGGGTTCAACAGCAATCAAGCCTTTCACCTTTCCTATGTTTTTGTGATGGAAGGGGTGGGCCCCTATTTGAGACAAACACTTTATTTGTGCCATGCCGTTCACGTGAAGCCATGCAGCTCACTCTCGGGCACACGCGCACATTGCCCCCTGCAGGGATGGCCAAGTACGAGGAGGGTGCGGCTCACATCGTGGCTTTGAACCATAATTTCCCCCATAAGCACCTAACCCCCAATTGAGCAGCGATGGAAACCCGTAAGGTCATTTCATACTGTGGAAGGACGAAATCCTGCACCACCTAAGAAACCCTGGAAGTTGCAGGTCTTCAGGTCTCATGGGGGTCTGGGGGTCGGCACATCTCACACAGAAATGCTGTCCAATGTGGTTGACGGTTTCATTTGCAGGGTTCTAATTTTTGATTGCCCTCAAGGTTGACTTAAGCCTGAGGGATGGTTAATTTCCGCAACATGGGGACCATAGGTTTGAGTCTAGCTTGATAATCAAAGAATGTAAACAGTTCAGATGCTTTCTGCTAGTCTCTCGGCGAATGTGCAAGGGACCACGCACACTCTACATATATATATATATATAAGATACATATCCCTCGGGCTCTCTGTCGGGAATAGTCACCTACATCCATATGTGGGGTCTGAGAGGATACGAACTGCGTGTGCCTCGTGAGGGGTCACATTGTCGAAATCGAGCGATCCATGACCCATTCCGGCTCAAATCACACATGGCAGAAGCGGACATGTGACATGAACCTTCCAGGAACCGGGTTTGGGATGTGTTTTTTGTGGATTCTTTCCTGCAGTACAACGCAGTCGACCTAACAGAGCTCAAGAGTTATTAGCTAAACAATGTGGGGGGGCCGCATGAAAAACGCGTCCAATCCGTTTGCTGGACCTATCGTACATGCGAGAACCAGGCATGTGACATGCCGGGAGCCGGGTTAGGATGCGGTTTCTGCACTGCCCAAAATTGATGAGTCGACGTGACCTAACAGAGCTATGTATCAAGAGATGAAACGGTGGGGTCCCTGCGTACGGGCCTTGCATCTCACCTCAATGCATTGCGTGAATTCGGGGATGTCCCTGGGCCAACAATACACGTGCACATATTGCAAGCATGCATTCGACTTGAAGCAAAACACCGGTACCTGCATCGTCGCCAAATCGCGCTATGGGCAATGCAACGTGTTTTTGCAGCCAGTAGGCTCCCGAACAAATTGTCTTTCTATTTTAAATGGTTGATCGCCTGCTACCACGCTCCGTGAGGCCAATGGCTCCACCAGGCGCTTGTCATTTCAGTGCTCTGCATGCGCTTGTAATCTTTTGGCAATATCGAATATGATTGCTGGGAAAGACAATGCCCCTACAGAAACCGCAAGGCACATGCCTGTACCTGAAATCCCCGGCCTTGCATCCCATGCCCGCGTGCAGCGCAGCAATGTGCTGCTTTTCGATTGTTCAGCTGGTGTGGCTCGATCGGTTGCGGTCTCCTGGCGGCATGGCGGACTCGTCGAACTCCGACAGCGGGAACAAGGCACGTTCAGCGCTAGCTAAACGCAGTCAGGGCTACGGCGTATTGCTCTTCCTAATGTGGCAGAAAAAAACGACCCGACCTTGGCCTACCGATGATTGCAAACCTTCTGGTAAAATCCTGCATGTGGTTTAGTGTGCCTGGCGGCTCATCATGATCGAACGTGCCAGGAGGTTGTGGACAGCTGGCTGAAATTGGGGACCGCCTGACGCAGTAACATCAGCTGTTTGCTTTCTGTAAGGGGGTAGAATGTACTGAGTGCTTGGAAGACAACTTTGATTTTCTGAGCCCCCTGCTCGCAGAGTTCCCTCGCCTTGCAAGGAACCGGTTGAACATGGCAGACCTTTTTTTTGAGAATCAGGGCTCATGACTATGCAGGGGACCGCTGCACACATACACACATATATATATATATATTTCGGATATTTTGGACCCATGGTCAACCAAGATATTCTTACCACGGCCCAAATTTGCAACCAGCCCAAAAAAGGGTACATGTACGCAGACACACACACACACACACACACACACGCACACAACAATACACATGCAGCGGATGGACGCATTTAGCCTGATCTCCATAGTCCCTGGATAATACAGCTTTGAGCATTGGGAATATTGATGGCCCGGGGAATACCACTTTTCGATAACACTTGTCATGGATTAACTGCAACCCGGAAACTCGTCCAGGGAAACCGCTTTTCGGCACCCATTTTTTGGTGCATACGCACGTGCGCGTGGATTATACCGTCCTTTGTAACATGTTTGGACCTCGAACCGTCCTTTTGAACATTTCATTATCCTTTCCTCTTCAGACTTCAAAGTCCCCAAGAAGCGGGCGCCCCTATAGCCATTGCCCTATTGTGTGCTGCCGAGATTCTGTATGAGGCAAAGGCCTTCCCGTACAACCCCAGGGCAAACCATTGCTTTCTGGATGAAGATTGCATGGGGGTTGTGAAATATCTGTGCCGCAGCGTGCGTAGAATGGAATCATTATTTGAATTTGGGGTGGTGGTGAATATCTGTGAAATGTATATCATTGGTGGCTACCAGCCCTTGTATCTTTTGAGTTTTAGTGGCGCTTTCCATTTCACCCACACCGGTAATTGGGAATCTAAGAACCCGTTTTCGATGTTCATACATGTTGTGGCACATTGCACATTGCAAGGCCCTGCAGGTCGACTTCTAGAAGTACGCGTCGTGGCGAGATGGACGATTAGGCTCATGTGCCAACGGCTGTAGCTGTACAAAGTGTGTGACGGCCGAGCGGGCCAGGTTTTTGGAAAACATGCGCTATCGAACGTGGTCTCCCACAAACCACGGACCCCATATTTTAACACCGGGTGTTTGGGTAGGGCGCGCCGGTTAATGTAGGTCATATTACCCACGCCTGAGCCTGAGGGTGTGTGTATATATATCTATCTATCTATCTATCTATCTATCTATCTATCTATCTATCTATCTATCTATTAGTATTTTGACATAGCCTCGGTCATGAGTTGTGCTTGCAACTCATGGCCGGAAAACATGTGTTGGTGCCGGGCTTCAGACGCGAGGAGGAGCACGCAGACCCGGCTAGGAACTTGTACAACGAGCTGATGTCCGGCCCAGGCCTGGCGTGGTCCACGAGAAGAGTTCCACCCCAAGACTTAAGTCGGATAGGTCGGTAGGCGGGTGGCTGGTCTCTTTTGTTGAGGTACCCCTTTATCGGAAAGCCAGAAGGAATACCCAAAAGAAAAGCCAAGGGATAGGTGTTCGATTCGCCAAGTTAGTAAGTTGTTGGCCACCTTTTGGTTGTATCCCACTTCTATATCCTCCATCAATGTGGGGTCAACCTTGCCAGTCCAACCAGTAGCTGACTTAGCGAATCGAACATCCAAGTAGGTCAAAAGGCTAAGCTGCGCGGGAGAATGAGGCGCGTTTTTCATTGAGGATGCCCATTTGCTGTTTTTAAAGGGAAACGAAAAGGACTACGCTTTAAGCTAACTTCCATGATTGTTTGGTGCGATTGGCGTCTCAAGCACCCGTGGGCGGTCTCTGGATGGCCCAAATGGCACGGGATCGCTTCAAGTAAGCAGTGGACAATGGCAAGTCATGCCCAATGCCCACGAATGGACCTATTTCCACGCAATATTCTTACCCGTCCCTTGCGTGGCAAATGCAACGGAACATCGGCACCCATTTCCAGCAGAAACCGACATGGGCTGCCCAAACCCCGATACCGAAACTGTTCGCAGAACGGAATACCTTTTGCAGTGACTCCATTTACCTTCTCGCAGGTAACCAAGCGACCCCACCTTCTATAAACAGAGCAAACATGGCGAAGGGTTACCTACTATGGTGGTAATTTGGATCCACTGGGTAGAGCAAACAACCAGACCAACCAAACCAACCAAACAAAGCAAACAGCCAGCAAACGCACAACGTGTCCTCGCAGAATGCGAGACGCCTTGTCACCTTTCGTGGCTTCATCTGGGGTAGGTGGCGGGACAGCGTTGCGCAGCCGCATCTCCAACGCTGGCCAACAGCTGCTGAGAGTTGAAGCCAAGCTGGACGAGCCAGACAAGTGCCTTCGCGCCGTTTGAATTCGCCGTCCCGACTGGAAATGCGGCCAGAAGCCCTGCTTGTTATTTGCCATTCTCCGGGTTCCAGGCAAACCGCTACAGGCAACTGGGTATGGCTGCCTCCAAGTTTTACATCGTGGGGAACTCTCTGCTAACCTACTATAGTGGCGAAACGCCTGGAAGCACAACTTTTTGCGGTTTGAAGGGAAAGCAGGGTAACCAAAAAGAGAGGAAGCCAGAGGCACTTCGCTCATTTCAGGGATTCCCTCTTCGGAAACCATGCAATCCAAAGCAGCAGTGGTTCATAGTCGGTGGGCCTCCTCTTGTATTGGCCAAAAGGTCCTTAGCTCGGAACCAAAGGGAAACCAGAAGCGAATTTCGCGCCAATGCCGGCAGAGCCTCTGGAGGGGTCCCAGAATTCGAGGCAAACCCAAATTTGGGACGACCAAAAGGCACAAGATGGTCAATAACTGGTCGAGGCGAAAGAAGCCAATCGGGGTTAAGGTTCCATTTTGGGCCCGATCTCACAACTACTGGGAGTTTCATATGGACAATTCTGGCCTGAGAGGAGGCAAACCGGATGTGTCTCTTTTGGTCTACAAGATGACCTTTATGCGTCTGTATGGGGTGTTGCCCCTTTCTTTCAGAATGCACCGGTTTCTTTTGTCTATAGGGTTTGCGTCTACAAGATGACCTTTAGATGCGTCTCTACGGGGTGTTGCCCCTTTCTTTCAGAATGCATCGGTTTCTTTTGTCTGTAGGGTTTGCGTCTACAAGATGACCTTTATGCGTCTGTACGGGGTGTTGCCCCTTTCTTTCAGAATGCACCGGTTTCTTTTGTCTATAGGGCTTGTATGTACAAGATGACCTTTATGCGTCTTTACGGGGTGTTGCCCCTTTGTTTCAGAATGCATCGGTTTCTTTTGTCTATAGGGTTTGCGTCTACAAGATGACCTTTATGCGTCTGTACGGGGTGGGTTTGTTTTGTCTATAGGGTTTGCGTCTACAAGATGACCTTTATGCGTGTGTACTGGGTGTTGACCCTTTCTTTCAGAATGCATCGGTTTCCTTTGTCTGTAGGGTTTGCGTCTACAAGATGACCTTTATGCGTCTGTACGGGGGGGTTGCCCCTTTCTTTCAGAATTCATCGGTTTCTTTTGTCTATAGGGTTTGCGTCTACAAGATGACCTTTATGCGTCTGTACGGGGTGGGTTTGTTTTGTCTATAGGGTTTGCGTCTACAAGATGACCTTTATGCGTCTGTATGGGGTGTTGCCCCTTTCTTTCAGAATGCACCGGTTTCTTTTGTCTATAGGGTTTGCGTCTACAAGATGACCTTTAGATGCGTCTCTACGGGGTGTTGCCCCTTTCTTTCAGAATGCATCGGTTTCTTTTGTCTGTAGGGTTTGCGTCTACAAGATGACCTTTATGCGTCTGTACGGGGTGTTGCCCCTTTCTTTCAGAATGCACCGGTTTCTTTTGTCTATAGGGTTTGTATGTACAAGATGACCTTTATGCGTCTTTACGGGGTGTTGCCCCTTTGTTTCAGAATGCATCGGTTTCTTTTGTCTATAGGGTTTGCGTCTACAAGATGACCTTTACATGCGTCTGTACGGGGTGTTGCCCCTTTCTTTCAGACTGCATCGGTTTCTTTTGTCTGTAGGGTTTGCGTCTACAAGATGACCTTTATGCGTCTGTACGGGGTGTTGCCCCTTTCTTTCAGAATGCATCGGTTTCTTTTGTCTATAGGGTTTGCGTCTACAAGATGACCTTTATGCGTCTGTACGGGGTGTTGCCCCTTTCTTTCAGAATACATCGGTTGCTTTTGTCTACAGGGTTTGCGTCTACATGATGACCTTTAGATGCGTCTGTACGGGGTGTTGCCCCTTTCTTTCAGAATTCATTGGTTTCTTTTGTCTATAGGGTTTGCGTCTACAAGATGACCTTTACATGCGTCTGTACGGGGTGTTGCCCCTTTGTTTCAGACTGCATCGGTTTCTTTTGTGTATAGGGTTTGCATCTACAAGATGACCTTTGGATGCGTCTGTACGGGGTGTTGCCCCTTTCTTTCAGAATGCACCGGTTTCTTTTGTCTATAGGGTTTGCGTCTACAAGATGACCTTTAGATGCGTCTGTACAGGGTGTTGCTGCTTTCTTTCAGAATGCAACGTGCACTTGAAGTATGTGCGTCGGGGTGTTGCCCCTTTCTTTCAGAATGCAACGTGCACTTTAAGTATGTCTGTCGGGGTGTTGCCCCTTTCTTTCCGAACGCAACGTGCGCTTCAAGTATGTCCGTCGGAGTGTTGCCCTTTTCTTTCAGAATGCAACGTGCACTGTAAGTATGTCCGTCGGGGTGTTGCCCCTTTCTTTCAGAACGCAACGTGCGCTTTAAGTATGTCCGTCGGGGTGTTGCCCCTTTCTTTCAGAATGCAACGTGCACTTTAAGTATGTCTGTCGGGGTGTTGCCCCTTTCTTTCAGAATGCAACGTGCACTTTAAGCATGTCCGTCGGGGTGTTGCCCCTTTCTTTCAGAATGCAACGTGCACTTTAAGTATGTCCGTCGGGGTGTTGCCCCTTCTTTCAGAATGCAACGTGCACTGTAAGTATGTCCGTCGGGGTGTTGCCCCTTTCTTTCAGAATGCAACGTGCACTTTGAGCGTGTCCGTCGGGGTGTTGCCCCTTTCTTTCAGAATGCAACGTGCACTTTAAGTATGTCCGTCGGGGTGTTGCCCCTTTCTTTCAGAATGCAACGTACACTTTAAGTATGTTCGTCGGGGTGTTGCCCTTTTCTTTCAGAACGCAACGTGCACTTTAAGTGTGTCCGTCGGGGTGTTGCCCCATTCTTTCAGAATGCAACGTGAACTTCAAGTATGTCCGTCGGGGTGTTGCCCCTTTCTTTCAGAACGCAACGTGCACTTTAAGTATGTCCGTCGGGGTGTTGCCCCTTTCTTTCAGAATGCAACGTGCACTTTAAGTATGTCCGTCGGGGTGTTGCCCCTTTCTTTCAGAACGCAACGTGCACTTTAAGCATGTCCGTCGGGGTGTTGCCCCTTTCTTTCAGAATGCAACGTGCACTTTAAGTATGTCCGTCGGGGTGTTGCCCCTTTCTTTCAGAATGCAACGTGCACCTTAAGCATGTCCGTCGGGGTGTTGCCCCTTTCTTTCCGAACGCAACGTGCACTTTAAGTATGTCCGTCGGGGTGTTGCCCCTTTCTTTCAGAATGCAACGTGCACCTTAAGAATGTCCGTCGGGGTGTTGCCCCTTTCTTTCCGAACGCAACGTGCGCTTCAAGTATGTCCGTCGGTGTGTTGCCCTTTTCTTTCAGAATGCAACGTGCACTGTAAGTATGTTCGTCAGGGTGTTGCCCCTTTCTTTCAGAACGCAACGTGCGCTTTAAGTATGTCCGTCGGGGTGTTTCCCCTTTCTTTCAGAATGCAACGTGCACTTTAAGTATGTCTGTCGGGGTGTTGCCCCTTTCTTTCAGAATGCAACGTGCACTTTAAGCATGTCCGTCGGGGTGTTGCCCCTTTCTTTCAGAATGCAACGTGCACTTTAAGTATGTCCGTCGGGGTGTTGCCCCTTTCTTTCAGAATGCAACGTGCACTGTAAGTATGTCCGTCGGGGTGTTGCCCCTTTCTTTCAGAATGCAACGTGCACTTTGAGCGTGTCCGTCGGGGTGTTGCCCCTTTCTTTCAGAATGCAACGTGCACTTTAAGTATGTCCGTCGGGGTGTTGCCCCTTTCTTTCAGAACGCAACGTGCACTTTAAGTATGTCCGTCGGGGTGTTGCCCCTTTCTTTCAGAATGCAACGTGCACTTTAAGTATGTCCGTCGGGGTGTTGCCCCTTTCTTTCCGAACGCAACGTGCGCTTCAAGTATGTCCGTCGGGGTGTTGCCCTTTTCTTTCAGAATGCAACGTGCACTGTAAGTATGTCCGTCGGGGTGTTGCCCCTTTCTTTCAGAATGCAACGTGCGCTTCAAGTATGTCCGTCGGGGTGTTGCCCTTTTCTTTCAGAATGCAACGTGCACTGTAAGTATGTCCGTCGGGGTGTTGTTCTTTTCTTTGAGAATGCAACGTGCAATTCAAGTATGTCCGTCGGGGTGTTGTTCTTTTCTTTGAGAATGCAACGTGCACTTTGAGTGTGTCCGTCGGGGTGTTGCCCCATTCTTTCAGAATGCAACGTGCACTTTAAGTATGTCCGTCGGGGTGTTGCCCCTTTCTTTCAGAATGCAACGTGCATATTAAGTATGTCCGTCGGGGTGTTGCCCCTTTCTTTCAGAATGCAACGTGCACTTTAAGTATGTCCGTCGGGGTGTTGCCCCTTTGTTTCAGAATTCAACGTGCACTTTAAGTATGTCCGTCGGGGTGTTGCCCCTTTCTTTCAGAATGCGTGCACTTTAAGTATGTCCGTCGGGGCGTTGCCCCATTCTTTCAGAATGCAACGTGCACTTTAAGTATGTCCGTCGGGGTGTTGTTCTTTTCTTTGAGAATGCAACGTGCACTTTAAGTGTGTCCGTTGGGGTGTGGCCCCTTTCTTTCAGAATGCAATGTGCACTTTGAGTATGTCCGTCGGGGTGTTGCCCCTTTCTTTCAGAATGCAACCTGCACTTTAAGTATGTCCGTGGGGTTGTTGCCCCTTTCTTTCAGAATGCAACGGTTTCTTTTTCGAGAAGGTCCCCAATGGGCGCAGTGACCGATGTTTCCATGTCATATTAGCTCAGGTACGGCGTAAAGAAGTCCTATCCCTCCTGGGGCCGAGCGCGCTGGCTGCAATGACCTTGGCACATCAGTTGTTTTTGCGTTTTGTTTTGTGTTTCCTTTTTTTTCCGTTTTTTTTTTTGACGTGTTTTCTTGTTTTTGTGTGCAGATAACTGTTTGCAAAGGGTCTGTATAAGTGTGTGTGCATGTGCAAGTTCGCGTCAGTACTTGACTGGTCAGACATCTACTGTAGTCAAGATGGCAGTTGGGCCCACCCGCCGCAAAACAGCACGAGGAACTACTTAGAGGGGAAGACGCGCTTCATTGTCCGCGAGCTTGTTTTTGTTGTGAGAAATCCGCTTTTGGGTTGGTTTCGAGGAAACCACGAGAAATCCAAGCAATCAAACTTGAGTTGGGAAAGTGAAGGCAGAGCAAGGGATTGCCCCTTGTCTCATAAATAGGCATGGCCAAAATGCCGTTTGGATTCTTTACCATGGGCAGTGGGTAGACTTCCTCAATAGGTGTGATTTAGATTCAGATGCGAAGGCGTGCATGAACCGCACGGCTCAGCAAAGCCCCAGTCAGACTGCCCGTCTGTTCAAGGTTGACTTACTCCTCGGGAACGTTGACGGCTTCACCAACTATTTGCGTTCTCGGGACACTGACCGAGTCAGGCAGGCGTAGCGTCATGTCCATAGGTGTCCTTTTTAGGTGAGCTAGCACTGGTTTAGATGGGCTTGATTCTATTTACCAGGGCCATCTATTTGCCAGAAGGTCACCTATGGTCATGTCTCTTTCAAAGGACTCGTTTGCCACCGACACTTGTGTCGGCGCGAGCATGCAAGCTCCGCAGGCAAGCGAAACGAGGAGAGCTTGAACCTGATCCGACCACGGCCGGACTTTCCCAGGACTGAGAGCGAATTCCATCCTTTTCCACTTGGCATGGCTCAGGACACCTTGATCTGGGTGTTCAGCTTGGGGCGCCGCTGGGCAAATTTTTTGAGTCATTCTGGGAAAGTCCCAGCCAGAGGTGCATGAATCCGGTTTGATTCTTTAGCTTTCTGGCTCTGAGGGAATGACCCAGAGGTTTGTAAGGGATTTCCTGAAAGGAACCAGGGATTGTTCAGTTCGGGGTCATTCCGTTTCTCATTGCCTGTTCGTTTCAGCCAGGAGTTGCTAGCAGTTGTTATCAGGGGTTCTGGGTATCCCTCCCAAACACACCCTTCTAGTCGGAAGCCCTTCGCCATTTTCAAAATTTGATCTTCCTTTTCGGGTGGCGCTCGCCCTTGGTTTGGCATCCGTTGTACCCAGGTAAAAATGGATGCCACTGAGCCCTGGATACCATTTTGTGTGACTGGGACCCTTAGGCAAGAAGTTGATGGACGAGCTGGACTCACGCCAGCGGGGGACTCACTTTGACATCGCTTCGGAGATGGACGAAATCGGATAGGCTTCCAATGGGCGCTAGTTGGGTGGTGCGGATTCACCAGCACCCCCCAAGCCCATGGGTGTTTTTCAAAAAATAGGGATTCATTCCTTCAGCCGGTTCTACTTCCTTTTTGGTTTCCCCTTAAAGCAATCCGAAAAGGGGACCCCTACTGTGGATGGACCACTAAGAAACAATGATTCGATTCCTCTGTGAACAGCACCCAATGGTTTCCCACGGTTTCAAAGTAGTGCAGGATTTTGTGCATCCACGTATTTTGAGAGACACCCGTATGGTGGCCTTGCCACCAAGTCCAAGGATTTCCCAGTACGTTGCAGTCTGGCTGAGGTTGGTTGCAATAACCGCACCCTTTTGGGCCAACTTGAAAGGTTTGGTTGGCTTTATATAAAGGGAAACAAAAGGAGACCAAGCATGTTTGGTGTCCCCAAACAAGGGGTGTGCGGATAGCGAGTGCTTGAAAGCGAGCGAGTCAGGTGCCACCACAAAGTCATCTCCTGCATAGACGTGCAGAGCTTGCGCGAGGTGGGACCCGGGAGTCCTCCAATGTGATGGTTTTGCCAGAGCCACTTGCGCAAAACCCGGGTGGATGAAGGTTAGGAAGGGGATAGTCCCAACCATCAATGGGTGCCTTCGCTGCCTTTCCAATTCTTGAAGCACGGTTCTGGGTAGACCATTTTTAGCCCAGGTTTTGATTTTTTGGCTCAGATGGTTCCCATTGTTCAAGAGGCGCTGAGCCTCCCAACGACGCATTCCTTTGGTTTCCAGGCACTGCTAGAGGAGTTGCAGAAGGAGGAGGCCTACAGCCCCACCCGGCAGGGAGTGAGACCAGGACGGGAGAAACAAAGGCACAACACCTAAGGGGTCCCATGGGTCCTTTCCGTTTGAACCGTCCTCTGGCGGCTTTTTCCGGACGGAAGGCTTGCCTTCTGTGCCACATGCCTTTTTGACTCATGGGACGAACGTATGATTCATCTAGGTCCAAAGTAGGGGCCAAAACCACCAAACGTGTTTTTTGCCCTTGAATGTCATGACTGCAACCCCCACCCCTTAAAAGGCTTAACGGCAATGGCATCGGGGGATAGTTCTTTACATGGAATGGCGTTTCTTCTTAGGGTACCCTCCCTTTGGGGGCGGTTTCAAGGGGGAACCAAAAGGACTCAATCCATTTTAGGGGATCCTGGTTTTGACACACACACACAAATTGGTGAGGCCGCTCTTTGTTTCTCTACACAGAGTAGATTAATCGGGCGGTAGCTTCGCCGGTATTTCCAGGGGCCCTTGTTTCCAGAACAGCAGACACACCAACCGGAAACGGCTTGTTTTTGTTCGCGGCGGTGTGCGGTACCCATGTTTGAGACTAGTTTCCCTTGTTTTCTTTTTGCGCTCGGCCAGCGCATGGTGTGGACATTTTTTTTTCTTATGTTGCACACGACATGGATTGAAAGCACACGCACACCATGGACTGCATGCGGATCATTGACTCACAAAACGCCTGTCCAAGCCTCGCACATCTGCACTGTGTCCAGCTTGCAGGGTTACGTGTTCGATTGAATGGATGTTTCGGCCACCTGCCTTGTGGAGTCCTCAATGAAGCACCGCTAAAGGTAGGTAGCTTCTGCAACTTGATGCTATCTTGGAAGACACTCTCAGCTGCAAACCACCAGTCTGTTGTTTTTCTCATGAGTCTCAGGAGTCATCCAGAGCCTGACGGCCGAGCAGCTGAAGAAAGAGCGAGAAGCGGCCACTTGCTGAGAGTTTGGTGCGAGCGCTCCAGCCAGGTGGGGTTCGCCGTTTTTGTGAGGAGGTGGGCCCGTTGCCTTTTGGTTGGCTTTTTTTTAAGGGAACGGAAAGGAAGTTTGGGGGGCCCTGATTAAATTGACGTATAGGGAACCTTGGATGCGCCCGGGACTAGGGGCGTGGTTTTGGGTGGCCATTTCCCGTGTTTGGAGCTTAAAGGACAACTAAATGAGGCCACCCAGATCTTTGGCTCCTCCGTGAGACAAGCCCAAATGCTTTGAAAGGGATTTATAAGATGCAACTTGGCAATGTAAACCATTACCGTTTTCCACCAGACCAAAAAGGAGACCGCGGATGTTTTCTGGGTAATGTTCAGGTGGACAAAAACGGCCAAGGGTTTGCAGCGCCCAAAACACCCCATTTGGCCACATGAGTAAGTGGTGTCTACTACCTGCTTTACGAAAATCGTTTAGCCCTTATGAACATTTGCACCCATTTTGGTAGAACCAAACGTCGCTATGGGTATCTGTAAGAACAAGCATGCACCAGCACGTGTTGGTTGTCTTTTAAAGCCGATCTCACATCAGGTGTCCCTCAAGAATACACCCAGCCATATGGGCCATATGCATAGGTGTCCTTCTTGGTTTGGTGGCAAAAATCGATGGCGATCCCTGGTTTCCCCGGTGGTTTAATATCAACTACCAGGGAAATCCATCTATTTCCCCTCTACTTGGACACCTATGGGCCATATGGGCCATACTCGCAGTGCGTTGGCTCCTTCGATCCCAGGACACGAACGTGCCACTCCTCACAGTCTTCGTGGATGAGAAGAGCCCCCGGTACCTGAAGTTCAGGCACGGCTGGCTGCCGTCCTTACTGCCAGGGTTGGGCGTTGGTTTAAAGAGCCTCTGTTTGGTGAGAGGCAAAATTCAGAGGCAGCGGTTGATTTGGAGTGAGCATTTGGTTTCCGGATCCTGTTTCGTATTTCCTTCGGCCGTCAGAGCCTGTTTTTTTTTCACTTTTGCTGAATGCCAAGTTTCGCTCTCCCAAGTCGTGGAGCCAGCGCAGTTCTTGATTTGGGTGTGGGTCAAAATTAAACCACTAGGGGACCGCAGGTTTTAGTCCATGTTTCCATTTACCAGGTCTATTTTGGGTACATATTTTTGACCCACAGCCATTTGGCGACTCAAAGTTATGACTGGGCAAGACCCTCAAAAATATTCGGGTATAAATCCATCGAATCGAAATGATGATGGTCGGGTGCTAAATGGCCCCATATTGGCGCCTCAATTTTTCGCTGTACGTCGCTTGACATGTTTTCCACAGCCTCTATTCAACTGGATGCCCACCGAGGGGTCCCTACTTCAGAATCAGTCTTTCTTTTTGTGTTTTTCTTTTTGTGTGCTTTTGAGGGACACTTTTCAGGTTTGTTTACTTGAAGGGAAGCCAAAAGGAAACATGCCAGTTTTGGGGCCCCCTCCTCTGACTACTCATTTGGGTCTGTCTTTTTTTGGGGCTACCCAAATTGTTTGGTGGTTTGACAGGGATACCAAGAGGAAAGCCACTTCTTTTTTTTTGGGGGGGGGTCCCCTAAAAAAAGACCCCCAACAAAGACACTCATTTGGGGTGCAGGGACGAGCTCCAAGCTGCAGCAAGTTTGCTGCTGCGGGCCATTCGAATCGTGGTGGTCGACGCCATGGCCAACCCATCCGTGGTGAAGGAGTTTGCCACGGTGCGCCGCTTGCCATGCAGAACTGGCGAAAAACCTCGGCGGACGTCGAGCTTGAAGATGTGCTTGTTTTCTCCCCCAAGTCGAGAACACTCTAACTGATCAGGCTACTCTTCATTGGTTTGGATTGGTGGTTTCGATTTGGATTGAACCTCTGGTTGGGCAAAACAGAAAGGACAATCCCGGGATCGCAAGTGAAATCAGGGTGTTTCAACCAAATGGGGGCACATACTCTTGGGCACTACCAGTCCATGGGTTCCCAACTTAGAGATTGGAAACAAAAACAACTGCTGGGTAGTTTGCTTTGGGTTTCACCGTCATGGGCGCGGCTTTTCTTTTGAGGCTAGCCCTTTGTGCACAAAACGACAAAAAAAAGGTCACAAGAAGAATCCGAAGGCCGCGGTCTCTCTATTTTTATTTTTATTTTTTTGGGGGAGTCCAGTTTGAGCCAACCCCATTGGTTTCGCAAGATCCTTTAGGGAGCGCAAGGGTCCCCTCTTGCCACCACCAATGACCCACAGCTTCTGAGTTTCTGTTAGGCTTCCCGACGCTGATCTGGATGCTTCCCGGCGGAGGCCCGGTGTTCGGTGTGCGGTTTCTGTTGGCTCGGATCGCGAGATGAAACAAACCCTCGAGTCGTTGGTACCTTGAAACCTTGAACGACTTGTTGCTCTCAACAAATGAACCGACCTTTGGACATAGCTACTTGAAGTTACACGGGACTCATTTTTTGCGGGGAAGGCCATGTGAGTGGTAAGCAAACAGTTTAAGCTCCCGTTTGGCCAATCCCCTGAGGAAGTGAGCATTAAACCTTTGGACACTTTAGGCGAGGGGTGTGCCCAACCGCTCAGGGTTATGACCATTGCTACAAGTGGGAGGGTTGATTTACAACCATGGTTACAGCATACACACTGAACGCATCCTGCTCTTTCTAAATGAGGAATCCCCTCAAAAGTGGTTGGTGGAAATGAATTCCCAGAGAATCTTGATGTCCACCGGGCCTAGGACCCATTCAGATTCAGCACCCGAGCAAACCTTTTCCAGTCAGTTTGACGAAGCTGAAGCCATGCTCGACTTCAGGTGCCGAGTTGTCCCGCGAGATTGGGGTGTTTCCTGCGCCGCTGGGACGAATGGGGGGGTCTGGCTTGGAAAACCTGGGAGGGCCTGGTGGTCCAACCACCCACTTTTCGCATGGGGGAAAGATTCGTTTCCGCCGATTGCGAGAAACACATGGGTGGCTCGTCTTGTTTTGAGGGTACCAACCTTTTTGGATGCTTTAAATGGACACCGAGAAGAAAACCACGAGTTTGCTTCTTTTTTTGGGGGCGAGTCCCTTACAACGAGATACATCCATATTAGTGCTATGGTCAGGCCATTTAACTTGTGGATGGTAGGCCTACTGATGGGGAATTCCGGTTTTGTTTGTCGCAGGCAAGCAATCCTGCCCTTGAGGCAATTTGAATACCCCATGATCGAAGTACATGACTCTACAGGGAGCCAATATGTTTCCCCACTTGGGAAATAGCTGCTGAAGGCTGTCCGATCACCCCAGAATCAAAGTACATGATTCTACCCCACTCAAGAAATTCCCTCGTCCACCAGCATGGGACCCACCGAAGTTTTCGTACACCGAAGCGTTCACAAAATGGACCATCGTCCAAACCAAGACCCCGAAACGTCAGGTTCAATACGTGGAGAGGAGGGTAACCGCTAGAGGTTGTCAGATGCTTCAGCCACAGGAGCTCCATTGTGGACCGGACCCGTGCCCTGGTCAGACTGAAGGAGCTTCCCGAGGCCGAGGCGCAGAAAAGCAATTGACCGTCGATGGCTATGAGTGTTGGTTTCCCTAACCGCCCAAAGAAGGGTTGAGAAAGACACACCCATATGGGTATGGCTCAAAATTGAAGAGCTGGGCTTACGCGGGTTTTAGTCTTTGGTCCCATTTACCAAGGTGCTATTTTGGTACCACTTTTTTGAGCCGCAGCCGTCTAGGCTTCCTTTTGTATTTGGACGGCAGGAGGTCCAGCCAGGGGAAGACGTCATTTGGTTTGCATTGGGTCCACAAGAATCCAGGGTCGGCCTCCGAGGAACATGATGCTTGAGGGTCCCAGGAGTTCCTAGCTCCGGCGCGATCCCGTCTCTTCCCAAACCAGGGCCTCAAGGTGAGGGGGGATCCGGAGATCTCGCTTTCTAGGAGTGGATTCGACGAATCTGTTCTCCACCCAAGAGCAATCCGGATCTCCAAAGTGCGGCACCGATGACGCACTTATGTACTGGAATCCCCTTCTCCAGAGATGCAGTCATGGGAATGAATCACCAGGCGTCCATTTTGACGGTCCAGAAGCCAGCATGGATTGGGTCAAACAACGTTGGACAACACAGTGTTTGTGATCATTTTCCATCACACAGCGAATCCCCACCAACACCCAGTCTCCCCCAAAATTCTATGGGACACTTCCGCATTCTTTCCAGGGATCCTTCTTTCCAGAAAACCATCAGAACCCCAGGGGAAACTGCAGGTGTTTGAAAAGAACGATGGTTGAAAGGAATGGGGAAGCAACCCCTAGAAAAGTGGGGGGTCAACCGTAGCTTGAGGCGCGCTTTGTTTTTGTTTCACCCGCGGTTGTTTCGGCCAGGTCAAAGCGCTGGCGGAAGTGGGGCTTTCCAGGTGTGGGGCTGCACGGGTCCGTCTGGAGTTTGCTTCGATTTGAGCAGTTGCAATGGACGCCCTGCTGATGGAAATAGGTATTTGGGGTAGTTGAGCAATTCTTCTTTTTTTTGCGGGAATTTGGGGGGAATTTGAGGGTTCCTTAGCCCGATTTAGAGGGGAACCTTTACTGAATCATGGTTGTTTTTGGTGGATCCTTCGGACCAATTCATTCCGGATGGTTTGGTTTTCCCCCTTTTGACATTACCCGGGTGGATTCCCAACCCAAAGGGATCGATATGGACCGATTCCCGAGTAGGATCTTGGGATCTTGGGATCTTGGGCTTCAAACCGAATCAAAGGGCACCGAGATCCCCTTGGCAGGTCCCTTCCCTTATCTTGGTGGCTCCCCAAAAATGTGCTTACTGGGGGTTGCCACTTAACCCACTAAAAATCAAACTTTTAGCAAGATCTGAGGACAGCCCAGTTATCATTCCCCTTGGGGAATCAAGAAGTTTCATGCTTTGGTGACAGGGCGGGAGCCGGCAGTTTGAATGGGAACAACCCTTGAAATTGTTGGACATACACCCTGGCAGCTTGGTTTCTCCGAAAATTGGACTCGCTCTCCCTGTGGAAACCAAACATGTGATAAACTTTCTGTACGCAGTGTCGACAAATGGGTTTGCCTTTCTTAGGGGACCCCCTAAATTGATCGTTTTCCCCTGTGGTTTCCCTTTGAAACCCCACCAAACACAGGTACCCCCCCCCGAAAAAAAAATGGACCGACTTGACCAAACTGCCCTCCAAAGGGACCCCCTAAAATGGGTGGGCCTTCCTTTTAAGTTTTCTTTGACACCCGCCTAAACCAGCGTACCCACCAGAAAAAAGCACAGACCCAACTGCCGGCCAGGAAGTTCCGCAAGGCCAACTTTGGGCGGCCGCATCCGCAGAAGTCCGCCTCGGTGAGGTCCATCCAGGGCCACTCCAAGGGATTCTGGCGCCACGGGCGGCGGTAAAAAACGTCGCATTCGCGCTCGCGTGCGCCTGGGCGGTGCCAAGGCAAGTTCTTGCTGGGATTCCCAGCCATCCGGTTCCTTAGATGTTTTTTTTGTTTGAAGCTTTTTGGGGTCTAGCGGTTTCATGACAACAACCACTAGAAGTTAAACTTTTAGCCGGGGATCTGGGAAAAGGCAAACAGTTTCGGTTTTGATAGCAGATGTTTGAGACTTGTGGCTTTCCATATGGACAATTCGTAGGGCCACTTTCTACGTGATTGTAGGGAGATCCCCTTGAACATGATAAGTACACTTTGGTACAATATATTCTGAGACCATGGTCTCTTGGGGTGATTTTGATACTTGTAGCATGGGCACTATGAGTATTCCTTTCTTGAGGGTCAGGCTAGAGGTAGGACCGACTGGGACCAGCCCCCAAGGCCTGCTTCAGCCGGTTCCATGGAAATGACGGGTCATTTGTTTTGACGGTTTCTGCGGGGCTATCAAATTATCAAAGTCAGACAATGGTTGGTTGTTTCCCCTGCCACTTTCATGGGGGGGACTTTGACGGAAACATACAGTACCTACCCTCTTTCCAACAATCATGGAACTGGACAGGGCTTCCCCCAAGAAGGACAGTAGTCTTCCAAAACGCTCCTCTCAGCTTCCATGTTGGGAGGGTAATGCCATGAGGAATCAGACGCGCCAAGGTTTCAGGAGAACGTCCGCACACTCTGGTATGCGCTCAATGGTCCGTATGGCGATGCTGCCCTGGCCTCAAATCTAGAAACCAGAGCCTCGGTGAATCCCTTGATTTTTTTTGTTTTTTTGCGGGAACCTTCCAAAATGCGGGATTTCCTGTTGGTTTCCATTTTAAAACAACCCCCCCCCCAAAAAAAAACAGACAACTTGACTTGGACACTCATCCCACTTATCCCCACTAGGGATAAAACAAACATGCGCCCGACCATGTTTGATGGGAGAGTCATGGGTCATGCTTGCAAATCATTTCTGCTTGTTGCCGTGTGAGTTGCCATCATGTGACCTCAAGTGTTTTTGGCGTACGGGGGTATAGCTGCAGAATCCATGAGGGGTATGTTGGGTACTGTGCTAATGGGTGCACGCCAGTTCGGGGCCCAGGAAAAACAAAAAAACAACAGACCACTTGATTCACTCGTCACACATTTCAAGTTGTTTGTGCCAGCATGCGAGGCAATTACCATGGCAGAAGTTGACTCGGAGACGGAGGCCTGAATATGGGTAGGTCAAAACAGGGGGGCCGTGTTTTTTTTTGGGGGGGGCGGGGGGGGCGGGTTTGAGAGTTTCCTTTGGTTTTCCGTAGAATGAGGCTGAACTCGGGTACCTCAAAAACACAGGCTCATATGGCCTGCCGCATTTTTCTTTGCCGCATCTCTTTGGATTGCTCGTGCTTGTTGCATGTTGCCTTCCGAAGCCCCGGCTTTGCGAGCGGCATCTGGAACATGATCGGTCGCTGCTCAAGCCAACGGACCTAGGAAGGCAAGATTTGCAGAGCACGACACGCACTCGAAGATTTTTTGGCTCCAGATCACATGAGCCACAATCAAAACCCGGGCAGATGAAGGTTAGGGGACGATCCCAGCAATAAATAGCTGCGGATATCCGCCTTCTTAATCCTGTACATGGTTCTGGGTAGACCATTTGAGTACCAGGTTTTGATTGCGACTCACATAGACTTCGTTCCGAGCCAGATGCCGGAAGATACGGACTCCCGAGCGTTTACAGAAGCGGTGCAAGCGCTGTGGGACGCGTACAACTCCGATTTGGGCCGGTTGCAAAGCCAGACTCTTGGTTACTTTTTGGTACGGCCAAGCTCACCGTTTCACCTTTTGGAAGATCGGATCTCCGTGGTTTTGAGGGTACCCTTTTTCCCCCACAAAAACCGCCTCTTCCCTCTGGTTAGATTCTCGTAGACGGGCATCGCTGCCCTTTTGCGACATCTTGTGGGTTGACCAAGGAATGAGCGTCTGGTCGCCAAACTTCAAGAGGTGAAGGAGGAGACATCCCCTGCCAAGTCGGTGGTATTCACGCACAACGTCAGCGACCTGGTTCATGTTAACCCCCTAGTGACTAACCGCTCCCCAAATCGGGGGGGGGGGGAGGGGATGGCGTCCCCTGGACCAAAGGATTCCCCACTAAAAATGGCACCCCTTTAAACATATAAGCAGCCTCGTCGACCTTCAACCTTGCAGTTCCCTGTCTGCGTCTGTCTTTATTCTTGGAGGGCCCCCCTTTTGTGGTTTGAAAGGACCACCACTTCTGGACAACCACCATGTTTGGGCGTCCCACCTGAAGAGAAGACACACTCGGCTCTCAAGAAAGACCGCCTTTTGGCAGCACCTAGGCGAGAGCTCATCAGAGGGGCCCCAGCAAGGACCCGCGGAGCCTCGCAGCGCGTGGGCCGTGGTGCCTACACCGGCGCCGAGGAAAACCAGGAGCTCGGCGACATCCTCAAAGTGACCCGAGCCTTTTTGTGTCTGTCAAGGCTCTGCCTTGAGGAACTATTTGCGAACCCCCTAAAATGGTGGTGCCGGTTCTTCTTCGGTGTTCTGTACCTGAACAGTGGCAAATCCGAGAAATACAAAAACGACATCATTTTGCTCCGCCGGAGCATTGGCTTTGGCCAAACCTCTGCTCGAAGATGTTGCCTTCTGAAGTGGTGCAAGCGGTTGCGGTACAAGATGTGGGCGTGTTGCAGGAGCCCGGATCCATCGCACAATACAATGTTTGGCGCTTTGCCTGGTCAAGCAGTGATGGATATGTGATGGATGCAAGATTGAATTATACCAAGATTGGATATTTTTCAAGATTATATCGCATATGTGATGGATAATTTTGGTCAAGATTGAATTCCACAAGCGGTTTTTGAACTCTTTGTACCGACATACAATATTCTTCTGGATGAAAGGTTTAGCACGTTGGCGCGCAGAAGCGCTTGCAATCTTGGTAGGCCGACATGTAGCATCAGGGGCAGTTCTATTCTTTTGGTGCGGAGGTTTACATGATGGGCAAGATGTGTTGCTTCTGAAAGATGTACATTGTTTGAAGCGAAGTAGGAATGCTTGGTCTAGACTTCCAAAAGGGGTACCGGGTTTGTTCTTTTTAAGATCTTCTTATGATCGGCAAGCCCAAGACAGGTGGTTTGGTTGAGAACATGGTTGAGGGGGCGGTTAGAATGTGCAAAGTCAAGCCCTGCGCATGTGTGTAACCAGTCATGCCGTTGTACGCAAAGCAACCATTGACATGTTGGATTGCGTTCCATGGCGTTGATGTTCATTTCTATGTCACCAATCCAGTCGAGCTTTAAAACCTTTCAGGTTTGCGAGCCGGTGCTGTCTAGCATCTTGGTTTGCTTTTTGCTCAGTGTTGAGACTCCGGCGTGTTCTCTTTTGTTGTGTGTGTGTGTGTGTTACCCAGTGCTGGTTGGAGAAAAAAGGGACGCCAAACGGACAACCACCTTTTTTGGGGTCCAAATCCCAATATATATATATATATATATATGTATATAGTATATATATATATATATATGCATATATGTATATACATTATATATATATATATATATATATGTATGGCCAGCCCCCCCCCCACTGTCTTGAAGTCTTTTTTAGTAGTTTAAAGCATATATATATATGTATATATTATTTGACACTTCCCCAAATGGAAGGGTTTTGGCTGGTGGCTCATCCACTCGACTCCTTTCCAGGACCGAAGAGTCGATCTTCTTTGAGTCGTCGTTGGAGGCGGCAGCCCCGACCTCCATTTGGGTCTTTTCCAGGCCCGTGTGGGGGGGAGGGTGGGTGGGTGGGGCCAACTCATCCACGGCAACAGTCCATTTGTTTTTAAATAAGCAGCGGCAGGTCTTGGTTCAAGCCACTGTTGAAACAGTTTCTCCTCGCGTTTCCATGTAAAGGGCCCGTTTCGTCGCCGTTTTCGGCGGTTTTTAGGCGTGTGGTTTCGCATCCCATCTTCGACGTCACTGTGGCGATGCTGATTTTCGCCAACGCTGTGGTCTTGGCCTTGGAAACCCAGACGGAGGCGATCTGGATCGCAAAATATGTGACACACCCGGGGGCCGGTCATTTTGACTGTCAAAGTCAACTGCTTTGTTTTTTGTTTCCCTGGAACCGCGTTTGGAACAGAACCGCAATCGTTGGGGTGACTTTGTGAAAGACCCACAATACCGGATCATTTTGATAGGTGAAAGTGAGAAACGACTTTGGTTGTTTCCCAGCCACAAACTGACTTTGGGAAATGGCCATGGGTACAGTGAACATCCCAATCCAACCACTCAAATGGAAACTACGATGGGTGGTGAATTCGCCTACCAACCAAAATGGGATCCCATTGGTTTTGACAGCCACCAGCCATTTGAAGGCCGCGGCTTGGGGAGCTAAAGGCAAACCCTCACCAATTGTAGTGTGAAAGCGAGGGCTCCATGTTCGGAGCTAAAAAGGACGCAGCTACCCAGTGGTTGATGTCAGGAGGGAAATCGAGTCCTTTGGTTAGGTTCATATTTGGGTCCAAAGATGGAACCCTGACAGCGCCCAATTTTTTCAAGAATCTCTGGATGGTTGGGGAGCAACTGGTTGCAGAGTTATGCAGCTGATTTGACTACAAAACCATCACCCCCCCGTCTGCTTTAGTGCAAAACAACCCGTGGACCAGCGAGAAAGAACCAGCTGGTCACCTTGTGGGGCAGGATGTTTCATGCATAGCGGGTTCAAGATGTTTGAACACGGGGATGGCGCTGTCCATTTTCATCGACGGCGGAAATCTCGATCACAATTGGCAACCCAAAGAGGGCGATTAGATCATGTTTCGGGATCTTGTTAAATTAGAAAACGAATGGGATGCGCCTCTTGTGGATGTATTCCGCTTCTCCTGAACCCAATGACTGATTTTCCATGTCCAAAATCTCAAGTGCGGCCCAAAAAGCAGTAGTTGGGGGTGTGCTGGTTGTTGCTCCCTTCTTTTGAATAGCTAGCAAGGGTGGATCCACAAAACGAAACGCGCATCCAAGCCGTAAAGTTGATTTCATCCACCAAGACCAACATCCCGGCCCGAACCCCCGCCGCCCTTGCCGGCCCCTCCCGCGGTAGGGCCTTTCAGTTGGAGCCTCCTTAGAGTACCAGTCCCTGACCACCAGTCACACAGACGCCTGGACTACAGCAGAGCCCATCTTCGCGACCCTTGGCTGGTGCGGTTCCTGAGGCTTTTGCACCTTTTCGGACTGCGAGGTTTAGAGTTGGGCTTCTGACATCAGGCGAAAAGTCTCACTTCTACTGACTTGTCCAACCCCCAACTTTCAAGCTTTTGGACTTTTGTTGGTTGTCTTCTTCCTTTAGCGGCTGGAACCCCAACATCAAAGTTCGAACTTGAAACCACCTTGCATTCGACCCGGCGGGTGTTTCTCAAGTCCCTTCTTTGGTGTCCCCTCAAATACCCAGTAACGGGTGAATTCTGCTTCATTTTGGGAGCTTCCCCCGAAGCCGCCGCCAGCAGGGCTCGCTTCGGCTCGCTCGGCAAGGACGCTGGGCACGGTCTTCGGGGTGATCTTCACCCTGGAGCTGGTCATGAAGTTCCTGGGCCTGCGCTTGGAGTTCTTTAGGCCCGGGGATTGGGTTCTTCTCACTGCGATTTTGGGTGACGGATCTTGAGAGACTTGAACCTTTTTGGTTGAAATCCAGAGGTTTGCCACCCCCCCCCAAAAAAAAAGAAATAAGAAAAGGAGAGAATATTTTTAACCTTTTTGCAGAGGGCTCAACAGCAACCAAGTGTTGATGGGGTTTGAGCTAGGGTTCCACAAGTTTTGACCAACCCAAGATGAACTTAAGCCCAAAACTTCCTTTTCCTTTTGGGGGGAATGAAGCAGTCCTGGGTTTAAGTGTACCGTGGGTGGTCAAGAGGTGGAACTCTGGTTCTAGGGGCTGATTCCAACAAGTCATTTCAACCATCGTTCTTTTCTCCAAACCGAAACCTGTTTTCAACCTGGGTTTCGAGGTTGTCTAGAAAGAAGGATCCCTGGAAAGAATGGGACAGGTACCCCTAGGATTGGTGGTTTGTGACACCTAAGGCTGCATGGGGAGTGGTTGCTTTGAGTACAGTTGGTGAAAGATGGCACCATTCCCACGCTCCATATACTTCCCACAACATCATGCTCCAGCCAAACACAGGCTCACTGTAACATGGCCAAGAAGGTGATATTGAAAGTCAAAAGGTCGACCTCAATGGTTGGGTGTTTTATTTCTTTCTTTCCGGAGTTTGTGCCGATTTGTTGTCTTCTTTTCTTCTTATTCTTTCCGTTTTTTTCTTCTTTTTTTCTTCTTTCCGGAGTTTGGTTGGTTTCAAGGGACACCAAAGGGCACACCCGCCCATTGATTCAAATCCCACTTTTTACCCTGAAGCCTAGTTGCATCGGTGGAATTCGCGGCAATGAGGTTTGAACAAGCCGCATGGAAGAAGCATGGTTGGATAGAGATTCCCAATGATGCCCTCCAAAAAGGTCCCCCGAACATCAATGGGCAGGATGCGGATACGCTGAGATGCAAATGTGGATACACTGACGCACAACACATGGAAAGGAAAGGGGCACCCTGCAGCGTGTTCCCTTTCGTCACAAGACCCTGGTCTTGTGCCACTTGAGTGTTTCCTAAAATCGGGTACCCTCTTTTTGATGGTCTTCAACTGAAACCCAAAGACAGCCACACCCAATTTGGAGGGGTCCCCCTTTTTTTGGGCGCCGCCAAATCGATTGTGGCGATTGGGAGTCGCTTGGATTCCCAACCCTCAAACAATGACACACCATTTGGCACATATTTGTTCCTTTATTCCCCCCCAAAAACAAAAACAAGAAGCAAGAAAAGAAGAGCAACACGCAAACAACAAACGCACACAACACATGACACCCTGAACGACACAATTCAAACGGGCGATTGGGAGGCAGATCTGGAATTGGATCGATCTTGCGATCATCGTGCTCTGGATCGTCAGCATCTCCACCACGGCAGCTTTACCCGTTGATCCCACTCTCCTGAGAGTCGCTCGCCTTGCGCGATTGCTGCGCCCGGACACCAAGAGTGGAGAGAGGCAGAGCAAAACTTGCCCTGTGCTGGTTGGGTGCTTGGATCTCCAATCAAAGCAGGATCTCCCTACTTCCAGCACCCCACACAAGAGCACTGCAGGTACAAAAGGACCATTCTTGGAGGGTGCCATTTTTTTTTTGGCGGGGGAACGTTCGTTTTGTGCACCCCGGCGCCCTTCTCGGGCCAAGGCCTGATGCGGGTGCTGCACTCCATCAGAAGTCAGGACCTCAGCCCTAGTGGCGGTTTGGGCCACGTATTGGATGGGGAGCTGGGCAAAGTTTTGCAGACTCGCTCGTTCTGCTGCAGCCTGTCGTAGTAAGGCCCCCAAATTGCATGAAGCAAATTGCATGAACCGCTTGGGCCTGGGCAAGGGGTCTGGGGGTCTGGGGGTCATGTTTTGGACAGTTTTCTTGGGGGTTGTCAAAGTGAGAAACCGGGGTTGGCTCTTTTTTAACCCATCGCAATTTCACGGGTGTGACTTTGATGGTAAAGTTATGAACCCAGCAGGGTTCCACACTTCGTGCTTTTATTGCCAGGGCGCCCCTTTTGGTGTTTATGAACGAACAGCAAAAGGGAAACCAAACTCGTTGGGTGTAACCTAAAAGACGAGCCACCCACTTAGGTCTCGACGCGCTTTATATTATCACCACGGCTCTCAGTGGCAGCATGTCCATCCTGGGATGGGCTGCCTGCCCGCAGTTCGAAGACCAGCCGACAGCCGGAAAAAAAAGAAAAATAAAGAAGAAAGAAAAGCCGGAAACCTCCCACCAGCCGGAAGGTGTGGACGTTTCGAAGAGACTCCTTCAAACTCCTTTCAACTAGCTGGTTGGGAGGGAGCCCTTTGGGAGCTGGGTGTAAAGCGGGGGCCTTTGAAGCGGGAGCCTGTAAGAACCTGGTCAAAGGATGGGCTTGAAATGGGCGGCTCGCGGTTTGTTTTGAGCTTTTCGAGTTAGCTCAAAGGGTTAGCTTGAACTCAAAAGGAGAACCGTTGCGCCATTGTGAGGGTCCAATACAAACACACAGCCCCAAGTGGACACAAAGGAAACAACCCATCGCTTGTTCAGGCTGAACTAATCCTCCTGGCCTTTTTGCTCTTTGTGTTTTCCTCCATCCCTTTCCACCATGCGGACTTTTTTTGTTTTGCAGGGAGTCTGAGTCTAGCCAATAGAATTTGAACACGTGGCAGATTTTGGTGGGTCTGCCTTTTTTTTGGGGGGTACCGTCCTTTAATTGGTTTTAAAGAGACACCAAGAACCCCACCTTTTGGGGAGTCTCCTCAAGCATACATAACCTGTGGGTATCCAATACTTCATTTGGGCAGGCATGCGTCTTATTCTTCTTCGTGCAGCTGGCGTTAGCGCTGCTGCTGACGGGGCTTTTGACGAGTTACTACTTCAACGATGCCACCATCGCACTCGCGGACAGAATCCTGGTCCGATCTGATGCCCGATGCCTGATGTTTGTGGGAGCATGCTCAGAATGCGGGGCATTTTTTGCTGCTGGCTTACAGATCTTCCCGGGCTGCCTGGTAGGGTGGTGGAATGTGAGCAAAGTCAGCCTTCAGGTTTTATCCAGATTTCTGCGTGCGTGATTCAGATGCCATAAATTGGTACACCACGTTCGAGCAGTGTGCTCGGGATGCTTGCTTGTACAACAGCCTTGGCCACGATGACCTCTTTTGTTTCCAATATCGGACCCTTTGATGTACATCATTGATCTATGCCACCAAGGCCACCAAGCATTTTGAGAGTGTTCACTATATAAACTCCATGGCCGTCTTGACATGGGCGTGTCTTATCAGGACCTTCTCAACGTGCTGCTTTCCATTTGTCTTCCCATCTTGCAGCGGGTCAACCAGCCTATGTGAAGACTGGATGCAACGCCCGCGAAGCTTCGTTTTCTTTTTTTCTTCTTCGGCTCCCGCCCAGGACAGGCGGTGTATGTGTACTTTGGCACCTTTACAAGGCTGGGATCCAGTGATTTAGAGCAAAGAGGAATTTTGTTGTGGCCCTTGGTTCTTACTGGCCCCCAATGATCTAATGGTCACTACCAGTCACGATTTCTCACTTTGCTGCAACTGTTCTATGGCTCCGAATCAGTATAAGATAGGATGCTGGAGAGCTAGCTTTTGGTGATGGCAGGGCTTGCACGTTCTTTGTGCCTGTGCTTTTGATGGGACCCCCTAACCGTCAGGTTCCATGTTAATTGGTGCTGGCGAAACCATTCTGGTTGAAGGGGAAGGACTGTCGCCATACTTGAGGAATTTGCAAAGCTCTCGCCAATGCTGCGTCAAAAGGAACCCAAAGGATTCAAACGCATACAAAACCCACGTAGGAACGAAACCTGCTCCCCTGGTCCCAAAGCTGACATGTGTTGTTGGCTTCCACGTAAACCTGGAGTATGAATTGAAATTCGCCTGGAAGGATGGTCCAAACCACCGAACGTCAGGTTCCATGTGAATTGGAGGGTATCTGAAACTCGGGGGTATTTGTGCATTCTTTTTTGCGCCTTTGGGCTGGCGTCGAACACAGCTCCGTATGGAGTTTGGCCAGTTTGAAGGGTTTTGTGTTGTTCCCGTTGGTGCTTGATGAAGTTTTTGTTTTTTTTTGTTTACCTTCAATCGGTGATTTGCATTTGGTTTGCAATTTTGGACCTTGTAGAGGTTAAATGGGAAACCACCCTGGAAAGCTGATTCTAGGTACATAAATTTGCCACCCCCCTCAAGACCCGCGCCTGCTGCTTATGTATGTAAAGTCAGGTCATTTTCGGCGGATATTACTATTTGGCAATGTTGGCAGCCCTTTGCAGATGATTCATTAAAGCGTTGTTACCCATATAAACAGTATTTGCTTCTACTTTCTGAACAAAGTGTTTGTGTCGTTCTTCCTCTTGTTCGTCCTTGCTTTCAATCATTTCATGCATATTCTGATCAAACTAAATCTACTTCAATACAATCTTATTTGCACATAGCATCAGTAACAAAATTAGGTGCAGTGTAAAAGCGATGTTAGGTAAAGTGTAGTGATACACAGGGTCTACACCAGAATCTTTCGTGCATACGCCTCCGAAGTTGTCAAACATGTCGGTCAATGCTACAATACAGCACCCAAACCTTATGTCAACTTACACACCTGCGCCAACACCCAAACATCTGATAGGGATCTTCCATTCCTCATCTGCAAATCCCCTTCGTCTGCTCACAAACCTTGGCCAATACCAAAAAGGATGCTCACATCTTATATGCATTGACCAATGCCACGATGTCTGCTACAACAACTACTTTCCCTGAATGATATTTGTTCTGCACAAAACCTGCAACAAAGCATTCAAACCACTGGTACTTTCAGTTTTTTCGTTTTTCCCCCGATATCGACGGGTTGGCGCGATTTCTGTGAGTCATGTTCTTGACAATGAGATTCTCCAATGTCTATATGCTGAACTATCAACTGTATTGAACCCAAAAGGAATGACTCCCCCCGCAAAAGTTGGCAATTCGTCCCCCCCCCCCCCCGGAAGAAACCGTTTTTTCTTGTTTCTTCCGGAGGCGGGGGGACGAATTGCCAACTTTTACGGGGGAAATCATTCCTTTTGGGCTGAATCGCGCCCAAGATAATTTTACAGTATTTACAGTCCGTTTGGGTGATGTCCAGCCCCTTTTCAGGTCCCCACCTGTTAGCATGTAGCTGTGCCTGCATTTACGTCACTTCCGGCCAGAGAAGCGTTTTGAAAGCACTTGAAAGCACTTTGGGATCGATTCAAGATTCTCAGGACTCCAGATCTTCAATCTTAGATCCAACAGTGCTTCAAAACGCTTTACACGCGTTTTCGGGGTTTTGAAGCGCTCTGTGGGCGTGACTTAAAATAAAGAAACAGAGACTAGTTTGTGGTTTTCCCATTGGTTTTCCTGAGCCAATTTCCCTTTTGAGTGGTTTTGAACATCACGTCTTGGGCCCGTGAGTGTCCTTTGCTCGTGATCTTTTTGCGGCAAAGGAAGGGCAACCGTTGCCCAAAGTCTGGAAAAAATGTCCATCCTTCAAAGGGCGCAGACGTCGTTTTTTCGGCTTGAGGTTTGAAGAAGTCTATGGTGAGTGCTTTCAAGGGGTGGCTCAGGAAAACCAAAGGGACAACCGCAAACTAGTGTCTGTTTCTGTATTTTAAGTCACACACACAGAACTTGTTTTACGCTGCCCTCCAACATTTTTTGCCAAATCAAGTTCATCCCCTTAGGTCCCAACAAAGGTGAAATGCCCTCCCCGAACAAATGGTTGTTTTTTTTGTGTTTGCCTTCGAGCCTAGAGGAGGCTTCCCCAAAAAAGGCGCACCTAAATCCGTGGCTCCCCAACATCCATGAAATCCGTGCGAAAGAGCGCAGCAACATTGCTTAGAAACGGGGCTTCAGCCGTTCACCCAAAAGGGTCCGAGTTGGTACCCCTTTTTGGTGGCTGAAACCAAGAGGAAAGCCGCCATTGTGAGGCTCCAAAAGTATTCCTTGCCACATCGGAGTATCCAACTTGCAGGTCGATGTTCAGCATGTTCGAGGTCACCTTAGCCAATTGGCCCCCCGCTGCGCGGCTTTTGGCGGAGAACGTCTCTGAGTGGTTCATGCTCTTCGGGGTTCTTCACAAGTTGGCCATTGGCTTTGCGGTGGTCAGTGTGGAGCTTCGGATTGGAATGGTGTTCAATACCTTGCCGTATTTTTTATGAACCAAACCATAGTTTAGAAACACATAAATAAGGTTTGGTCTTTTGGGGTTTGCTTGATTGTTCCGTTCAACCAGAAACACAACTTGTTGCTGGGTGTCTAAGTCTGGACCAGTTTACTTTTTCGGTGCATTGGCCTTCCTCCAACATACATAAGTCATTTGCGGAAGGGTACGTGGAAGATCAAACATGTAATCACCCATATGGCATCCGGCAAAGAGTCCCCAACAAAAAAATGCATCGAACCAAATGATGGACAGATGCAAGTGTGTGTGTGTGTATGTATGTAATGTATGTATGTATGTATGTATGTATGTATGTATGTATGTATGTATGTATGTATGTATGTATGTATGTATGTATGTATGTATGTATGTATGTATGTATATGTATGTATGTATGTATGTATGTATGTATGTATGTATGTATGTATGTATGTATGTATGTATGTATGTATGTATGTATGTATGTATGTATGTATGTATGTATGTATGTATGTATGTA
>CAUJNA010000968.1:201833-316833 GCA_963377175.1 Effrenium voratum
AATTGGCAAAGATCGGCAAATCTGAGGTGAACGGCGTGTTCATGCAGGAGAGAGGGTCGGCAAAAATTCAAGCCCTGTTTTTAGACACATTTTTAGATGCTCATTGTTGAAACCTGCTTTCGGTTCCCCTTCAAAGAGGTTCCGGGGTCTGGTGCTTGGACCAGTTTTCCGCCAGGAGACGTTCAGTGTGGCATCATCCGATGATCGTGTCATGATCCAGAAGAGGAATCGAATGCAGGCGACCCACAAGAAGAAGATGAAGCGGTTCTTTTCCATGGCAGACAAGTCGCAGAATGGCTCGATCGACATCGAAGCTCAGAGCCATATGGACCTTCAAGGGGGGTTCGTTCTGGGGGGGGGGGGAAAACGGCTACCTCCACTCCGGAGAAGCCAAGCAGGTGCTGGATGCCTTTCTTGAAGGTCCATGATTCAGCATGAAGCAAAGGTTTTGTCGCCATTTCTGGAATGAGACAGAATATCGTGACGTGCGAGAAGGCGACCCGCGTGGAATGGGTGCTTTTTTTTCTTTTTTCTTGCGGCCCTTTTGAGTCTGAACAACACGGCTTTGGGTACCCCTCCGCACCAACATAGCAACTGTGGGTGGGTGTCTGGAAGATCAAATTTTTGTTGAAGGGACTCCCTGTCAGGTGTCATGTTAGTGAGGGTAGACCTCGTTTTGATTGTCAGGAAGAGTTCCGGCACATGACCGCGCACAGCGAAGTCTCCGCTTGGCTGTCATCAATGGATCTGGACGTCTCAGATGCGCAGAGGCTCTTCACTATGATCGACTCCGGCCAGAGCTCTTTGGCAGTTGGTCTGAGGTAGCCCTCAAATGGGTGCTTGCAGAGGCGATCGGGTACTTAGTAAGTGGTTTGTATACCTGGTTATAACCCATAGGTTTACTAGCCACTTACTAAGTACCATGCCCCTTAAGTGGTCTTTTTTGGGGCACCTTTCCACTTGGATTACTTGAAAGGGACAGCAAAGGAAATCCAGTTTTTTGCGGTCCTCTTTTGAGGGAACCCCCAAATCTAGTTGAGTGGTAGGGTACCGTCAAGAACGACGTGCCCATGTGGAAAGGTCCCATTGTTGACGGGTTTTGAGGGCTCCAGATTGTGGATGCCACAATTCCAAGCCATGGTTTAGTCATCTTGCCACATCCGGCGAAAAGGACTGTCATCCTTAAAACCAACCAAGAAAGGGGGAAACTCCAAAAGTGACAGACCCATATAAGGCACCACCCACAAAACCGGTCGATCCATTTGGCTTCCCAAGGAGCATAAGGTGTTCCACTAAGTTTCTTCTTCCTGGACGGATATGAAGTCTGGCCTTGTCTACAATGGACGGTTACCCCTTTCCATGGCGAGTGTTTCGGCTTTCTGCCATCTTTGTTTCACTGAAGTTGGTTGCTTAACCCATGAGCAACCATGAACAACCATGAGCAACCATGAACAACAGTGAACAACCATGAACAACCATGAACAACCATGAACCCATGAAAAGAAACACCATGAACAACCATGAACAACCATTGAAAGAAAGCGGACCCCGATGAGCCCCTCCCAAAAACCCAGTGGGATGTCTCGGCCGCGGCGATCGCCGAGGGGATGGCAAGCTCTCGCTGGAGGAGCTGATCCGCGGCGTGGGGCGGCTGAAGGGCCCCGCGAAGAGTCTGGACGTGGCGTCTGGGACGCGCGCGAGATTCACCCCATGGTTTCGCTGAAATTCGACTTCCCAAAGTGAAATGGATCTGGATCAAAATTAGACCACCAGGTGACTGCAGGTTTTTGTCTTTGTTTTCACTTCCCAGGGTTCCATTTTGGGTACCTATTTTCAAGGGAAATACCGCAACGTCACAAACGTTATGGTTTCATTTCCATTTTTATTTTGTACTGCGAAATGGATATATTTCCAATAGCGTAAGAAACCTCCATCATTCCCATGGTTTCATTTTGTGCTGCGAAATGGGAGTTTGTGAATCAGTAGGGATGTTTTAAACCTGGCGACCCAGTTTCCTTACCAACCTTTGCTTCCACTTGCTTGATATGTTCAAAGGGAATCTACCACTACTGGAGATACATTTGCTGCTTTTTCCCGGGACTCGAGCAAATGGAAGCCAAGGATTTGAATTAGGTCCCCCAGTTAGAGTAACAAAGCTCGAGGGGGGATTCCAGCCATTCTTTTCAACCAGAAAAGCAGCTCTTTCCCTGGATTTGAACTAGGTCCCGTGAAGTGCATTTGGAGAGGGTCTGAAAATTGCCTTGGCTGGTTTCCCTGCAACCCACCATTTGGAAGGTAAATTTGAGGATTTCACTTTAATGCAGTTGAACATCCCCCGGTTGGAGTAGTAAATCCCAGAGCTATGGTAGAAAACGTTGGTTGGGGTTTGTGCTCAATTTTTCCACTTTCTTGTCGAACATCTGATTCGGAGCCCTAGCAATGGGAGCCATAGGAGGATGGTGGCCAAATTTGAGAACCCTAGGAAGCTATTGGGTCACCCATTATGACTCTTAGGGCTGTTGCCGTGGTTCTGAATCAAAAGATGGCACACTTCTGCGATGGTGGATTTCAACACTTTTGCTCAATGGCAATTTTTTTTAGACTTGGGAAGGTGAAGCCCAATTTTAAGGGTTCCTCCAATTTTTAAGACACACCAGCACCCGCCTTTCCCATTGAAGAAGTTTGAAATATCGTTTCGACAGAAAGGGGCAGGCAGCGCGAGGTTTCGCTTGGTCGCTGATATCTACTGGTTGAACATGTGGAGAAACGCGTTGGATCGTGGGCCTTGGTGGCATGGGAGGGTTTGGCAACCGGGGTGTTTCTCAGAATTGGAGACTTTGCTGGTAGATGTCCAGTTTATTTCCCTTTCAAGTGTTTGTTTTGAGGGTACCATTTTTAGGGTCGTTTGACGGGAAATCAACCGGAAACCACCCATTTTGGGGGTTCCCTGGGACACACCCATTTGTTGGCTCTCAAAACGAATCTCACTTCGGCCCAAGGCATGCATGAGAGAGGAGATCAGCGAGCTCAAGAGGTTGCTTCTATCAGGCGGACCTATGTGGAGTTTGTTTTCAACAGACGGAGCTCCCCAAAAAACCGTCCCTTTTCCAGAACCCCAACAGGGTTCCCCCCAAAAGGACACCCATATTTTTCCGTCCTGGACCTTCGTCCTCCTGAAAAAACACCGTAGTTTCCGCCCTTTGGGCTGGATACTTGGGAAATCATGGCACTGTTTGCCGCAAAAACCTGGAACTCCTGAAACTCCTGAAACTCCTGAAACTCCTGAAATATACACTATTGCAATGCTCGCGGCCTTTGACAGATTACAGGAAACTTTGCAGGGGTCACCGACTTAATGCAGCCCGCAAGTTTGTCAAAACAAGCAACGCCGATCCAAAGTTGTGCGGTGCAGGAAAACACGTGCCCATTTTGCCAGCACAACGCCCGTAAATTTCCGCAAATCTTTTGCAAACACCAGCAAACTCCAGCAAATCTGGAAAAGTCGTAGTTTTGACGATCAGTGGCATCGTGGGTTCACTGGCGCTGGTGCTGCGAGGTGGTGTATTGAGTTGGTATGGCCAATGCACGACTGGAAACGACGCAGTTCGTAAGTGTTTATGCCCAAATTGTAGCTAAACCACTCTTACCTCTTAAAAACACAACTTTTCAACTTTGTGGGGGTAACATGGGCTATATGTCTGTAAAATATTAACTTCCCCAGGGCTTGGAGTTTTAAGGGGTAAGCACTGGAATTCGGAAGATCGTAGGGGTCTCCTAAAGCACCCAGACATTTCCCGCAGGTCCAGGTTGCTTGAAAGGGAGGCTTCTTTTTAAGACTCCCATGGTATTTTTTGAAGGGTGGTTTCGAACATCACCTTTGGAACAGGCGTCGATTTGGGTGTGTGTCAACGTAGGGGAACCTCGAAAGTGGTTGGTTTCCCTTTCAACCAATCTGAAGAAGGTAGACCCCTCATACCCCGAGATACCTTTTGGTGTGTCAAACTTAGGGCTCCCTCCAAATTGGTGGTTTCCCCTTTGGTTCCCTTAACCCCCCCAACAAGTCCCTCATGAAGAATCTCATTCAGAAACAAAGCACGCACATCCCCATTTCGGAGTTTCCCTAAGATCCAGCCGCACAGGTGTGTCAAGCTCGAAGGGAACGACACGATCAAAGACCGTGGCCGCTTGAACGCTGCCGCTACAAGGGTTTTTCCCTGTTTTCAATCTTGGCTTGGAGAATCCTGAAGGGAATCCTGAGCAAAGATGGGGAGCTGTAATTTGCTCCTCCCCACTGCACAACGTCGAGCCATTTTGCACTACGCACGAGGGTTTGTTCAGTCTGTTCTCACGCCGGCATCATCCAGGCAAATTGGTTGTTGGACCGGGACGCATGGTTTGCCAGCTTGTACAGCGCTGCCATTCGAGATCGAGCTACTGTTGTTACGCGTGACCACCTCACTGACTTTCTTGCAGCCTAACATGTGCAGTGACATGCACCTGGGTGTTTGATGCTTGAGTTCACACGCGGGGGTTTCTCAAAAGAATACGGAATTGGCCCGCTAAAGTAGGCTTCCTTTTGGCTTAACACGCCAACCAAAAGGCTTGGCTCTTCCAAAATGGATCTGTCTGTTTTCGAGGGTGCCCTTTTCGGATTGTTTAAAGGGGTTTTCCAACAACGTCGCCGAAAACCATTTTGGGGGGGTGATTTTACAAGCAGACCGGGCCCCAAATCCATGTTGAGGAAAACCACGCTGCATGGAGTGGCGGGGTCACGGGTCACCCGTTTTTTGGAGCGAGCGCTCTACGCCGGTCCGACGGTCTGCAATGGAAGCAGGGCCACACCACTCCGCTTGCAGGGTTGGGGTTTCGTTTTCGGGCGAAATTTCTGGTTCAGCCCAAACACCAGTAGTGCCAGCAGTTTTGGGGGGTCCCTATTCTTGCAAGGTCTTTTGTAAAACAAAGAGACACCGAAAGTTTGATTGAAGACCTTGTCATGTGAGTCCCAATCCTGCTCGCCTACACCGAACCGTGGAAAAAGACTTGCGGCGCCTTCCGGTTCCCGGTGCAGGTTCCCCTTCCTTTTTGGTAAGGAAAGAACATGTACCACTTTGCCAGTGGTCAAGACAGCGTCTTTCCCTAGCCAGACTTAGCTTACATTGTCACTTCCCGTTGTCTGGATTGCTTCTTTTCAAGCCAGCCGCTCGCTTTTTGCGGCTCGCAAATTCTTCTGGCCCCGCAAAACGGGGGGCGGGGGGTTCCGCATTCCCCCCCCTTTGTGTTCCCAACCAGGTTATCAGAGACAAATCTTGGGTCCATATGGCTGTGGGTCAACACCAATGGTACCATTTTGGGTCTATTTTAGTGGGGATTGGGAGTTCACTGGGGGTGCGGGTTTCTGACCCATAGCCATATCTCCTTTCCAGCAGACTTTGATCAAATTTCACCCCGCCTCGCGCAAAGGGAGGGGTCGCAGGAGATCCTGATGCGGTTCCGGGCCGCGCTTCTGGCGCGGGCGCTGGAGCTGGGCTTCCCCAAGAAGTACAGCAGCACCGAAGGCGGAAAAAAAACGAAGCGAAGCGACTGGGAAGGTCTCGAAATGCTTCCATTTGCTTAATAGTTTTTCCATGTTGGTTTTAAAGGAAAGCTATCACTACGCGAAACATGTTTTCCCCCCCTTTTTTCCAGGGGTCTTAACCAAATGGAAGAATACGGTGGATGGACAACGTCCGAGACCGCACCACGAAATGAAGCCATGGTTGAAACTATTGTTTGTTGTTATTTGCAGGGGAATCGAATCAGACACTAGGGTTTCTGAGTTCGGTGGTGCGAAATGGATTTCGATTTCAACCATGCACAGCAGGGCCCTCCCTTTTTGGCTGCGAGAGGAACTCCAAGTTGGGTGACCGAAGTGGTTCCCTTGTTGCGGGTGCTTGGATGCATGATGCTTCGGTGGCGATCGGAACCTCATCATGAGAGCCTGTGAATCCCCTGAGCAACCGGATCAAGCCACCCAGAAACAGTCACACGCAGCATGCGCAGACGTTTTGGCGGATTCCACGAATTCTTGCGCTCGTTGGGGGACCCCAAAAATGACGGTTTCCTTTTGGTTTCCCTTCAAGCAAGGCTCAAAAAGCGTACCCTCGCAAAGAAGCCCATCCCCTTCGCACTCTGAGCATTGTGTCAACACTCTTTCAGCTCCTGGCAACCGTGCACCCTCGGTTGGGGAGCATTCAGGTGGAATTTTGGCCCCTTGAAAGCGCCTGTCGCCCCTTTTTAGGTTTTGGACGGTTTCGAAGAAAAGCCGAAGTTGAAAAACATCCACGGAACCGGTCCCCCAATTTGTGGCCTTTGAACCATATGGACCGACCAGAGGCAATGACCCAACAGGTAAACTTCCGGTAAATGGAAGCATGGGCAACCTGCGGCCCAATTCCTTGATGGACAAATTGACCCACACCCCAAAAAACGGCCCCGGCATTGGCAGTTCCGGATCTGGTGGCTGCGGCGATGCTCCGTGTCCTGGACCTGGATCGCTCCTACAGGCGGAGCGGAGCTCGAGTCAAGCTGAGAAGCGAATTGGCGCATGGGGTTTCTCAAAGAGGACGCCCCCCCCTTTTCGCTTGGTTAAAGGGACACCAAAAGGAAGCCAGTCCTTTGTAGGCGTCTCCTATTTTGAGAAACATCTATTTGCTTCGCTGTTGGCATGTTTTTTTGGTTCTCTTCATTTTTAGTATGGGTCTCCTAAAACAGAACGTTGTTTGCTACCAGACCAAGGGCTGGACAGTGGCTGTGTCGTTTTTAAGGTTGAACTGCTTCCCCTAAAATTACGGTTTTCCTTTTGGTTTCCCCTTAAAACCCAGCAAACAAGGGGGCGCCCTCAAGAAAAGACACGCATATAAAGGTACCCCAAACCACCCCAAGGTAGTGCAGTGTACCAGACAAACACAAATATGAAGGGTAACAACTCAATTATTCATGTTCAGTGGACACTTTTCTTGCGGGGTGCGTTGAGCCGGTGTAACCGCTTCGATATAGAGTTGGCACCCGCACCAAGAGGCGGATTTTCACAGTCCAAGCCCCCGAAACAGTCGGGCGTTGCTTTGGAGTCTTTGATTCATATCATATCCTTTGCCAGGACAAACGACTCCCAAACAAGACGCCAAGCCAATCTGCCTATAACTCCGCAAAGATACCTCAAGTCTTCTGCCAGTGAAGCCGCGTCAGGGTTTTTTCCTTGGACTTGGTGGTACCCTTGTGGGGTAGCGATTGGAGACGTTGCGGTTCCCGAAGCCCTGCATTGAGCCATGGGTGTGTTCTTGAGTTGGTAACCTTTTTTGGGTTGGCTTTAAAGGGGCGCCCCAATTTTTTCGATTTTGAGTTTTGTGCGGGAGAGGGGGGGAGGAGTGGGGAGGGGTCCTAACTTTGAGACAGCCACAATGCGCCATCAAAACAAGTTTTGATCCTGGCTCCCGTGTTTTCCTTTTAAGGGTATCCTCTTTGGGGTTTTGCTTGAGGGAAGCCAAAATGGACCCGGGAACCGATATTGGGGGTTCCATTGGACAGCCCTTTTTGTAGCCCCTTGAAGGCAGAACGCAATGACACCAGGTCCAAAAAGGCCCTCCGATTGCTTTGCAGGCTCCTCAACAGACGCGTTTTGGCCATTCAGCACATTAGCTCTTGCACCAGACCAAAAGCAAGGCCCCATTTTGGCAGAGAGATACACTCCCTCAGGCCATGGAAGCTCTCAGAAGGCCCCTGCAAATGGAACCAAGTCTTCCAAAGGGGTCCTGGGAGCTTCCATGATGGTATGTTAGTCTGAGGGAGTGTAGTTTTTTGTTGAACCCCCCCGTTTTGTTTGGCCAACCCCATTTTTCCCCCTGGCAAGGCTGTCGCGTCACGAGTTCTGCTGCGCAGTGGTGGTGCAGAAGCTTGCGCCGCCGGCAGAGGCCCCCGGCCTGGGCGTTGGCATTTGAGCCACTTGCTCAAAACCCGGGGACCCGGAGTCTCCTTCTGACCCTTAATAAGAGGTTGGTCATTGCCCAAAGTAATGGGGTCATTGACCCAGATTGAAAGGGTCAGAAGGAGACTCCAATTGAATGGTTAGGTTAGTAAGGACCCCCTTGCCATAAATAGTTGCGGATATCCGCCTTCTTAATCCTGTACATGGTTCTGGGTAGACCATTTTAGTACCGATCGGTTTTGATTGCGACTCATTTGGAGGTTTCCGGAATCCCAGTCGGCGCCCTTTTTGTTTTGGGCAGCCCTGGCTGGGTTTGGTCACCCATTTCCTCGATGGAAGCTTCTCTTTTTCGCCCAGGACCTCAAAAGGACGCAGTATCAGGTGTCCGAAAATTGACGTTTTGGCAAGGTCCCAAAAAGGACGTCCTTCTGGTTTCAGGTCCTTTGGGCATTTGAGGTTTAAACCACAAACATATCCCAAAGCTTTGGAGGCTCAGAGTTCCCTGAGTCCCATCTGATCCAAATCACATTTGGGAGGCACATGTCATTTACTCTCAACGATTATTACCGCCGTCTCAAAAAGGTCTCCTGTCTACTTTCAGGAGTGGAAACAGGGTAAAATCACCTCAGGCTGATCCTGAGTGTGTCATAGTCTTCGCTGTGCGCCAGGCTCCGCATCTTTTCGAGATGCTGTGCCATGGGCAATCAGGCTCGCAGGGAAATGCCTGCAGTTTTGCTCCAAGTTGGTGCTTTTCACGTTTTGGGGTGTGCGAGATGGGCATTGAAGAAATCGCAGCGCTGTCTTGTCTGAAAGTTTCAGGCCTGAGTTCTTGAACGAGCTGAAGGTTGCCAATCCAAAACATCTACGCATGATGAGTTGCTATGTGCGTTTTGGTTTTGGTTTGACGGGGAGCCCCGCTCCACACCGAGCATCAAGAACATAAGTCCCCAAACATCTCGACCAAAGCAATCCCCAAGCAAGAACATACATGAGACGTGAGTGTCATAGATGCTAGCTCTGTTGGGGCATAAACAAACATGCCTGGCATGCCAAGGGAGCATTTTGTTTGAGCTCTGTTGTTGGGGCGTTTGAGCAATTCCATGGCACACTTGGATCGGATCGGAGGCATGTGTGGGCAATTCCACCACGCAGCCAATACCGCTGCACCAGCCTCGGGTTTTCTCGAATGAGGACTCAGATGTGCCCAGGTAAAAGGACCTCTTGGTGTTGGGGGGGGTCATCAACTTGTTTGATAAGGAATTTAGGCAACCTTTGTAAGAGTTCCTATTCAGGGAACAATGCCCCCCATACGCTTTGACCTTGGCACACATTGGCATGAAGAGCGTCAACCGTCGGACTGATCCCCTTGTTTCTTGTAGGTTTGTCATCACCCAGGTCTGCCACTGTTGTGTCCATTTGACCACACTTCCTCTCAGGTCAAGGTGGATGCTTTGAAGCGCGACCGCCCTGGTTCAACCTCATCCATCTTCGCATGAAGCAAGCCGCAGTCAGAAGCGTAGATGACGGTCCCCTTGGGTGCGGCAAAAGACCAGTTTTTGAACATGACCAAAGTGGTGCTGAGTACTCCGGGGCAGTTGTGATCAATGCGCAAAGGAGCCGCCAAAGGAAGACGTAGCCCAACCGGTCTGTCGTTGTATGTTTGTTTGCCGCAAAAGGACGATGGATCAAGTGATGGGTTTTCTTGAAGATACATGAATGACAGATAGTTAAACTTCGGGGCTCTCCTCGAAAGTTAGTTCATATGTTAGGGTAGACCGCACATGACACAGAGCTAGACATGTGGATGGGCAAAACATCCATTTCGCACTAGGGATGGATGACACCCTAGAAATACTCGTTGACAAACCACCTAGCACGTCCATCTGCGGTGTTTCAGGCAAGCCTTTTTTTGGTGGTTTGGATTGGTGATTTGGGGATTGGAACCCTTGGTTCTTGTAGAGGGCAACTGGGAACCACCACCGGGCACCAAATCACCAGTTGGGGTGCAGCTATGTTTACTTTGTGGTGAGAAGGAGGGACCCCAAAGAGTACGATGAGAAGCCACCGGGACCAGGCTCCAAGCCACCACGAGGGTCGCTGATGTTGCGTCCATCCGCAGTATTGTTTGGTTTTTGTAGCTTGTTTAAAGCACCAAGCCTCCAATCCAGATCGCCAATTCAGGCTTGAAGCACTGTGCATAGACTTGATGGGTGATTTGTCAGCCTGTATTTCTTGTTCGGGCATCCATGCCAACTGGTGCAACTACTTGCGTGTTCGGCGAAGTTAGTATAATAAGTAGGTTACAACCATGGTTGTAAGTGGTTGGTAACTTGGGGTGAGTCCCCTACAACTATGGCAAACAACCTACCTAAGTTGGTTTAGCTGCCCAAGCAGGGGGTGGCTGGGCATGTTGTTTCGGTGTACCCCAGATGAGCCAGGGTAGATGAAGGTTAGGGGACGATCCCCTTGCCATAAATAGCTGCGGATATCTGCCTTCTTAATCCTGTACATGGTTCTGGGTATCGACCATTCTAGAACCGATCGGTTTTGATTGCGACTCATTTGGAGGTTTCCGGATCCCAGTCGGCGCCCTTTTTGGGCATGGCTGGGTTTGGTCACCCATTTCCTCAATGGACGCTTTGGTTTCCCAGGGGCTTCCCAGGGGCTCACCCAAATGTCACAAAAGCCAGGGGTTAAGTATTAAGACCACCCAGTTTTCCCGGGTCAGATGGATCGCGACTCAGACGGCCTCGGCTTCTCGGCTTCTCCGCTTGCCGGGCGTTTTCGATCCGTTTCGCCAGGTGGCTCTACACGGTGGCCGCGCGGCCCGAGGATCTGGAGGCGCTGGCAGCCGAAGGCCCGCGGGTGCCCAGTTGGCTTCTCTTTCAACGAACCCGAAAAGAAGAAAAAGGAAAAAGGAAAAAGAAAAAAAGGAAACCAAATGGAAACCGATGGAACTCAAATGCAAACTCGAAAATGATAATAATAATAATAAAAAGGTAGACCCCTCACAGCCCGGGATTTCTTGAGGGTAATCCCCTTAATTTTTCGGTGGTTGATTTCTTGGGGAAGCGAGAAGGAAACGGCAAACATGTTGGGAGGGTAGCCAACAGTGGTTGATTTACACCGAACTCCAAAGGGAACGGCAGATTGAAATCCAAAAGGAAACGGCAGATTGTTGGAGGGATCGCCGAAAATGAGACAAACCCCACTTGCGATTTTTAGCTCTTTGGTCCCGGTGGTGTTGTATTATGTAAACATCGTCTACCGCTGGATTGGCATTTTCTCCACCTTTTCTTTTATTGGAAGGTATTGTGGACACTTAGGGCCTTAGGGTCCATCTTGCAAGCACCTCCTGTGCATCCGGGTTTCAGGCTCGGGATGACACCCTTCTGGGGGCGGGGGGGAGCAGTAGCAATCAGTTTGCACATGGAAGCTCAAGAGTGGCCCACCCATTTCCTGGTTGACAACTCCCTCCGTTTTGGTGTGCGAACTAAAACCCATTGGTCGGGTAGGCTAAGTGATTCTGCCTCCCGGGTTTTGTCCTGCCAGGCAAGGCGAAAGACGAAGCGGAGAAAGGCTCCGGCAAGGGCAAGGACGCCAAAGGCTGGGGAGGGGGGAGGGGTCATTCTTCTCGTGGGATCCACCCTCCCCAAACCGCCGAGCTACGGCCATGAGGCCATGTGAGGAGTTGAGTTTCGTGCCCGGTTCGCGTCAGGCGAGCGCGTCCAGAGATTGCGGAGAGTGTGGACCGAGACTCCTGCCGCATCTCGGTGAATTCATTGCCACTGCCATGACAACGGGATACCCCCACCTTTCAGTCCAAAGATTGAAGGCAACAGCAAGAGGCAAGATAGCACATGTTATGAGGTCCAGATGTCAAGCCCGTTTTGTTGGCACAACGCATATCCACGATTCTAGCTAGACGTCCCAACCATTTGTCAGAAAATGCCACGACAAACCCAGGGAAGCTGAGCGGCTCAAAAAGAAGGATTGGGCGATTAGATTGGGAACATCAGTTTGCAGGTGTCAAGCTCATTTTGGGGATCCTGAGAGTCAGCCATATTCCTTGAGCCTTTTATCTTTTTTGTGCGGGTCTTTGTCTGTGCTGTGTACCTGCTATGTTTTTTCTTTTCTGTTTCAAGCTTAGAACCGCTGGAAAGAAACCCACCCGTTTTGGTTGGGTTTCACCCATTCGGAGAGAGAGAGAGAGAGAGAGAGAGACAGAGAGATTTGCCCATGCCATATTTAGCACATAGAGATCAGTTGGTTGGATTGGTTGGTGGTTGGTGGTAGTTGGTTGGTGGTTTGTGGTGGTTCCTCGTGATGGGTAGTTGAATTCTACATGTTTTGGCCTCTACTGCAGCATTCTCATATGGCTTTCTTTATCAGAGAATCCAATTTGAGTACGTGTCAAAGTAAGAGCACTCCCACAAATCATGGTGTTCCCTGGTACCCCTCAAAAAACCACACTCCAAGCTGCTGAAGCTCCGCAAAGCCCAGGTCTTGACAGCTTTTCCCCCCCCCTCCAGCCCTTTTTCACCCTTTCAGACTGGATGTTCCGTGTTCCCAGTTCGAGACACACCCATTTTGTGGGTCAAATGGCACATGGCTCACATGGCTCACATGTTTCACATGCTTCGTGTTTTCGGGGGGTCCACTTTCTGTGAGCCAAGGGAATACCGCCGTCGGGCGTCCCATGCTCGAGGTCTTCCAGCGACTTCGCGAGGAGCAAGAGAAGAAGGTGGAGGACCGGGGGCTGACGGGATGCCCCAATTTTGATTTCACAGAAAGGGCTGCTTCCCAGAACCAAGAAGAGCTGCGGACCTTTTGTTCCTGTCGTCACTTAATGCAGTTTCAAGGTTGCCCAAAGGACAAACCAGCCCAGCGCAACGTGTTTTTGGGGGGCCCACCATCGACTCGCCCCCCCCCGCCCCCGGGAGCCGCTCCCTCAGACCTTGTTCTCGTGGTTCGGCGGGACTATGCACGACCAGCCCATTGGGCTTCAACCGGAAAAGAGTGGCAAGGGCCCGATTTAGGTGACTGCACCGGTACCTTGGAAGTGGTTAAGCAGATTGCAGCAGATTGCAGCAGTATGGTGCTGAGAAGATGCCCCACAGGGCAAACGAAAACAACACGACATATTTTTCAAGGTCGGGTTGCTCAAGAACAGGGACAGAGTTCCCGTTTCTGATCCTTTGATTATCCGGACATTGCTTGCCCATCTCCCGATAAACAGCCCAGAATAATTCACATGATTTCGGCAAAGAGAAAACACACTTGAGCCATCCTTGGCCAACCGTGCCGTCGCCTTCTTGCTGCGCCGGAGAGGCGATGTTGCGGCAGAAGGCTTCCCCGGAGCCACCGGACTCGCCCAGGCTGAGAGTGTTGAATCACCGGGGTTCACCGACAAACCATGGGTGGGGGTATCTTTTTTTTTAGTTGGTACCCCGTGTTTTTGTGTGGTGTTAATCATTTTGGAGGTTCCCCTACAAAAAGACAAACCTAAAAAATGGGTCTCTCTGTTTTCAGGGTTCTTTTTTTTTAAGGGAAACCAAGAGCAGAACCGAAACCCCCACACACACACACACACGAGGTTGCGTCAAACTTAGCTGGCAGGGGGTTGTCAAAGATCTGTCCGTGTGATCTTTGCCATCAGTTCAAGTGGATACCAAAAAGTCTGTGGCCCATTTCGGATCGGGACATGGGGGACGAGTCGGACGAGCTCTACAATTCCGACAACCCGGGGACGAACCCTAAATTTCCCATGCCCTGCAGGGGCAACAATAACTTTCACCGTGAATCATATGTGTCTTTGATCCATTTGTGCCATGGTCACAACAACCATTTGCTTGGGGTTTATAGGGATGGTCCTCAATCCTGTATTCGGGTTTTCAGGCAAACGTTGAAAGGGTTTGCATTAAGAAAATCGAGGTTTGCATACATTTGTCTGTGAGCTTTAATGGTTGGATAACCCTCAACCATGTTGGCTGGACATAAATCCTCCGACCTGATTGGGAATTTAGGCCACCCTTGTAGAAGTTCCTTTGCAAACAGGGCCTGGGGACTCACAAAAACCCGGGGACTCAATACATCTCGGTGACCGGATATTTTGAAAGTGGCTCACATGTTTTGGTGGAAACCTTGAGGGGTGGGTCCGGGGGCTAGGCAAAAGGGAGCCCTTCTTAAGGAAGCGCGGTATCGACGAAGTGGTCAGCAACACCGGTCAGAGCCCACTCAGGGGCTTATGGCAGGTAGGGGGATATGACCAATGTTACTATCCACGTACTAAATACACTGCATCCTTAAGTAGGATTCATTGAGGCTCCAGCGTGCTTTTTTGTTTAAACCCTTGCTTAGTTAAACCAGGAGTGAGCCCCCATGAAGGCATTGCGTTTCACGTAGTGCAAAGAAGATCTTGCTGTTCGAGTGCAGCCATCCGCAACTTCAGAAAGGGGTACCACGCAACAAGCCATGGTGCTTTTGTTGCCAACTCAAGCCACATGTTGCCCCAGTTGCGGTACAACAGGGGGCTCGCTCAGCAGTGAGATGTCAACATGCTGCAAAGATCCTGACAGGGAGAAGCACACCAGCAGGAGATGCTTGAGACACCCACAATATGCCAGGAGGAGAGATTTTGCAGATATAAAGATAACCCAGGCAAATACGGAAGCGCAGTCCCCTTTTGACAAGGAAGTCGGTCACTGCACTTAAGTGGAGGAACGGTCGTTCTGGACGCGACGAGCTTGCCAGGCCAGTCGCCCACGGCGCGCCGATCCACTTGTCCCTCTACGAGGACAGTGTTTTTGAAGGGCTCCTCCAGGAAAGTGAACCTGAGGAGTTGATTTTCGAAAGGGTTCCTTTGTTAGAACCCCCCCCCCCTCCATTCTTGGAGACGCCCAAGCCACCCAGCTCCGGAGGACGCCGTGCGTCGGGAGACTGCTCGGCGGGAGGCCGAGTGGGGGCTCACGGCTTGGCATTGTCTGGCCAGAAGCTGACACTGGCTGTGGTTGTCAAAACCAATGGGATCCCATTTTTGGGGTAGGTGCACCACCCATTCGTCTATTTTAGTGGGGATTGGGATGTTCACTGGGGGTACGGGATTTTGACCCATGGCCACTGAGTGGCAGGCTTTTTGTTGGCCCCCAGGCTACAGCAGGGGTCACGAATGGTCACGATCATTTTTTTGAACGCATCACCATGAGGCCAGAGGTACCCAATTGTGAGACACGCAGGCGAAACCAAAGGAGGCTTCAAATGGCCATGGATTCAGGTGGCTGTGGCTCAAAATTAAACTGGAGGGGTTACGCGATTTTGGTCCATGTGTCCACTTACCAAGGTTCCATTTTGGTACCGGTTTTTTGAGCCACAGCCAGGTGTGGCCAACACTTCTGGCATGTGTGGCATCATGCAAGATCAACTTAAGGGCATGGCAGGATGAAGTAATTCACCTCAGGTAGCCACAAAATTCCGCTGCTTGGTTTTATGGGGGTTGTCGTTACCCTCCCGATTAACATGGAACTGCAGGGACGGCTACTTGCCTCTTGGAAAGAGGCAGACTGTGCACTTCCATGTTAGTTGGTGGAAGGGTAAAGTCCATGGTCCGTGTCAAAATTGGGGCACACCCCTGAAAGGTGGCTTTCCTTTGGTTTTCCTGAGACAAGTGCCCCACTGTGGGTCAGAAATAGGTACCCAAAATGGAGCCGTGTTGAATGGAACCAAGGACTAAACCTGTGGTCCCCTGGTGGTCGAATTTTGGCCCGTACCCATGTAAATCTTTAAAAACCACGTCACTTCCCCTCCTTCAACAACCAGCATGGCCCCTGAGCAGAGGAGAATGGCCCAGACCTGGGTGTCCGGTTGAGGAAAAACGGGTTTTACCTGGTTTGGCCGAACTTCTTGTCGGATCTATATGCCCCCCCCCTCCCCCCCGAAATTTCCCTTTTGGTGTCTCTTTAAAAGTGGATCAACAAGGGTTCCCTTAAACGATATTGACGCGCCATTTGGCCACCCCCAAACTCCCTAAAGGTCGCGCGCACAGTGCTCGCAGACCCGGATTCGTTCGTTCGTTGACACAGTGAGTCGACAAGGCCCCCCGCCCCTGAAATTCCTTTTTGTTGGTGTCTCTTTAAACGTGATTCATTAAACAATACTGACCCAAATCAGCTGAATATTGATTAATGAATATCACTCAGTATCATGCTGAATATCACAATATAAACCCAACCTTGTCTTATTCAGCACGTTGAGAATCATCGCCAGGCCTCGGAGCCTCCGTCCATCAAGCCTGCACGGACTCACGACCCCGAGGACGGTGCGGTTTCGGTGCGGCTTGGAAGACCGCGGGATTACAGGAAATGGGCGTGGGTCGAAATTAAACCACTAGGAATCGGACAGCAGGTTAAATCGTCCATGTTTCCATTTACCAGGGTTCTATTTTGGGTACCTAATTTTTGACCCACAGCCAAATGGGCAGAGCCTGTGAATTGGCACCACCAGGTTTGAGTCTTTGGGGGAAATCAACCAACTGGACGGGTTTAAAGGTTTAAACTTTTTGAGGTTTAGGAAAACCCAAAGGGAAACCCGGTTGAAGTCTTGCCTGGGGAACTCAATCAAATGCACCCCGGGTTTGAACCCCTGTTGGGGGTAAACCCCCTTAGGCCACAAAATGTGAGTCGCGCTGAAGCCAGTTAGACAAACCCACCTTGCTACTTGCAACCCGATGTGCTTCTTTTCCGCCGCGCAGTACATTGATCGACTGGCACAGAAGCCTGCGACCAAAGAGGTGGAAGAGGCGAGCTCACTCACGACTGGCAGAAGCCATTTTGACCCTGAAGCCCCAGGATGACGCCAGTACAACAACTGGGCGTGTGTTGTTTTCAAGGGCAGCCTGTTCCGGTTTGGTGGGTAAGCTAAACGGAAATCCGTCACAAGCGTGGGTCCCAATCGCTATTTTAAAGCGTACTCAACTGAGCCACAATCAAAACCTGGGTAGATGAAGGTTAGCAAGGGACAATCCCAACCATAAATAGCTGCAGCCGCCTTCTTAATTCTTTACGTGGTTCTGGGTAGACCATTTTAGTACAAAGGGTTTTGAGCAAGTGACTCAACTGGGTTTAAGTTGCGTGGCAACCGAAGGGAGCCCTTTTGGCGCTGTCGTAACCGGTGCAGGTGGCAACCTCCAAGCGACCTGTCAATCGCAGCCTGCGGCCGAGCGATGGGAGCCTGGTCTCTTTCCGAGCTCCCTCAAGACATTTGGCGGTCAAAACCAGTGGTACCATTTGGGGCAGGTGCACCACCCAGTAGTCTATTTTAGTGGGGATTGGGATGTTCATGGCCATTTGGGGAGGCAAGGGCATAGTATGTACAGACCCCTTTTGGAAGCAGCGTATGCGGGCAAGGTTTGATCATTCGCCCCAACCATACCCCTTGTGAGCCTCTCCCAGCAAGGGGCACGTCGACCGATTCGAGGCCGATTGACCCAGCTGGTGGATGAGCGCCGTCTTTGGCACGAAGATCGGGAGCGGCAAAGGCACAGACAGTAGTCGCCAGGCTGTTCAAGCAAATTTGGTGCCAAGACTGGTTCAATTTGTATGTTTCTCAAAATGGCGGACTTTGGAGGAAGCCAAAAGTAAACTAAACAATTGTTTGGGCTAACTATTTTGAGAAGACCCCCATTTGGAAAGGTGTGCCCTGCACGTTCCTTGCGCAAGTGGTCAGAGATCCCAACATTTCGCAAAGGATTCAATTTGGGTGCTCTTTCCTCTTTCCTAACCAAAATTGCATTTGCCTTTTGAACTGTGCCGAAGATGATGTGACTCCCACAGCCCTTGCATGCCGATAGGCAAGCCAAGATTGACGTAGAGATGCTCCTTGGCAGCTTTCAGACCTACTTCCTTGCGATTGGTCTAAGGCGACCTACCTATTACTTGGAATGCGCTTTCGCGCGGAAAGCAGAGTTCAAGACGGGATTCAGTCTGCCATTTTTGGCGGCTCTGAGGAAGGAGTGGGAGCAAGCGGCTGCCCAGCTAAGAGAGGAGGTGGCGAGGAGTGGCGGACACCTGAGCAGAGAAAACGAGAGAGAACCCATATGGGCTGCTTTGAGTTCGTTTTGCCAGAGGGCAATTCAGCCCCTTGTTCAAACGCCTTTATTGTCCGAAACTCCGTGTGGTGTTTCTTGGACCAGGGTCCAGGCTGGACCACTCCACCTTCGCTCCGGAGGAAGTCGAAGGTCGCGATGGCGGTGAAGAAATGGAGGCAGATGCTGGCGCAGGCGCGTGGTTTTCAACGGGCGCGGAATGGGTGCGACGCGGGAGAGGGGTTTTGGGGGGGTCTCAAACTGGACGTGTTTTTTGGAGGGAACCCTTGTCCGGGTTTGTTGGAAGCCTGAAGGGAAGCCAACATTGTTTTCTTTGGGTGGAGAGGGGCTCCTCATTTTGAGGCAAAACTCGCATGGGGGGGGACTTCCAACGAAAGGCTTTCTTTTGGCTTCCTTCAACCCTTGGGTGGGTCTTATTACTCCCACAAAGGGGGACCGTCTTGGGATTCTTAGCTTCCCTGGGTGGTTTGGAGCCCGTTGGTTTGGATGTTGGGCAGTTTCCCAGCTCGCTCAAGAACAAGGGGATTCCAATCTCCAAAACCAATCCAAACCAACTCAAACCAATCCAAACCACCAACCAAGGGAGACTGCGGCTGTTTGAGAAAAGAAAACGCACAGGGGATCCCTTCATGGCCTTCCAATCCGCCCCCAGCCGCCCATCCGCCCCAAGCAGCCCCCCAGGTGGTCATCGTGGCTGCTTTTGCCCCAGGGCTGAAGGCCTGGCCGCACAAAAAACTGGCGGTGCGGAGCTTGAGAAGACCTGTGGATGTCACTCACTTGCTCAAAACGGATTCGGGTAGATGAAGCTTAAGCGGCAATCCCCTTGCCGGCCATGAATCGCGGGGGTTTGAGCGTGACTCATGTGGAGTTGGTGTTTTTGTGGAGGAGCCCCTGGGGTTGGTTTGAAACGGGAGCCAACAGGAATACACATCGTTTTTTGGGTCCGAATCCCTTTGACGGCTTCCATCCCTGGGGTTAGTAGTGGAAGCCCTCTTGTATGGTCAAAGCCCTGAGAGAATACCCCGAAAAGGAGGCTCCAAAATCCTGGTTTCTTGTTTCATAATGCATTTGCAGGAGTGTAGTAGGTCATTTGGTCCCTACTTTCTTTCTTTTATTGGCCTATATAAACCTTCATGACCATGCTGGTAGAACCAAAGTCTATGGGTGTTGGGCGCTGCTCACTTGCGGTTGCTTGGAGTTTAGTCAATGATATATAAGGATTTCCCGTTGAGGGAACCATGACCATGGCCGATTGCAACCGCACAGACGCCAGACCGTATGGCCGACATAAGGAGTTTGCCATGGACGCCTTTCCAGGGTGTCGACGTGAAAGCTGTCGCGGCATACAGCCTTGTGTTGGCTCAGGTTTGTTCCAGATTGAAGCAACAGGAAGCCACCGGGAAAGGGAACATGACGTGCATTGTTTTTACTGCCTGCTGTGCCAGTTGGACGTGTCTTCTTTGAGGGCGTACCTTCTTTTGTGGTTGCTTCAAAGGGCAAGAAGGGACACGCCCTGATTGGAAGTTCCACATCCATTCAGCGAGACACGCCCGCTGCAGCGAGGCACCAGGAGCCGCAGGCGACGATGGAGGCGGGGGCGCAACTTGAGCGATGTCGCATCTGCGCCGAAGCGGCTGAGGAGTTTGGCAGCTGCTGGCGCTGGCAGCTGGAAGCACCAAGGCGAGCAGTCCCCCCTTTCCGCCTGTTTTCGACGCTTGCCACCTTTGGCGTTTTAGGTAGGCTTCCTCAGAGGATCCCGGTTACCCTTATAGTAGGGAATCAAGGGAACCACCATGAACCACCCTTAAAAAACCAGAGGAGCATACAACAGGGTTTTTTTTTTTTTTTTTTTTAATACATAACTGATTTGTATAGCAAGATCTTCCAACAGCAACGCTTCATTAGCATCTCCGGTAGATGTTAACATTCCTGACACTTGAACATCGATATTATGTGCCTTTTTGTTCTTGGAGACCCCTTTTTGGTGAGTTTTAAGGGACTCCAACTGGACACCAAAAGGAACCAGCCATTTTTTGGGGCTCCAGTAGGATGGCAAGGGCATGGAAGGACCCGGGGCTGCTTTTGGTACTGCGTGCGCGAGTCAAGTTAGGGCATTGTTGCTTCTACTTAGGGCATTTGATTCCTGGATGCAAGCAGACATCAGGGCCCTTTCGGCCCCGCCTCCTCTCCAAAGACTCCCCCCAAGGTCAGGGGCTTAAAAGCCTTGGCGGCATAGCAGGAAATAAGGCCAGGCCAGATCAGACTTTGGCGGCTGGGGGATCTTAGGGGAGTTGGGCTGCCTTGGAGCAGGGTCAAATCTCCCCCCCTCGTCTCCGGCGAAAAAGGGAGAAGGAATCCTAGATTTTCCCCCAGACTGTTGGTCTCCCCAACCACGAGATCCTGCAGAAGTCCCTGAAGTCGAGCCCAGTGAGTTGACAGGTACACTTGCGACTTGCGGATGAGGAGCTCGTGTCAGGCCCACGATTTGGCTCACGGACCCCAAGGTGTTGTGTTTCTCACCAGATCCGCTGAAGGTTGTTTTGTTTCTCCTTTTTTCTTTTCTCCGCTGAACCGCAAAGGAGTCTGGTTGAATGAACAGTGATGTCATCATGTGGGCGTGTCTTTTCTTCTTCTTTTTTTTTTTTTGGGGGGGGGGGGTTATATAAAGGGACACCAAAATCAAACTGACCATTTTTTGGGGTCCCCTAAAACAAGGCACACCCATTTTTTTTTAAAGGGCTTGCGGCTTGGTGAGGATATCTTTTGCGGGAAAAACGACCATGGAACCCTTTTAAGCTCCCCCATATGTATATATATATATATATTTCTGGAATCGATCCAGGCCTCTGAAAAGAGCCTTGGGTTCCATGTTCTTTCTCGGACGCGTGACCCTGGGATTCCATTGGCAACCAACTGGCCCGGATGGAAGTCATGTTCCCTATGCCTTGTAAACCCCCCCTCAGATCCTTCACCTTCACTTCTACTTGTACATTTGGGTGTTTCTCAAAATAGGAATTAGTACCCTAAAATGGTGCCTCGGTTTCCTTTTGGCTTCCCATTAATACCAAAAGGGGGTCCAATATGGAGTTGTTGAGAAGCAACCGTGTCATGGCCGCTGTGCAGGTGTCAAAGATAGAGCTCGCATCACGATGGCGGCGAGGATGAAGCTTCTGGTGCGTTTCAAGCAGGCCCTTTGCGTGTCAACCCACACCAAAAGCTACCCAAAACTCCCAGGACACCCCCACCCCCCCCCCCCCCTCCCCTAAAAAAAAAGCAACCAAACAACACACACGCAAGCAAAAGGAGGTTGCTTAAGCAGTAGTCGACGCTTGAATGGTGGTGAAGCTTGAAACCAAGGCAATTCTCTTTAAAGGTTGTTGAAACGATACCTAAAGCCATGGTTTAAACAAGAGGTGAATTGCACCCCCCCCCCCAAAGCTGCGGATTCAGCAGTTTGATTTTGCATCAAAGCGGAGGAATCAAACTAGAGGAATCTGCTCGTTTCGGTTTTCCAGAGGCAGCACTGATTGGATGGCGAATGGGAACGTCCCGGACCAATTTCCTCAAAAGGGACCGGGTCCCTGTTGCAGGTGGAGGAACACTGGGGCTGCGGTTTGGACGAACTCCTCCAGGACTTGCGATGGCTCGGTCTGTGTGAAAGGGGTTTGGACCGAAACAAACAAAAAAAAAAAACGGGTTCCCCAAAAAGATCGACACGTTGGGGTTTATTCGGGTGTGTCTTAAGTTAGGGGCATCCCCAAAATGTGTGGTTTTCTGCTGGTGTCCTTCCATTTGCTTAAGAGTAGTTTTTTCCCCCTCTCTTGGTTTTAAAGGGAATCCATCACCACTGGACATATTTCCATTTTTTGCAGGGACTTAAGCAAACGGAAGTTTCCCTTTAGAGAATCTATGGGGCAGCCTCAACACAAAAGACACAGGCATTGGCAGCAAAGGTGTCCTTTTTGGTTGTTTTGGTAGAAAAAATAGATGGCCCTGGTGTACCTGGTGGTTTAATCATCTACCAGGGCCATCTATGTCCCCTAAAAGGACACCTATGATTGGGATTGGCAGGCGATCAAACAACAGGACTTGAGCCCAGATGAGCCTCGCCACGGCTTGGATGGGCAGATGAAGTCCGGCGCTGGGGCCTCAACCTCCAGTTGCTTAAGATTGTTTTCCCCCTTGTTGGTTTTTGTTTAGGATTTCATCACTACTGGACATATTTTTTCATTTTTTCATGGGGCCTTAACCAAGTGGAAGTTAAGAGATGTCAAGAGGTCAGTGGCAGGTCGCGAGCCGTCAAAGCTTCCAGGGCCACGGGGCGCTTCAGGTCCTTCCTGGTTTCACCTAGCGGTTTATACAGAAAGCCTACAGGGCAGGCGCCATACAGTACATGAAGGCCCAGGCCTATATATATATATACCTTAATCATCATGGCCTATACATCCCTGGCCTATATTCACCTTACTCCTCATGCTGGTGGGCCAAACAAGTTCAACGGGTGTTGGGCGCTCCTCATTTGCGCCGTGCTCGACACCCACCCCTTTACTTGGGGGTGGTAGGAATGATCATGCACGCCTCAAGGAATTTAGAGCCAATGAGAATGATAAGGATTCAATTTGATGGCACTATGACCATGTGTTTGGTATAGACGTGCTGCTTCAGCAAGGTTCATGAAGGAGCACCCTCGCATCTACCTGGAACCTACCACAGGGTTCCTTAAGCAAAAAACAGGCCCAAACCAGCCAGATCGACGGAAGACCAGGGTCTATACATCCCTTTTTTGGGTGTTTTTTTTTCAACATCAAGGGACATATGCGTGTGGCTCTTTTTTTCCACGTGTGTTTTTCGTGGTTTCAAAGGGAAGCCTTAAAAGGAAAGAGATAATTTTTGGGGTCCCCCTAAAAAAACGACACACCCAAAAAAAAAACCGACGGCCCGGAAAATCGATCGAGGCTCCCTTCCATGGGCCTAGCCAGAAGGCCGTCAGCAGCTCGGGCAAGGCTTTCGAGTGGATCGGTCGGACATGGGAGGCTTGGAAGGGAAACAGGGCTCAAAAAAGATCTCCATTTTGCAACTGCAACCATTTGAAGCATGTTGCAACTCTTTTATTTTTCGACAAAATCAAGTTGGACACCACCATTTACAAGTTGCAATGTTCAGGTGTATAATGTAAGGATCCCTGGGAAAGGGTCTGTTTTTCATGCTACCTTTGCTGGGCCATATACCTGGCTGGGTGATGCTAAACATCGCTCTTGTTTGGTATAGTGTCGACCCCGATTTGACACGACCCTTCAAGGAGACCTGTGCAGAATGGTCCAAACTCACCGGGGAAACCAGAAGGTCCCAGGTTGAGTCGGAGCCTTTCCTGTGACTGCAAGACAAGCATTGCTCTTGCAAAGGTGGCTGGGCCGCCTGTCGACCTTCCTGCGCAGCTGGCTCCTGAGACCGACTTTCTCCCTGCAAAACGGGTTTCGGTTTCTCGTTCGCTACCAAAAGGTGCCAACAAAAGCAACAACGAGACGTGATCGGCATGTGATGTCCAGTCAGAGCAAACGGAACTGGCACGCTCTGTCATCTTCACTTCATCAATGCGCAGGGGTTCCTTTGACAAGCACCCATGTGATTAGTTTCTGAGACACCACTGGGCTGGTTGCTCCATTGATTCCCCAATTCATGCCGTTGGAACAAGGACAGCCCGCGTAATGTGTCATGTCTAGTTGTGGTGGGTGGAAAAGGTGACCTGTTTTCGACCGGAAAGGACTGGTGGGTCGGCTGAGCGACCTTCAAAGGCTTCCAAAGGGATTAGGGGCTGCCTCTCACTTGAGGATACTTTTAGAAAGGTCACTTTCATGAACCCAGCAGATGGCACCATCTGTGCCATGTAAAGACCAGTTCCTTTTCTTGGGCTCGAGAGTGATGGTCATCCACCTGGAAAGGATCCTTAATGACCATGGGCCACATGGGACAGTTCTGACCATGGCACGTATGAAGCCTGATGTCCCAGATATCCTCGCCTGGACGAATGGGGGTGGGGGGCGGTGTCCCATTTGGGAGAGTCGGGGATCTTTCACTTTTGGGCAGTCGCACAGCCCTTTTCGCCCGACCCAAAACCGGATCTGCTCGTTTGGCGGCCGATTAATCCATCCTGTTTTTGGGTGTCGTTCCTTGTGTTCTTTTGGTTCGTCGATACCCACTCAGTGTTGTCTGGAAATCCCCTTCGTTGTGTCCTTTTGGGGTTTGAACAGGGTTCCTTAAATTTCTCGGTTTGTTCGTTTGAAGCGGGAACTGTATGTTTGAGGCTATCTCCATCGTGAACCCACGTGCAAGCACCTTCCAATAGAGATGTTACAGGGACACCAACAGGGCACCATTCGCACCTGGAGGCAGGCAAAAAACAACCTCTAGAACAAGTATATATCTATATATATATATATATACACACATAAAACAAACCCATACCAGAAGCATGGTCCATGCTGGGCCCGGCGTGGCACCCGTCGCTGCGGATTTTTGCGCCTCCGCGGAACCGTTCCGCCAGGTTTGTGCCCTTCGAGGCGCCGCAGCCGCGAGTGGTGCCCTTTGAGGCTCCCAGCGCGAAGGCGGCGTGCGGGCATGGAGATGGCCGGAAGGGACACCTGTTGGGCACGTCAGACATGGGTTCCCATCCACATGGGGGGTGTCCCAGATTTAGAGTCACAAAAAAAGGCGAAAATGGCGATGGAATGTCGGTGATGTTCTTGGAAGATCGAAGTGAAGTTCTGATCTGTTTGTCCATTTGGGCTTTGGGAGTTGAAGTGGCAACCAGAGCCCGCGGAACCTGGAAAAAATATTAAGCTCCGGAGAGGGAAACAACCCAACATGTTGCAACCCGACAGGTGCGGGGTTGATTTGGTGAGCGCGCACAGGCGTGCGGCCCAAATTGGTCAATTTCACGTTGCTTAGAGCTGGTACCCGTTTTTGACAGCTGAGTTAAAGCGGAATCACAGGCACGCTGCCCATTTTTGGGGTTCCCTTATCCTTGGCTCAAATAGTCTATCATGAAGAATTCTGGACACGGACTCTCTAAATTCAACCATAAAAAACCAGAGGGCAATCCGGACGTTTTGACACATGTCTTTTGGTGGCGCAAGCTGGCCTTTTGGCCTTTTGCGGAGTTGACTTGTCAACCACGGCTTCAGGCGGGCTTGCCTTGTATCTTGGATTTATTAGTTTGCCGGTGCCGAGTCTTTGCTTTTGCGGGTGTACCCACAACCTGTGGGGTTTCCCATCTTCCAGGGAAGTCATACAAACTCTGCTGGCCACATGTTTCTATGGCGCTCTCGTATACATGGCCATGTGCAGGCAACAGAAATACGCCCTCACACCCCCCCCAGAAAACCCAGCAACTCATAAAGCACAGCTTGTGGTTTTCAGCCGTCTGCCAAAACGCTTTTTTGCAGCGACTCCAAGGCGAGCCGGAGCCCAAGGCCAAGGCGAAGCAGCGCAGCAAGACGCCGCCTTTAGTCAATGAACGCAACATGAACGGCACGCCACCTCGAAGAGGAGCGGGGGCTGGTGAGTCATACGACTCAGTGTAGCAAGAGTGACACTTGCACCATAATAACTTTGGTGCATTTTGCTTGGATGTTGGGACTTTAACTTTTTGTCAACTACTGGGTTTTCCATTAAGCCACTGAAAGTTGAACTTTTAGCAGGGGAGCAGAGTTTGCAACCGAGATAAATAGGGCGTTCTCAACATCATGGACCGCCAGTTGCAGTGGCTTGAATAGAAGGCAAAGGAAACCAACCACCTGGAGGCCTGGATCCTTAATTTTGAGAAGCATCCAGTAGTTACCCTCCCTCCAACAATCATGGAAGTTGACAGGAGAGCTTTGGAAGACTATATTCCTTTTGGGGAACCCCTTTGTGCACTTCCATGATTGTTGGAAAGAGGGTACGGATTAAGGTCCTCAACCTTCCGGCTCCCTTTGCTCTCACTCAGTCAAGAGATGCGCGTGGCTTGTGATGTTCTCTGAAGGGGATAGCCACTTTGTGCGGTGGAGCCGGATGAATGGTTGGATTTCGTTGGATTTGTTGGGAAGTGAGAAATCAATCAGCACAAGGCAGCACGAACTCACCTGGGGAGGGGGCGGGGTTCAAAACGAGCTTGCGTTGTGGTTCCTCAATGTCAGGTTCGTGAATTGTACTGACTACTGGAAGTTATGTTTGCTCCAAATTCAAGACCTGGGGGGACAGCAGATTTGGCGCTTGGTTTCTTCTTTTTGTTGTCCGAAACCTTTTCCCAAGTTTTGGGGGAGAAGCAGGGGTTTTTGCGGTTCGAGCACAGACATCAAAACTGAGCCGAATCAGATGGCATGTTATTTTTGGGGAGACGAGGCTCGTGCCCAGAAGCCTTCATCTCTGGAGTCTTGGTATTGAAGAGCATGCGAAAGACCGGAGCTCCGCGACTTTCGGATGGTTCACACAAATTCCGTGTCTTGTCGCATGACAATAGCTGTCCACAGAGAGTTTTGCCCAACCCTGCCTTTGGTGTTTCTCCAAATAATCCTTTGGCATTTCCTACAATGGCGGAGCAAAGTTTCCTTGTGCTTTCCCTAAAACAAAAATAGCCGCTTTCCAACACTGGAAGCGGACGTTTCGGGGCTTCCTTCAACCGGACAGATCTTGTCCCCGACCTCGGCGACGGTCTTCCGTGACTCACGATCAGGTTCCGTCAGAGGATTGGAGGTACCTCAGACGAGGGCATCTTCCGCGATCCCCATTCCTCCAAGCTCCGCAACCCCCCCCCACCCCCTGTGGAGTTTGTGGGGGTGGTGTCATTTTCTTCAGGCTGGTTTGTGGGTCCATGTTCTTATTTGCGGATTACAACGAGCCTCTTGACAACTCCCCTTGAACCAAACATGGGGGTCCCTCCTGTCCATGAACGTGGAACCCACCTCAGGGTGCCTTTTAAAGGAAGAAATCATCTTCCAGGATTTCGTGGACAGGAGGCTACCCCGACCAGGACTTGCGGCGCCGACGCAACTCGTGCCCCGGGTGCTGCCTCAGCAGCTCAGCGCTTTCGAGACCTGAAAACCCCAAAAAGCTCGCGGCGGCCGCTCGCGCGCTCGAAACCGGCTTCGGCTTCGGTTTCGCTGGCGCGGCCGGTGTCAGAGGTTTCGAGGGCCAAAGCTTTTGCTACATGGAGAAAAAGAGATGGGGGCGGGTGCCGGTTGAATTGTCTGGGTTCGACTTGGATGTGTTGTTTTTTTGGTTGGTTTAAGTGGTGGTTGTCTTGTTTGAATCCCACTAGAAGGTGAACTTTGAGTAGGGGATCTGAGGGCAGCCTAGAGAAGGGCAAGGTGAACTTGAAACGGGACCTTAAGGGACCGGGGGACCTGGGCGAAGCGCGATTGCATTAGTTGGCTAAAAGCACCCTTGTTTGAAGGGGAAACTGCCTTTTCTTAGAGGGGAAATCTCCCCCCCCCCCCCTCCTCTCCCCCCCCTCCTCCCGCCCCCTCCTCCCCCCCCCTCCTCCCCCCCCCTCCCCCCCTCCCCCCTCCTCCCCCCCCCCCTCTCCCCCCCTGAGTTCGAGTCTACCTATCTTGGGAGGGCGCAATCCACGAATGGACGTCTGGTTCGCAATCCACGAATGGACGTCTGGTTCGTCAGCGTGCGCCTGAGATTGGCCTCCGCCCCATGTCCAGCTCCAGGAATATCATTGGGGCCCAGTTGCGAAGCCTTAAGCCAAAACACTGCCAGGAAGGAGGTCTTGCAGAGCCTCAAGCAGAACACTGGGCGCGATCAATAGCCCATGCTCTTTTTTTTTCAAATAGCTGTCCCCAGCACCAAAAGCCATGTGTTTCTTTTCTCCAGTTCCTTTTTCCAACTCGAAGAACAGCGCCTCTCAGATTCTGCTAGCACGGCAGTGGACGGACAGCTTTCAGCTTTCGTCGCGCAGATTCTTGCCTTTGCGAAGCAAAATGCTGATGGGCAGCGCCCAATGACGGCAGATTCCCATCAGGAGTGCACCTCCGCCTTTGGAGCGAACACCTCCGCCAGAGAACGACTTTGGCTTACTCTTCGGCGTGTGTTGAAATAGGGGACGCCCAAAGTGGGTTGTTGTTTCCCTTTGGTTCCCCTCAACACGGAGCAAGAACCAGCATGCTCAAACAGACACGCGCAGGATGGCAAAGAGTCCTGCAAGTACAAGGATGCCTTGGAGCTGCATCTTCAGACTCTTGGCTGATTTGTCGAGTCGTCGTATTCTAGCACTTTCAAGGGATCCTTCTTTTCACAAAGCCACCATAAATCCCTGGAAAATGTGGTTGCTGGTAAAAGAAGGATGCTTTTCAGAAAAGCCATGGGGGAAGAATCCCTAGCTCAAGTTGCCTAGCTCTGACTCTAGACTCCAGTGCTTCGGGGGGTCGTGAAGCCCATCTGGCCTCTGCTCCGAGGAGCTCAGAGGCGGCGGTTCGACAAAGGACCGTGATCGTCCTAGGCGCGGCGGGCGGCGGGCGGCTTTGGCGCTGTGCGACTTTCTGGGCTCGACCCGAGACAAGCTTGAGAACTGGGGAGTGGTTTTTGGCTGTCTTTCTTTGAGGGTTTTCGTTTTGTGGTCGTCTTGAAGGCTTCGAAGCCAAGAAAAAAAGAGGAAGACCAGAATTTGTGAGTTCCCCTAGTTTAAGACAAACCCGAGTTACGTTTTTTAGGGCGAGCCCCAAATTTACGCCGCTCCCAACCAACTGGTTCCAAGCGGATGTTGTCAATTCGTCCACGCACGGTAGGGACGGCTGCCCATTAGTCTCGGAGGGACGGTAAGGGATAGTTCCCACCAGACATTGCGGATATCCGCCCTTTTGATTCTTTGCATGGTTCCGGGTAGATACCATGAGGTCTTTTGGTCGCACTTTGGTATGACCTTCAAGCTTTTCAAGCTGTCGGACAATGACTGGTTCCTTACTAGCCAGGTGTTGATGGTGACCCACCTGAGTTTGTTGACTCTTTTTGTGGCGCCCGTTTCCATCGGCCCGCTTCCATCGGCCCGCTGACAATCCGGTCGAGGCCACATTGGCGAGAACGCTCACCCCTCTCATGCCGCGGTCGTCGCGAAGCGATTTCAGGCGCCTTGGAGAGAGCTTCCGGGGCTGGACCAGTGCGGGGTCAAACGCGTCAGTGCATAGGTGTCCTTTTTGGTTGTTTCGGTAGAAAAATAGATGGCGATTCCTGGTTTACCTGGTGGTTTAATCGAATCTATCAGGGAAACCCATCTATTTCCCCTGAAAGCAGACCAGTGGCGCGTCAGCTGCATTTTGAGAGATTCGAGTTACTCCCGGTGGATCCATTTGCCGTGACCATGGAAAACCACCGGTGAAAGACCCAAAGGAGAATCGCTGGTCACCCATGGCAACTGGGATCCACTGGGACTCCTGGGATGTGGGAAACCGTCACGGCGTTGCGGGTCAGAGCAGGTCACCTGGCCATGGGTCAAAATCCGAATCGGTTAGCCCCCAGTGAACATCCCAATCCACTCCAACCACTAAAACAGGTTCTAAAACGGGTGGTGAATTCACCGCAAACCCCAAAATGGGATCCCAAAACCGGGTTTTGGTGGTGCACCGAAAACCCCCCAAAATGGCATCCCAAGACGGTTCTGACCACCGCCGCCTTCTCCAACTGGCGACTCCGCTTTCCGGTGGATTGATCCAGGATCCGGAGCCGACGGTCTTCGCGGCCACCGCGGTGGCGCTGGCGAGGATGGGCAAGCCCGGGGCGCGGCACTCAGCCGAGCTGGACGGGCGGACGGGTGGGGTTGGGCTGGGCTGGGTTGGGTTGGTGCCCTTCTTTTGGTGTGATTCTTTTGACGGTTGGTTCTCAAAGTCAGAAAATGGATTCGGATCATGGTAACATAGTGAGGCCAGTTCTTGAGGGTTTTTTCTTCAAGGGGAAGCCAAACGAAAGCCGCCGTCTTTTGGTTAGGGAGGTCCTCGTTGTTTTTTCTAGTAACCCAGTTTTGAGGGCCCTTGATTAAAAGGGTGGAAGGAAGTTCCACTAACTTGATCTAGTTTGTTGGTGTTCTTGATTTCAAAACATAGTCGTGTGAACATGCAGAGCATTTTTTTGCGCCGTATGGGCTTGTTGGCGATGTTTCCACACGGATGCATTTTAAATGACGGCCTGACCATTCCTGGTTTCGCCTGTCGACGCAAAAAAAAATTCTGACCTTATCCAACCTGTTTTGAACGGAACATGGGACAAGAGGGGTATAGTATACGGGTGCTTCCTTTGCAACATAAGAGGTTTGGTCAACATACCCAGGATGGTCCGTTTGCGAGAGGCATTGGGGGACGAGCTCTAAATGTCCTGCGACAAAGCAGGGGACTCACCGAAGTGTCCTTTACGGATGCCGCATATCTTGAACGTGGGCTCGTGGCTCATGTATACATACAGTCGTTTGGTGCACACTGCTTGGTTTGTTCAAATTTGTTTGTCACCTGGCCTGCGATATGGCTCGTCAAAACAGGGATGTGGACCCAGAATGGTTGGCTTGATCTTGCTTTGTTAAAACCAACCCCAAGAAGGATACCGAGCCTCATATATAAAAAGGGAAAAAAACGAGAGAAAAACAACAAGCAATAAGCAACAAAACAAACAGCACTTGAGCGCTGCAACCCAGCCGAGGCAGTCGCCCTTGCATCTGGGCTACAAGGCGGAAGATCCGAGCTTGAGCAGCAGGCCATGGCGGGGTCGAGAGCACTTGGCAGCTGCAAGGTTTTGATCATTCGCCCCTTGTAAGCCCCCGCCCCCTCTCTGGTTCTTCTCTCTCCCAGCAAGGGGCGCGTTCTCACCATAGGCGGTTGTTTGGGGTTAGCTTGATTAAATCTAGATGGGTCCCACTGGCTTAGATGGGTTTGATTCCCCATCTACCAGTAAAACCCCGCGAGACTTTTCCAAAAAAGGACACCTCTACGCCTTTGGCTGTTTTGGGGCAAGCCCTGCCGGTCAAAAGCGTGGTCCCTCGGGTCCTTGGAGGGTTGCCCGACCATTGTCGCAGGACCCGCTTGTTGGTCGCCCGATCCATGGCCGGGTGGTGTTTGGGTATCTTGAATCATGAAACATGGCCTTCTTGTGGTGGTGGACATACACCAGAGGCTCCTTAATTGAAAGTCGCACCCCTTCGATCCGTGAGGGCTGGGTTTTTGGTTCAGCCCACCTTTCACTTCATGGGTAACCTGAAAAGCCCTCGCTTTTGGTTTTGGGCATCCCCTTTTTTGGGAAAGGGGGCCCAAAATGTGGGCAAGCGATGCTAGTTTGCAGGGGAGTAGTGTTTGCAGGGGTTAACTTGGATGTTTATCCTACTTAGTAACCAGGTTTGTAACAACCATGAATCAACCAACCCAATTGCAACCAATCCACTTGCAACCATGACTATAAGCTACCATGGAATTTGGTGAGCCCCTCCTGGGCAACCCATTTCATTTCACTGGGCAACAATGAACAATGGGTGGCACGCTTGTTTCCACCCCAGTTTGAAATTGAGGCGGACGCCTCTCACCGCCATGAAGGGAGGTTTGTGCCATTTTCCTGTTGTAACGCTGCAACACCCCAACTCAGTGAAGGAACTGCTGCAAACTCCGTGAAATTCGGTTGGGTCAGTTTTGAGGAAGGCTTTTTCGCCAATTTTCTGTTGTAACCGCTGCATCGGGTCGGTTTTTTGCCCGCCCCAACTTCGTTCGGTGGGAGAGAAGCCGAAGTGACCTTCCCCAGAATTAGCTCCCCTTTTTGCTCTTTTTGCTTTTTTGGGGTCCTTTTGTTTTCCACTGACCAGGCAAACAAGTTATGGTTTTTTGCTGGGGTCCTAATTCCAGCCAAGTTTGGTGTTCCAGTGTCCGTTTCAACCAGGAAAAGTTAAGCTTTTGCAGGCTCCCCAAAGAGGGATCATGGACATGCCGTCGTCAGGTGATTTGCGAGGCGCTGGGGCGCATGGCAGACTGGCGGTCGGCCATCGAGGAGCTGCCGTCCTTGGCGAGATGCCTCCAGGAGAGAAGCGGTCGGCGTGTTTGTTTTGGGGGGTTTGGCGCGGTGTCTACATGGGTGCGACTCCAAAGTGGGGGTCTGGAAGTGTGTGTCTTTTTCTTGGAGGGTTCTCCTTCTGACCCTGAACAAATGGTTGGTCATTGCCGGTACATGGGTGCGACTCCAAAGTGAGTCCGGGTGGGCCTTTTCTTGAGGCTTCCCTTTGTCTCCATTGGGGTGAAAGTGCCCCCCATTTAGTGTTTCTTTTCATTGTAGTTTCTTTTCCCCATAGTTGTCACTTATGAAGATCTAGGGGAAGTTTGTGCCATCTACTTCCAGCCCGGCTTGTTGCAGGGAAGCCCAACAGGCGTCCCTCCTGCTTCCTTCCTTCGCGCTCGCGCGCGCTCGCGCGTGAGAGATCTCGCGGGGGACGCCGGCAGGACGAGGCCAACACCCGGCGCGCCGCCGCGGAGGCGCTGTGCCGCCTCACCTTCATGGGACCCGCGGAGGCGGGGCCCAGGGTCCGGGCCAGGGTCCGTTTCGGGGGTGAGGGGGCCCAAATCCTGGGCCAGCAAATCTACAAATCAGCACATGGAAATTCCCAGAAACTTCTCTTTGAAAGGAACATTGGCTTCCAGGACCCCGAAACGACAGGAGGGTATCCTTGTTGGGATTGTTTCTCAGAAGGGCATTCAAAGGAAAGTCACTAGGGTGTTCTTAGGCCATGGTTTTGGGTACCTCCGAGACCCAGGGCGTTGTCCACAACGTTGCACATCGCGCAAATAGGCGTGACCCCATAAACTGAGCTGAATGGGGCTTTAAAGTTTTGAGACCCCTGAAAATGTTCACTTGGGGTTGGGATGTTTTGAGGGTACCTTTTTTTTGAGAAAGCCAATTTTGCAGGGGTCTCGTAATAAAGATACAACCGCTGGACCCTTAATGGACCAACTCCCCTCAGCACAGGAACTGGCCGATTGCGAGCAAGGGATCTTGTGAATGGCGCAAGGCGTTGCGCAGAAGCGACAAAACTGAGGGAGATGGCTGCCGCAACCGGGCAACCATTTGCGGGTTCGGTCGCCGCTCATGTGCATCTCACTGCCCGTTTGCAACAACACATGACGTGGACCTAATGCAGCTAAGGGCGAATGGTAGTACCCGAGGTACGTAATGTGTGGTGTTGTATATATATATATGCATATATGGTGTATATATTTATGTGGCTGTAACTCAAATTGGGGGATTCCTCCAAGTACAGTAGTTTGTTGTCTTCCTGTTCACTTACTCACCTCAAAAGGGTACCATCAACGAACGACGTGCAAACGAAAGGCATAGATATGTGTCAACGCAAGGATTTGGACTCCCATACATGGTGGTTTCCCTTTGACCCAAGTTGAACATTTGGGCCCAACTCTGAAAAACAACAACAAGCCCATTGACAGCTTCTTCTTCTTTTTCTAACATGGCCCCCTTTTGGGTGGTTTTAAGGCAGTTTTTGTTTTTGTACATGGCCCCTTTTGGATGGTTCTAAGCCGTTAGCATGGATGCGTCGCCCGCTCGCAGCTCGAGGCGCTGGAGGTGTGCCCCGGTCTGCCGCAGCAGCTGGTGCTGTGCTTGCGCGACTCCGAGGCCTCGAGCAGTTTGGTCGGCGCCTTCGATGGGTTTGACAGGGCCTGGCGTGGGGCAAAAATGTTTGGGAGCCCAAAAGTGGGAAGAAAAACAATGGCTTGCCTGACCTGTTCCTGGCGCCAAATGAAGGGAATGGACATTGGGAGCCCCAAAATGAAAACAACGGCTTTCCGAACACATGTTCCCCCTTGAACAGGTGCAAACTGGCGCAACGGAAGAACAAAGAACGGCTTGCCTGAGCTGTTTTCCTGGCGCCGTAGGAAGGGAATGGTGAAGCGGTCCACTTTGACTGGAGTTCCCGAAAGAAGGGGACATGGCCGTCCCAATCCAAATGAGGCCTTTAATGCTTGCTTGTTCAAATAGCTCGGCCAAATCTGCGATTCCATGGGGGTCTACTGCAGATTTTTTGGGCCGTCTTGTCTTCTGTCTCGAAAGTACTCTTTGCACGTTCAGTTTGCTCAACTTTCGAAAGGCGGTTTCATTTGCGCAGATTCCTATCTCCGGCTTCCGACCAACCGTCTGAACTTTCAGCTGGGTGTGGGTCAAAATTAAACCACAAGCACGGCTCAAAAATGGAACGCACGTGGCAGCCAGCTGTGTTTCGTTCGGCAGCACGGCTCCTTTTCTTGGCTCAAGCGGCGAGCTGCCGCGCCGCAGCGGCGGCTTTGGTGCGCCCAGGCGACCGAGCCACCGAGCCACCGAGCCGACCGAGCGACGGAGCGAGCGGCCATGGGCGCGGCGGTTTCTTGCGACTGCGAAGGAAACGCCACGAACTTGGCCCTGGTCGAGCTGAGAAGGCGGCACCTTGCCATAAGTGCGGTCTCAAAGGATATGCCAACCCCAAACTTGTGGGGTTTCCAACTTGGATTTCTCTCTACAACCCCAAACGGGGCTCAACACGACGGGGCAAAGGAGTATTGGGACTGAAGCTATTGGCTCGTCTTTTCTGAGACCCGCTTGAGGCTTGAAACCAAAGGACCCCACCAAGCTTGGTTGGATTGTTAGTAGGGAACCACCAACCACAAGCGGTTGGTGGAGCTTGTGGTTGGTGGACATGAATCGGGAGTCCGCCATTTCAGGTCCCCTGTTGGAGCTCATAGCCATTTCAGACCATGATATGGGTTCCTAGCGGACCATGCCCATTGCCCACAGGAGTTTTGACCACAATGTGGCGAACTCACGGTTTATTTCGATGAAGAACCCTTGCGGACTCTGGGGTGAAGAAAGCTTATTGAATCCTTTGCTTGGGGATGGCTGAATTCAGCTTCGCAAAAGGTGGGCGAGTTCAACAATTGCATAGGGTTGTGTGTATTTCAACTGTTGCATGGGTTGTGTGTGTGTGGTGGGCCGGCAGGGTGCGTGTTTTTGGGTTTTCCCCAAAGCGCAAAGCCGACGTCCAAAGCGTCTTGAAGCTCTGAGGCTTGAGGGCCAAACCAAAGTCGTGCAGCCGGACCCGAGGCGGGATGCGACCGGACCGGGCGCCGCCGAGTCATGCGTTTTTGGATCCGAAACGGAGGCTTTTGCTTGCTGGTCTAGGGGAATGATAAAGGGAATGACCCCAAGAAAAGCCATCCTGCTTTTTGGTGTCCGAGAGAAGCCGTAGGTTGATTCCCGGAAGGTCATTCCCACCAGCAAGCCCTGAATGTTGGTACCCTCTGGCGTGACTTGAAAGGTATACCAAAAAGAAACCCTGCCCCATGCATTTTGAGGCTTCCATATTGCGACACACAACCAACTAGACTTTTCTTCTGGCAAAGGCAGATGACAAACGTTCCCACCCAAGAGCTGCTCATATTTGCTTTTGGGCGGTTTGATCAACACCTTCAGACCAAGCCAGTCATGCTCCTTGTTGTTGTTGTTGTTGTTGTTGTTGTTGTTGTTGTTGTTGTTGTTGTTGTTGTTGTTGTTGTTGTTGTTGTTGTTGTTGTTGTTGTTGTTGTTGTTGTTGTTGTGGTTGTGGTTGTGGTTGTGGTTGTGGTTGTGGTTGTGGTTGTGGTTGTGGTTGTGGTTGTGGTTGTGGTTGTGGTTGTGGTTGTGGTTGTGGTTGTGGTTGTGGTTGTGGTTGTGGTTGTGGTTGTGGTTGTGGTTGTGGTTGTGGTGGTGGTGGTGGTGGTGGTGGTGGTGGTGGTGGTGGTGGTGGTGGTGGTGGTGGTGCTCGTCATCGGCGTCGTCGCCGTCGTTGTCGCCTGGTGGTCGTAGTTCGTTGTCGCTGGTGTCATTGCGTTGTTGTCGTCGTCGTGTCCGTTGTCGTTGTTGATGCTCTTCGCAGTACTTGTGCTCATCACTGACTCCCCCGGAAGCTGGCTTGCAGCTTGTGGAGTGTGGAGCGGCGAAGAGCCTCGGAACAGCGGCCCATCTCTCGTCATGCCATCAAAATCCAAAACCCGAAGTGAAGATTAGGGACACTCCCAACCACAGGTCCGATGTCCAACCACAGGTGCGGATGTCCGCCTGAACTCTTTCTGGTGTTGGGCCTATTCTTCCGATCTGACGACGCCAGGATTGATCCCAAGGTCCACGTGACCTTCCTGGAGGTGATGGACGAAACAAAAAGGTCTGGTGACGTCCAACTTTTTGATTTCCCGGTGAACCAACCCAAGAAGAAAGAGGGTACCCTCAAGAGAGACACATCCTTTTTTGTGAAACTCAGAGAGGGAGAGAGGGAGAGAGAGAGGGGATGCAGCACAGAAAAAATGGTGGGCGCTCTGATTGAAACGGATGCCAGGTGACGAAAACCGATGGCGCATCTGTCACATTTAGCCCCTTGAAGTTTACTCTGTGGCTTGGCCGCAAGCGACGCATTGGCAAAGCAACTTGGCCCTCTTTTTCTACTCTTCCCTCCCCATTTCCCATTTTTCATATGGCTTTTTGTTGGCTTCCCTCTCTCCTTCTTTGTTTCGTTCTTTCTTTCGTTCTTTCTTTCTTCCTTTATTTCTTTGTTTATTTCCTTTCTTTCTTCCTTCCTTTCTTTCTTTCTTTCTTTCTTTCTTGGTTGTCTCTCTGCCTCTTCTGTCACTCTCCCTCATTAGCTAATCTTGGCCTGCCTCCCGCCATGCCTCCCGCCCAATGCGCCCGAGGCGCGATCTCATCTTCCGGACCTCCTGCATGATCGAGGGCACCAAGGCCACTTGGGCTCGGACTCGCCGCAAATGTCGCAGGGCGGCCGATCCATGCCACGTCTGAGCCTTGCTACCCTTTTCGGGTTTGAAGGGAAGGGACACCGTCCATGTGTTTTTGTAATTTTGACGCCCATTTTGGTTCATCTTAATTTGGACACCAACCCTTTCTCTGGGTCAAGGGTTGGTGCTCGTAGCATCTTATAGGCTTTTGACCCTACCGCAAAGGTCATCTGTAGTGTTAATGTCGGATTCATCCAGAGGACCATCGCAGGAGGAATGCAAAAAGAGGCTGATGAAAGCGTCCAGTTCATGGGATGACCACAGCAAAAGATACTAAGGACAAAATAGGAACAGTTACCCGAGGAAAATTCTTATCAACCCCCATATTTGTTTGAGATTTCCCACCGTTCTTCGGGAACTCGGGATTCCAAAAAAACGGCGGAACAGACATCCCTGGGTCCAGGGTTCTGGGAGTTTCTCAACATTGGCATTGAAAGGGAAACCACAAAGAAACCCGTTGCAATCTTTTTGGGATCCACCTATGCTGAGAACCCCCCCCCCCCGGAAAAAAAAATTAAAAAAAGGCTAGATCTATTCTGAGAAGCCCCCCCCCCCCCCGGCAAATTTGCAAAATTCGAACCCTAGATTAAAGGCCTATGCTGATATCCGGAAAGGTTGCGAAAATTGCCGTCCATGGATCGCTGTGAGCAGTTTTGCCATCTCCCAACTCAACGTTTGGACCAGCCCGCCGGGAGTTTCTCGGGCAATCTTTGGCATACCCTCTCTCATTCGAGCGGTACCTTACCAGTCCAAGTTTGGACCCGCTCTAAGAAGCTTATAGGTGGAGTATCTGCAGTTGGAACAACCTTTTTACAGGGCCGCTGCTTTTGCCCTCAAAAGATGACCGCACAGGGGCACAATCAGGATATGTGTCACAGGGGAACCCTGAAATGGGAGGTTTCCCTCTTATTGCCCTTTAAACCAACCCCCAAAACGGGCACCTCCCAAAGAAAGGCATTGTCCTGTGAATGTGTCTTTTTTGGCGGGACCCACCAAAATTTTAAAACCTCAAAACGGGTACCCCCCCCCCCACAAAACAATCGTACCCATAGGAGCACCCCAACAAAGGTACTCAAAAGGAAACCTAGAGTCTAATAGGTCTTAGTCGCAAAAAACACCCCTATTTGAAAGGAATCGGCCCCTATCATAGGAGTTTTTCAAGGGGAAGGTGCCCCTCATATTCGTGGTTTTCCTTTGGTTTCCGTGTTGAAACAGACCAAGACTGGGTGCCCTCAAAGAAAGATGGTTGTTTTTTGAGGCCACAAGGCAAACTAAAGGAACGCGACCTTCTGAGACAAACCCAATTTGTGCCGTGGCCAATTTCTGCCAAAGGACACGACCCACGGGGGTACCCTTCTGAGACGGTCGTTTTTTGAGGCTACGCTTCTTGGTGTTGTTTGATCACTAACTGCATTTTTTGTGGTTGCTTGCCACTATAGTAGGTAACCAGCAATTCTCCTTTTGGTGTTTAAAAGATGGAAACCCCTTGGTTACCTACAAAGCCAGGTAAATGACTCCACTGGGCAAGGTTTTGGAGGGCGAAACAAATGGGCAGGGTTGAGAAAGCTACGTCTTTTATTGCAATATATTGCAAGAGAAAAAAAAGCAAAAAAGAGAAAAGCAAAAAAAAACGCGTAGTTTTCTCAGCCCTTCCCAGTTTTTTCTGGTGCAACAAGCCACGAGGCTCCGCCCAAAAACGGGTTTGGCGGGCGGCTCGCCGCCCGCAGCGCCCGACCGCCCGAAGCGCCGCTCCGAGACCCGGCTGGCGAGCGCCGCCGCGGTGAAGGGCGCCAAAGCGGGGGCCGTGAAGTTGGGAGCCGCCGAGGCCGAAGCTGGGCGCAATCCGTGGGGATACCCACGGCGCTTTGGGCATTTTCGGTTTTTTAGCTATTATCTTGTTTTTTTGTTGGCAAAACATCTCATGTCAAATGTTAACTATTATCTTATTTTCGCTTTAAGTTGTTATTTGGTTTTTTGGCAAGCCATCTCAGGGTGTTTGATTGTATTATATATTTTTTGCAAGACATCTCATGTACACATATTGCACACGTAAACATATGTATGTATAATCTGCATAAGTTAATGTATATATATATATATGTACACGTATATATGCATTTTTACATTTATACATATATACAACTATACATATGGTAGGCCACTAATTTGGGGGGGGGGGGGGGGCGCGGCTCTGGGGGCTGTCAATAAGACCTTGTGGGCTGTGGTGCCGCCGAAGCCGCCTTGTAAAGAGCCCCCTTAGGGAGATGCCTTTCCTTGCATTTGCTCAAGGATATGTTTCTGGTTCCCCGTTTTAGTTTTAAGCGGCATCTATCAATGGCTCTTGCGGAAGGGCAACGGGCGTGCGTCAAATGCCTAGGATCCCTTTCAGAGGGCACCATGGGATCGGAGTCGCCAAATTAGGTCGAGTCCGGAAATTGAACGATCCTCCCTTTCCCAGACTTGGAAGTTGATCTTCCAAAGATCCGCCAATTGTTTTTTTGCCCATCCAAAGGTGTCATTTGACGGCCTGGAGGCTGGTAGAGATGGTCATTGACCAAGCAGGTGCATTTGCTTGAACATTTGACAAGCGCAACTGCGCCTACCCCGAAATGGGCAAGCCCCTCGTGGTTTTCTGAGGTTCGCCCCCAAAAAGGGGACCAAGTCGATGATCGATGCACATGGTGGCAACGCCTGAGGCCTGCCAAATAGAGGCTCTTCAGTCTGCAGATTCCCAGGCTACTCAAACCTTGGAACAAAAGTCGGACTTTGGATTCCTGGCTCGAAACTGTCTAAGTTGGCCAGAGTTCGATCCGCCCGTCTGATTTCAGCCCTCAGCCAGACCATCGGCTCGGATCGATCCCCTGAGCCTCACCTCAACTAACCTAATCCCCAGGAGCTACGCCGTGAAACCGGTGAAAACCCCCACCCATTGGGCCGCGGCTCAAAAAACCGGAATTCCAAACTGGGTTACCAGGGGGTTGCCCTGGTGAGTGGACACATGGACCAAAACCTGCGGTTTGCCCCTCCGATCGTTTAATTTTGAGCCACATCCATTTGAAGAGAAGTCTGCCGTGGTGAGAAGTCACCAAGCGGTCCTGGGAGCCCTGCGCTTGCCTCGCCAAAGAGAAACGCGAAAAGTTGAAGCTGGCGTGGACGAGCAAGGGGTGGACCAATGGATCGGGGTTTCGGATGGCGATATTCAGGTCTCTATGTCCGTTTTTGGAACCTCCAAAAGTTGCACTTTCGATGGACACCACTCGTAAATTTATTGCAACTTTTGAAGGGGAACTCCAGTGACCTGTGATGTTGCACAACAAACCAGCGTTTCGGGGTCTGTTTTTGACCTGAGGCCGCATCCGTGATGGATGGCATGGTGTCGCTGGCCAGCAAAGTGGCCGATGCCGCGGAATCGCCCACCGCTAAGGACTGGGACCGAAGTGCGGATGAAAGCCACACCTTTTTCGGCGACAGCTGGGGGGTTTATCAACAAGTGGGTATGGGTCAAAATTACAGGGGACCGCAGGCTTTAGTCCATGTCTCCATTTGCCAGGTACCCATTTTTGACCCACAGCCAAGTCTTCATGTGCTTCGTTCATCGGAACCGGCGCAAAATGGATTTTGTCCACAGTCGAAATAAAGTTCGCTAGTGCAGTGCCAGTGTTTCTGATGGTTTGCACTACCCCCAAGTTGGAAGACAGGCGGCCTTTCAGTGGTTGCAAATGCAAGGAAACCGACCTGGGTGGAAGTGGCTTCGGGGTAGTGGCTTCCTAACTTAGAAGCCAGAGGCAGTGTCATATTTGACCCAAGTAGGGGTACTAGTGGCTTTTCATGAACCCCTCTTGGGGGTGGAACCTTTTGGGATGGAATACCCCCTACTCCAAATACGCACTTCGTTAGGGTATCTTTAAGGAAAACCTGGTTTTCCACGGTAAACACCTCCTTTTTGGTAGAGGGTTGACACGATACCCTCAAACAAACGCCGGTATCGGATGGTTACGGCGGGTTAACGTCTTTTTCGCAGGCGATTCTACCAACAGCCACGGAGCGCACCATCAAAGTGGACGTCACCGTGGACTTGATCAAGGAGCACCTTGGCCAATGGCCAGCCGCGCACAACAATCACTACCCGGGTAAGTGGAGGTTAGTAAGGGACAATCCCAACCAGAAATGGTTGCGGCCGCCTTCTTAATTCTTCCCATGGTTCTGGGTTAACCATTTTTGTAAAAGGTTTTGATTATGCCTCAAATGGGTTTCGCAGGGGCTCACCCAACTGTCACCACAAAAACCAGGGGTTAAGTATTAAGACCACCCAGTTTTCCCATGTCATCCTGGGAGAGGAAGTCGTTTTATACACAGCTCATTTGGCTGCTTCGGGTTGAAAGGGCTGGTGCAAGCTGCCTCATTCCCGTCCGCCTTCCAGAATGTCCACAAGCAGTTTGACCATGGCACATATCAGTGAAACAAGTCGCAACTGCAATGCTGAGGCTCAATGTGGAGGAGGTCGATGCCACTTGGACTGCAGTTGACGTGCGAGGTGCGGTCGAAATGACCAGCAGTCCACGCTCCATTTCGGAGGGATGTGAGGGACTTACTCAACTTCCCCGGCAACCGACTCGCGCAATTTCCCCCGCAAAAAAACAGGGAAGCTCAGGACTCGCCCATTTTCTCAGCAAAGAGTGATTTTGATCGCTGCGAACTGGGGCCTGGGCTAGGTGAAGATCAAGGATTTCCACACGGATGTGGTGGTGGCGGAGAAGGTTCTTGGAGTAAAGCTGGTCCGAAACTTCGCTCCTCGCCTGGGCTGAGATTCTTGCAAGATTGACCGTGCGTGCGGGTGGGTGGGTGGGTGCGTGCGTGCGTGCGTGGGTGGGTGTGCTTTTGGAGGCTCGGTACCCTTTTCACCTTGGTTTAACAGGAAGCCAAAAGGAAGACCTTTTTCTTTGGGGGGTGCCTCCCCGCCCCCATTTGACAGGTGCTGTGCAGTTCACTGCATGAAGGATGTTCCAACACTGAACGTGCAAAGATGATGCAGATCATATCAGGGGGGTCTCGTTTGATGGAACCCTGTTTGCGGCTGGATGGGTTCAATCCGCCAGATGAGCCAGTTGCGACACCCTATTCAGACATCTTTGAACACCTATTGTTTAACTGTGGTTTGTTGTTTGACAGTTCAACCCACTCTTGCAACCAACCTTGATCCCAGCCATGTTTGAGCGATTCGGGGTCCCAGAAGTTGCAATCAACATAATCAGCCAGCCTTGGTCCCACTCCTTTCGTCGCCGAAGTTGCTGCCGGGTTTCTTTGCGTTCCCTCACAGCCCCAGAAGGAGCCACAATCAGCTCAAAGCCCGCGCAGATGGAGGTTAAGGGATACCGAGCCGCAATAACTAGCTGAAGTTCCGGGTAGACCAGCCGCAATGAATAGCTGAAGTTCCGGGTAGGCCACTCTACTCCCGGGTTTCGCTTCCGGCGAAACGACTTGGGACCTCGCTTCGGCGCATCGAGCGAGCGCCTCCCGCGCCGGCGGCGAGGTGGAGCGGGCCATCTCGGCCAAGGCCAGCGAGGTGGCCACGAGGAGCCGAGCCTCGGGAGCCGAGGGAAGAAGTCGTTTTGGGGGGGCACTTTGTGCCGAGGGAGGTTTCAACGGACTGAAGAACTTTTTTTTTGCCAGATGGGGTTTTCCGTAGTAAACCACTAAAAGGTGTTTTTATTTATTTAAAAAAAAAGCCACTGGAAGTGAAACACTTTTGGCAGGGGAGCAGAGTTTGCAACCGGGAAATGGTCCCTTTGAACTTTCGGTGGTTCCCGGCCATGTTCTGGGCTTGTTAGCTTTTTAGTGCTTTGGTGTCATAGTGGGGAGTTCCATTGAACCTGCTAAAAGTTAAACTTCTAGCGGGGGATCTGAGGGCAGTTCCATTTAAGAGGATCCCTTAAGGTTGCATGTAGGAAATGGGTCAAAAAGGTCCGGGACACATGGCTTCCATTTGCTTAAGAGTTTATTATTGTCCCTTGTTGGTTTTAAAGGGAATCTATCACTACTGGGAATGTTTTGACATTTTCCAGGTGGCTTAAGCAACTGGAAGTAAAGGAACCTGACGTTCGAGGGACACGGTCTGAAATGGTCCCTCTAAAGGAAAATGGTCCGTCCAGGACACCCAACATTTCGAAACGTCTAACTTCCAAAAATGCTTCCCTTTCTAGCTCTCACAAAACTCCAAAGCGAACTGACCAGATATGATCTGACCTTATGGTTTCCCCTTTTTGGTCCATTGTAGTGGCGCCACAAGGTTGACCTTTTATTGTAAACGCTTCGCGTTGCCCGCCTCGGCCCAGCCTAGTTTGAGGGAAGGGTCAGGAACACCGAAATCCAGTGTTGGGAAGGTCCGAATCCTACTGAAAGCTTGTGACCGCACCAGTTCGCCCGTGCTAGTTCGATGCTCGGAAGCCGTCCTGCTCGGAAGGTTTGAAATCCAAAACCAAGACTATCTCAGCTGCTCAGTGCCCTTGGAAAAGAAAGGACCTCTTTCTGGGGATGAGCATTTTTAGTGGGGCTTGGCCTCCATAAAAAGGGGAACAATAATTGGTGTCACTGAACAACCAAGACCAACTTTGGGTGTTTGGGCACCTCCATTTCACGTGAGGGACTGGGCCAACGACCAGTCTCACGTGTCTGAGACTGGTCTCAAGCTACGCCAGCTATGTCTCAGTCCGGCTAAGCAGCTCAGCCCAGCCGACCTCCTGCTCGCGTCTGGCCCCAAGTCATCGAGCAGGCCCGCGCAGTCTGACACTGGTCTCAAAGTATGCCAGCCTGAGACTAGCCTCAGGCCCAGTCCCTCAGCCATGTCTTACGTGTCTGCGACTGGCCTCAGGCCCAGCCCAGCCAGCAACTCGCCACCCAGCCTCAGGCAAGTGTGTATGAAACAGGCCTTGCCCATCCAGCAACCCGCCCAAGCACAGCTCAGCCCAGCCCGTAGTCCGGCTGCCCGGCAGCCAGCAACCCACCCTGCCCAGCCCAGGCCTCATCCCAACACGTGTCTGAGACTGGTCTCAAGCTATTCCTGCTCGCGTCTGGCCCCAAGTCATCCAGCAGCCCCAGCCCCTTCGGCGCAGTCTGAGACTGGTCTCAAAGTATGCCAGCACGCTGGGCTGAGTGCTGGTGGGCTGGGAGCTGGGCGGCCCAGTGGGCCTGGGCTGGGCTGGGCTTGCTGGATGACTTGGGGCCGTGCTTGGGCTAAGCCTGTTTCAGACAAGCTTGGGCCTGAGGCTGGGTGGGCTGGGCTGACAGGCCTGGCCAGCAGGCGGGTTGCTGGTTGGGTTAGACACGTCAGACAGGCCTGGCCAGCAGGAGGTCATGCTTTTCAGGACAAAAAATCAGTTAGTGATTTTCGTAATTGTCAGCACATTTTCGACAAAAATGGACCCATGGAGCTGGACCGACGAACCCCGAAAATTTCAAGGCCCGCCGGACAGGATTTTGGGCCAGCCGACATGGGTGGGGCGGCCCGGTGGGGGAGGTTCTCTTTGCAGAAGATATCTGAGCGCCCTTGGCCCCTTTTCGGGCCGAGGCGAATTTCCAGATCCTTTGGGCAAGTGAGAACAGGTTTCTGGGGGTAGACCAACCTGAAGCATCTAGCAACAGTGAGCTGCGGGTTTTGGGGCCCTATGAGACGGAACTTGAGGACCTCAACGCCCAATTTTTTCAGGTTCGGTGAAGACTATGTTTAGAGTTTAGGGGTTATAGCTAGGTCCCCCAGTAGTGCCCTTCTCTCCCCTTTTTTGCGGGAGGGTTCCCCTGCTAGACTACGCAAACAAATAGGGTACCAACTTATTCTAACCTCCCTAGTGGAGGACGCAACCAGGGGTTTATTCATCATGTAAAAACCAGGGGTTTGGAGTTCAGGGGTTATAGTACGGCCGTTATGAATTCCTTTCTAGCATTTGAGTGGAGCCAAGCGCCGCCAGGTGTTTAGCCTGCTCAATTGCGACTTGGGGAGTGAAAAAAGACCCACTCCCCCTTCAGTTGTGGGGCAGGGATCCGAGGGTGATGTTTGATTGCCCCTTCCCCAAGACTCAACCCAGATAAAAAGTCACCCGCCCATTCTAGAGGTTGATTCCATTTCCATTCTTTCAACCATCGTTCTTTCATCAAAAACCCGATCCGTTTGCCCACGGTTTCCGGAGGCTTAGAAAGAAAGAAGGATCCCTGGAAAGAATGGAAATGGGTTAGGTGGCCCTAGATACATATGGCTGTGGGTCAAAACCAATGGTACCATTTTGGGGTAGGTGAATTCACCACCCATTTTAGTATATTTTAAGTCTACCTCAAAGAGATTTGACAGATGGACCGATGGACTTGGGAGCGCGTGGACGTCTCTTTTCCTCCAGGATGGCACGGGAGCGCACAAATCGCTTCATGTCAAGATTTCAGTGCTGCTACTGAGAGCGATATTCATAGAAACCAGAGGGATTTCTACCGGAAATTCCCAGGTTTCTTGGAGATAGGGGGAGATGCCAAAGGCTTATCTCCCTCGTGTTAGTGATCTTCGAATTGCCCAAAGCTTGCTTGATCTCTCCGAGGCCTGCAGAGACGAGGGGCATGGCTCGCCAAAATGTGGTTTTGGGTCCCAACAATGGCAGCTTCCCTTTGGGTTTCCCCGACTTTGGTGTAAAAAAAAGCTCCCACACACAGATGCTGTTTGACTCGGGGAGAATTCAAGCAAGGTGCCGTGTTTCTGATGCAGGGCCGTTCGGAAAAAAGGGACTCTGCTAGCCGCCCAGTTTTTCTCATGGAATCGGAGGGTTTTTTTCACCAAACGGAAAGCACAAGGAAGCCCCTGTTTTGACACATACCCATTTCTTCCCCAGAATTTGTTTCCCTGTTTTTTTAAACTTTTTTGGGGTTCCCTTTTCGTTTTCCACGGACACCAGGCAAAAAAAAACACACACATCTATTTCTTGCTGGGGTCCCCCTCTTCCAGCCAAGAAATTTACGGCAGCACAAGGCTCCGGCCCCGGCCATAAAAGGGGAGGATCGAAGAAAATCCACGGTCTTTGGACAGGGCTCCTTAAAAAATATTTTGGCATTTTGCCACCATCTGAAACATGGAAAAGGTTTTTCTAAACACCAACATAAAGTTGGAAACGGTTTCCACCATTTAGAAGTTGCAATGTTCAGGTGTTTCTATTGTAAGGATCCCTATTGGACCACAATCCTTGTAGTTTGGCGGGACTTTGCCAGCGGGGGTTGGTGGTTTAATGATAGGTGTCCTGCCTCGTTTCAATTGAACGTAGAATCCACAAATGTTTCTGGGAGCATTGTTGCACATGCTTATCGATACCGAGCTCATCCACGATGCACTTACTTGGGAATTCAATTTTTCCCATTCCCAGTGGATGCAGTTACGTGTTTTGTAGGTAACCAAGAAAACTAATCTTGAAAAACCAAAAGAAAGACAGCGGGCAACTGGGATCCACTGAACGTTTTCATTTTTATTTCTAGTAATTTGCCTTTTTTGTTTTTGGCAACATGACATATGGATCGTTGAGACCCAAAATAAATTCGGGGTGTGGTGTGGTATGGGGGATGCATGTTTGTGGAATGAAATGGGCTTGAGGCCCTATAAAGTAGTCATAAGGATGGCCCTTTTTGTCACAGAAAGTGACATGTTCCAATGCGAGGGTCAAAAAAGAGGGTACCCTTTTGTTGGTGGCTTTGAAGGGAAAATCAAAAGGACACCCACCATTTTGTGGGTCCAAGAAAAAAACACCCCCATACTGCGGCAGTGCGGATGGAGAAATCCCACGCAACAGGGATAAAAGCCCAATGACTACTGATAAGCCATTGGGACCCCACCTCTGCCCATTGGATTGTCCGATGGAAAACCGCGAGTGCCAAGGATTGGACCCCGAGCATTCGGAGGAAGCAACACCAGGTGAAAAGGGGACCCGCTCAGGGGGTTTTATGTGTCAGAATGCCCCATTTTTGGTATGGTCTGAAACCCTGCCAGCGGATTCCAACACAACCAGCACACACACACACACAAGCACCCCTTTCCAGGCATCCCACGCGGATTTTTTTTTCCCACGAGAGGCGCCCATGAGGGCCGCTGCGGCCACGTCCCTGGGGCATCTCGGAAGCTCCGGCGTGCAGGCGCTGGGGAACGTCTTGGAGCAGAAGATGCCCGCGGCGGATGCTCGGTTCGGCAGTCGAGTAATTGGGCTGTGGTTGTCAAAACCGTTTTGGATCCCATTTTGGGGGTAGGTGAATTCACCACCCATTTTAGAACCTATTTGAGTGGTTGGATTGGGATGTTCACTGGGGGCACGATTGGGCTTTTGACCCCATGGCCATTTATGAGTCGAGCAATCGGCTGGTTCGGTTCGATAGGGAATGAGAAGTGGAATGACCCCAAGAAGAACCAGCCCCAATTTGGGTTCCTAGGCATCCCCAGGTTCATTCCCAACGGAAGGTCATTCCTTCTGAGTATCAGCAAGTCTTCTCGGGATTTGTCTTTCGCAAGGAAAGCAACATCAACCCCCATCCACCCATTGAAAGGGAACCTGAAGGCGGTTGTTCCAAAAGCGACCTCACCCAAACGGCCGCAGACCAAGCATGTTGGCAGTATGGACTTGGGAAGGAGGGTGAACAGGGCTGGCCGCCGAAGCCAAGGCTTGTTCTCAGGACAGAAACAACGACGGCCTTGGGGAATGAAGCGGAAGGGGATCCCCTCAAAGGAAACCACCAGGGATTGCTTTTGGGGTCATTCCCTCATTCCCTCATTCCCTCATTCCCTGAGCAGCAGCAACAGAAAGGACTTTAGTTTGTTTCTCACAAATGCGAAGCCCATTCGAAGGTTGTTGATTCAATGGCTCAATTATGTTTCAACAGAAAAGCGGCCCAAACCCTTGCAATCAACGCAAATTGACTTTCGGCAAGCTTCGGGTGTATCTTGCGAAGAAGATCCAATTTCTCAAAGGGGACCCCGCAAAAAAATGCATTGCCCACGTTTGTTTCCCTTTGAGCACCAACCAACAAAGGGGTTCACCATTTTGAGAACCCCCCCTCTGGTGTGGCTTCCTTGAAACATTCGGCTTCGCGTTGAAATCCACTAAGCCTCAACAAGACACGCCAGACTGGGCTCCCGCCAGTCGCGGCAGGCCATGAGGCGGTCACTTGTTTTTTCGATTTGGATCTTTCAAACTGCCCCCAAATGGGGGAACTACCGACCTTAGGGGCACCATCCCCATGGTTAAGGGTTATTTTTGGGTCTCCAGGTACTGTGGATGGACCAAATCCTGCACTTTGAAACCATGGTTGAACTATTGCTTGTTGGTCTTTTCATTGGGGAATCCTCAGACACTGTTGGGTTTCCTTCCGTGGTGCGAGAAGCGGATTTTGGGTTTCCCTCCGGAGTAGGGGAGCCCTTTCTTTTTTGGGCAGTTTTATAGGGAAAGGGAACCCGACCTGACACAAAATCTGAGAAAACACACACGAGTATAGCTCAGGACTAAAGAACCAGGGTTACGCAGGCTTTGGTCTTTGGTTCCATGTACCAAGGTGCCAGTTTGGGGTTATCCTACTTTTTGACCACAGCCATACCGTGGATGGACGAAATCCATTTCGCACCACCTAAGAATCCCTGGAATGATGATTCCCTTGCCCATACCAACAAGCAAGGGTTTCAACCATGGTTTTAAAGTGGTGCGAACGGATTTTATCCATCCACAGTATGGATGTGGGTCAAAACCAATGGTACCATTTCGGGGTAGGTGCACCACCCTATTTTAGTGGGATTGGGATGTTCACTGAGGGCTAACCAGGATTTTGACCCATGGCCATATGTTTTTCGGGGCTGAGGACGGCGAGGGCGACCTGGGGCCCAGGGCCTTGCAAACCGCGGCGGCCTTGCACGGCCTCGCCCAGTGCGGCGACGAAGCGATCTGTCCCTGGATCGATGCCATGGTGCAGCGCTTGCACGATCCTTGCGCCTACGCCGAATTTCTTGGTGGGTTGATTTGGTTGGATCTGTGGACTTCAGACCTTTTGGGAAGTTTGTGGATTTTCCATGCCCACGAAAGCTTAAACTCCTTGCAGACGGGTCAACAGCAACCAAGAGTTTGCTGGGAAGATCGAAAGATGGATGAATAACACTTGGATCTGGGTCAACCTTTGGCAACATCTCATATCTTTGCTACTTTGCTCTTTGCTAGAATGGTAGAACACATATTTGGGGAAGACGGAAAGATGGGTGAACGGGGATCTTGGTCAACCTTTCGGACAATTTCGATGGGTTTCGGGCAGCAAGGCAAGAGTGTTCAGCAAGCCGCCAGCACGGCCTTGCGGAGCGTGGGGCCTTTGTGCACGGACGCCATCGCCGAAAAGCTGAAGACGGAGGATGTGGCGCACCGCGAGCGGCTGGTGGCAGCCTTGGGCTGCGTGGGCCCGAACGCGCTGCCCTACACGAACATGTTGTCCCTCGGCGGCCTTTTTGGTAACAGCGATCTGTTTCTCTTTTTTTCTGCTGGAAACAGCTCCATGTTGGTCACTTGGTTGTACAATCTTTTGAGCTGGCAAAAGGGAAAGGTGACTGTTTGGTACAATCTTTTGAGCTGGAAAAAGGGAAATATTTCCATTTCGGTACAGTTTTTTTTTTCTTTTTTTTTTTTTTTTTAAATGAATGCCTGTAACCCCCCCTTAAGGTAGTTGGGTCCTATCCCTAGGGCGGTTAGGAAGTGGATGTATCTGAACCTAAGAGACCAATTGATTTTGATCGGAGATTTGAGCTGCGTTACTTTGCTGCGTCCCCCTAACCTAGGGAAACCATAGGAGATTTGAATTGCTCTTTCTGAAAGTGCTGCGTCCCCCTAAGCTTTCCGCAAACATGCTTCCCCAAGGTTTCTTAAGGCTTCCCTAGGGCTTCCCTAGGGCTTCCCTAAGCCTTCCCTAACGCTTCCCGAAGCCTAATTTGCAGCTTTGGGCGGTATGTCTTGTCCAATCAGCTTTTCACGGTTCCCCAAGAGGCTCCCTAGTGTTCCCGCCATGCGCAGGGCGAGTGCCAAGCTTCCCCAAGGCTTCCGCAAGGCTTCCGCAAGGCTTCCTACGCCTCCCCTGCAAGAGAAGCCCTTTGAGCTTAAAGGGGGGGGGCTAAAGGGGGGGTACGGGCTCCATAATTTTGAGCTGGAAAAAGGGAAAGATTTGCTTTTTGGTACAATATTTTGAGCTGGAACAAGGAAACAGTTGCAAAAAACCAGGTTGAGTTCTATCATAACAAGTCTGCAACAATGCGGCAGTGCTTCAATCCAGTCTGTCACCAAGGGGAGCCCTTGGAAGAAAGGCGTCCCACTTTTCACCACCCCCCAAAAGGGGTCCCTACAGGGACTTTTGTTGGGGATTTAAGCATCACCCTTTGAGCCCCGAAGCGACCTTGTGTAGCGGTGATGCTTTAAGAGGAAGTGGCGGGACCCTGTCAAAACCTTGCCTTTGCATTCATCGAAACATGAATAGGGGAGCATCCCCAAAGCCTTGCCCCCACATTAGCAAGTACCATCAAGAACCGTGTTGAAACCCGCCCCTTTTTTGTGTCACCCAAAGGAAACCAACAAGAACCCCACCGCTTTTGTGGGGGCGTCCAACCTCCAAAAAGACGACGCCCCACCCGGGACACCGGTCCGTCCGCCCTCCGGTTTCGTCGCAGGTGCGCCCTGCTGGATGCCAAGCACGAAAGCGAGCTGGAGGTGCAGCTCGCGGCTGTGGAGGCGCTTCCGGGTACGACGAGAGTTGGGTATTCAGGAGGGGTTGATTTGGGTGTGGCTCAAAATTAAACAACAGGGGTTACGCGGGGTTTTGGTCCATGTGTCCCCTTTGAAGGTTCCATTTTGGTCCCGGTTTTTTGAGCCACACCTAGTTGGGTATCCAGGGGTTGATTTATCATTGAAAAACTCATACCTTGGTCATTACCCAGGTCGTTGACCCATTTTTAAAGGGTCATGGAGACTCCAGGTAGAGGCAAGAAACCCGTTTTTTTTCTCTATAGCGGCAATCTAAAACTCGCAGAGGCAACAAAATGCGAAGGTTTTCCTGTGGCAAGCGCCTATATAGCACTGGGGGTACCCCACTTTTGGCGCACCGGCAACAAACCTGGGGCCCAATACGCCCAGAGCCCGGGGCGAAGCGAAGCGATCCCGATCCCCAGGCTCTGGGCAAGTGCGGGCCTGAAGCCGGGCATTCGGCCGCCGTGGCCTTGGCCGAGTTCTTGGTCTTCACCAAAGCGAAGCACCCGGAGACGAAGCAGGCGGTTGGGGAGCCGAGAACTTTTTCGGCCCCCAAACCCAAAAAGGGTTCCGCTTGGGTATGTGTCAAAGAGACACACACACAGAGATTGTTTGACTGCCCGGAGGTAGTTTATAAAAAGCGTTCTAAGGTTATACAGCTGTTTGAAGGTTGTTTGCTGCGGGTGCCCTATATTCCCCCTTTTGGTGGTGTTAAACGTCGCCTTTTGGGCTGATTTGAGGTGAGTTTCCTTTTGGTGTGATGGGGAACAAAACGCGAGCCCTGAGCTTTCAGGGTGGGTTGCAACAGGTTGTGCCAAAAACTCTTGGCTCAAAGATGTTTATGCAAGACCCCCTTTTGGGGGCGCACCGGGGTACCAAGTCACCAAGATCGGGGTTGGTTGCAAAATCTGTTTCAGCAACCAGACCCTGGTCCAATTCCTCTTAAAGGGAAACGACAAGGAGGATTTCTGGAGGCAGTTCAAAATCCATGATTGTTTTCTTTAAGATCTTCAACAAGGAGATGGCCGAACCCTTGGCCAAACGGGGGTTCCATGGTTTTAACCAAGCGGTTCGTCTGTGATCGCCAGGCCCTCATCGCGCTCCAGGGTGTGAGTTGGGAAGTCCTGCCGGCCCTGTTCAGCCAGGAGAGGTTCGATCTTTCAATTCCATTGTCATGGGTCTGACTACCCAAAATAGCTGCTTTCCTTCTGTTTCCCCTGAACCACGATGACAAAGGTACCCTCGAAAAACCTGGAAAACCCACATGGGTGACGGGAATCTGTCGAACTTTCGGTCGAAACTCAGGCAGTTTCAGCTGCAAAAAAGTGGGACTGGCGGGAATCTGTCAAAGGTTCCGGTGAAATTCCGTGGTTCACATGGGAAACTCACTATTCCAACTTACGCAATTTCAACCGCAAAACCCGAGTGGACGGAAGCCTCCATAGTGGGTGAGCCGACTTTGCTTCCTGGAACCATGGAACAAGAGGCAGAATCCTCCCTTAAAGGATACTGGGGTAGACTTAGGATACATTTTACATTTTACCAGTGACTCAAAGAGAACGCAAACAATAAAATCTACGTTCTATAACTGGGCCTAGCTCTCATCATGGATCGGCACCTCAAAATCGCCGAGCCTGGCTGCCGCTTCGTCCCGCCTAACCCGCAGAATTCCCGAGCCATTTCCCTTGTTGGGCAAAAAAAGGTGGCGATCGTTTCAAAGAAAGCCGCCGGCAAATCGGATCAACTCTTGATTTGAGATGTGACCTCTGTGGTGCGTCTCTTTTTGAGGGTATGCACTTTGTGCTTGGTTTAACTGGACAAAAAAAGGAACGACAACAACTGGAAGACCGAACACCGAGCACCGCCAGTTCTGAGCACCGCCTCCGACAGGAGGAGGGGAGATGCTCCGCCCTGGAAATCTTCGAAGGCCTCGGCGGAAATTCCGACGGGGCCGAAGGCCTCGCGCGGGAGGTGGCGCAATGTGCCGCCCACCCCAGCGAGGTGGTGCGGCTCAGGGCAGCTCAGGTGGGGGGGGGGGGGCCGGGGGGTGGGGGGTGGGGTGGGGTGGGGGGGTTGGGGGTGGGGGCTTCAGGGGACCCGTGGGCAAATGGGGGGGGAACGGGGGAGAAACCGGGCAGGCGATTTGGTTTGATAGTACCCCACAACCGCCGTGAATCTTTAGCCTTATGGTAGATTTTGGCCGTCACGAGAAACGCGATTTACAAGCAGATTTGGAGAGCCTGCCACAAGCGAATCATGTATGTCCCCGTTTTGGGTTGCTGAAGCCAGCAGTAAGGTCCCTGCCCACCTATTTGACACATACCCCCGAGCTCACTGTCACAGCAAGGGGAGCCATGGGAAGATGCATGACGCGCAATGGTTCCTCACGGCCCCTAATCGTCACCAATTGTCGCCACTAGTCACCAATTGGGCTGCAATGGTTCCCCTTGCTGGAGGCATTTTTAAAATCAGTGTTTGAATCTGCGTGTGGCTCAAAATTTAACAGCTGGGGTTACGCAGGTGTCTCTCTTTGTTTCCATTTTTCCCAGGTGCCAGTTTGGGTACATGTTCTTTGAGCCATACCCATCTTTTGGCTCCCTGCAGGTCTTGCCCTTGGTGCCAGAGGTCGCGAACAAGGCACTGCCCAAGTTGCTGGAGGATGAGAACTTGGCAGTGGCCAAGATGGCGGTGCAGGCGACGGACGTTTTTATTTTGCATAAGAATCAAAGGCCTTCCTGTTTCTAGGGGCATGGCAGGTCGGAAGGTTGTGGAGGTGTCCAACTTTGCACCAACCAGGAGCTCAAGGACATGGTACTTAAGTGGTTGGTAACCACAGCGTTAGTCCACTTGGGGAACAGAACGGAAGTAGATGGGTTGGAACAGGGATACAAAAAATCCGGGGTTTAGAATGTCTCAGCCAGTGGCCCCAAGCCAAGGTCCACTTGGACCTGTTCTAAACTTGTTAGGACCCAACCTTTAGGCGCGAAAACAAGCGGATCGCCATTGGCCATTTTAGTAGGTCGTCTACCTTGTTTTGACAGGGGTTAAGGCAAGGACAATATGAACCTTTGCAAGAATAGTAGAACCAAAAGTCAGCTCGGGTTTTGGTCGCTCCGGTGGTTTTAGCAAAGCCAAAGAGGAAGAGGTGCAACCTCAACATTTGCGGGCATTCTTCCCGCGTTGGTGCCCATCCCAAATAAACCATGTCTATTGTTTGACCCCCCCCCCGCTCAAACGTCGTAGCGGTGGTTGTCTTTTGGTTTTCCTACCGCAAACAAGGGGTGCCCTCAAAACAATACACCCAGTTCGGTGGTTTTCCCTACTGCCCTCTCAACCCTCCCGGGAGGTTGACAAATCCCAGATGGGCAGGGCGAAAGAACCATAAGTCGACGGGTTTTGGGGCGCAGTCTCAGTCTCATCGAAGGGATGGAACTCCGGCGTCCACATGTACCATGACAGCAGCTTTCCGAAGTCTCTTATTTTTTTCCTTGACAACATTTGTTTGGAGGGTTCCATTTGCGTGGGTCCGAGTCCAGTGTGTTTGCAACCGAACTGGGTGTCTTTTTTGGAGGGTACTCCTTGCTTGTTGGTAGGAAAACCAAGAAGAAAGCCACCGTTACACGGGCCAAAAATGGTTGCCTGGATTGGTTCTTCTCAAGCAAGTCGCTCGCTTCTTGCGGCTCGCCAGTTCTTCTGTCCCCGCAAAACCGGGGTCGGGGGGAACCCCCCCTTTGTATTCCCAACCAGGTTACCAGAGACAAATCTTGGGTCCAGATCTCCTTTCCCGCCGAATTTCATCAAGTTTCACCCACTCCCCCCCCTTCTGGTGTTTCTTTGCAGGGTACTCCTTGCTTGTTGGTAGGAAACCCAAAAAGAAAGCCGCCGTTACATGGGCCAAACCATGGGGCATTCCCTCCCTCCCCCCCCCGCCCCCCCCCCACTTTCTCCGCCTCAGGTGGCCGGAAAGCTGGGCGCCGGCGGCAACGCGCACGCGGAGGCGGTCAGCCAGCACCTGAAGCACATGGACGCCGAGCAGCGCAGCCACGCCGCCTTCTCTCTGGCGCGCATGGGCCCGCTGCCTCCAAACGTGGCGGCCCGGAGAAGTGAGAGGGGCCTGTGCTCAAAAGTTTAGACGAAGGGTTAGTAAGCAGCCCCGGCCGGAAAGAGATTCCTTACATGGTTCTGGGTTCACCCTTTTTGTACCAGGTGTTGATTGTGACTCAAGTGGGGGGTGGAAGTCGAGGTTTGCTAGTTGGGGGGTGGCTTGTTTGTTGACTATTTGTTCGGGTGTGGCTTTTTCAGGGGCCGGATTGATGTGTTGATGCTTCTCGATGTTTGTTGAGGTTTCTTGCTTCAATTGTTTCTCTTCCTGGCAAAATGTCCCCCCCTTTGTTTGTTCCCAAGCCGCCTTGGAAACCCAGCAACTCCTAACCCGGCGACTCCGGCGATGTGGGTATGGGTCAATTTTTTCACCAGGAATTGGACCGCAAATTTTAGTCAGTCCATGTTTCCATTTGCTTTTTGGGCTTGCGCCATGTTGGGGTTACCATGTTCTTTGACAACCAAGGCAGGGTAGCCCATGTTGGGTGCATGTTCTTTGCCCCGTTAAATCGTCCATGTTTCCATTTGCCAGGGCTTAACCCATCTTGGGGTTTACCATGTTCCTTGACCACCACGGCCATGCCACGCCGCTACCTGAGGTGAAAGTCCTGACCTCGCAGCTGAAGGCGGAGAAGCGGGAGGACGTGAGGGCGCTGCTCGCGCTGGCCATCGGCGCACAAGGCCGGCGAGCCTCGCGAGGGTTTTTGGGCGATCGCGGCCGGGTTGGTTGGGTTTTTTGGGGGCGAAGGGAAGCCTTGGTTGGGGTTGGTTTAAAGGGACACCAACAGTATAACTTTTCGCGGTCTGTGTATAAAGGGAAACCAAGAGTAAAAAAAGAACTTTGGGCGGCTACCGCGTTTGTTTTTGACAGAGACTGTGGTCAGGAGACCCTGTTGACCGTGATGGTTTGCTTGCTTTGGTATAAGACTGTTCAAAGGCAGGTTGGTAGAAAAGCTGCGCATGGGATTGTGTGATTTTCAACAGGATTCCCCGTTTGGGTCCCCTCATTTAGAGAATGTGCTGTGGTCAACACACCATTTACTTGCCATCAACCCCTATCGTTGTCCAAATACCATTATTCGTCTATGGCAATTTGGGGTCCCGACCATAGGGAAGACAAAATGAACATATTTGAACGACACCATATTCTAATCACCCATGTGGAGCGTCGGATAAACAGCGCCTAAGGAGACCAAAGCAAACCTTTCGGATAAACCAACAGCTGCCAATTGGCTATTGAGGAGACGGGTTCAGATCTCTAAGTGACGAATTCAAGGATTACCTGACACCTGGCACGACCGAATTCTGCCATGGCTCAAAATGAATGGCGAAGGAGGAAGGGAGGAAGGGAGAAAGGGAGCAAGGGAGAAAGGGAGGGAACAATGCGGGGGGCTGCATAAGAAGGGTAGCATGACCCCCTCCCCCCCCCCCGCCCCCCATTCTCCCTTGGTAGTTGTGGTGTGGGGGAGTGCATACCCCTTTTACATAGCCCTTGGACAAATGAACCCAAAAGGCCTGCTGATGTTCATGCCCCTCGCCGCAAGAGGGGTACATATATATATATATACCCCTTATAAAGCGGGTTGGAAACGGAAGACAAGGTGTATGAACAAGGGGCATGGTACTTCCACCCTTAGGCACACTCGGTCGCAGCCCCTCCCTTTCAAGAGCCTACGCAGGCACCGCCGGGCCCGCTGTCCTCTCAGCCTTGAGTGCGCTGCTGAAGGCAGCAGAAAGTCAGCAGAGTGGTACCCTCTTTCGGACAAGATGGTCCAAAAGCCTGTCCACTTCCATGAGGGGCAAAGAGGGGTACCCTCCCACACCCCTTTCTACATGAAACCTGACAAAGGCTTCCTTTTAAAGGACAATTTGGTCTTCCAGGACCCCCCTGTCAGGTTTTATTCATGTTGGGTTCCGAACTCACAGTGATAAGTGCTTGCCAAGGACGCCCTAGGCTGCTTTTCAGGCATAGAAATCGGGATCGGTGTTTTGGGGGGGTGGTGTGTTTGGAAATCCTGCATCAGCTAGGTGGTTGATCAACCGGGTGTTTCTTTCATCACAACTGGTGCGACATGGTGAATTGCTACTTAGCAGGACCGGCTTTGTGGGCTTTTGGCTGGATGTTTGGGTGCTGGCAAGCCGTTGTGGATGGACATGGCCAGGAGCCAGCAGTCACACTGCGTGCTGCTGCCATGGAAGCTCTGGGATGCGTGGGTGAAGATGCCGCCCCAGCCTCGGAACATCGCGAGTGAGTTGTGGGTTCCCGGCCCCAAAAACAGCGCCCATTCTGGGACGTTGGAGGGTCCGACGCTAAAACCAGCGAGCAAACTGCAAGGTGCACTTGTTGTCCAAGCAAACTTCGACCCTCGTGACTACAGCAGATTGTTTGGCTTGGTTTGGATTTGGGATTTTTTGCACCCCTGGCTTTCGGATTGAGGGTAAAGGACAAGCTTCCCGGAATATTTCCGAGCCACTGGGCTCCAACCAAATCCAGGGAAGCTGAGTGGTATTTCTCTTCGGGTGTTGAAGTTAGTTTTGTTTAAAGGGTGAGGTTTGTAGATTGGAAGTACATCCAACAACCTCCAATATAGCTTTTGAGCATCCCCCCACTCTCCTTTGGATGAGCAATAATTCCTGTCATACGGGTTGGGGCAAGCTGAAAAGGTATGTCGGAAGATTCTTGGAATATGGGTATGCTGCCAAATCTGGGGACCCCTGAAAGTTGTCCTTTCATTTTCTCCTTTCAGCCAGCCTTAGAAAGGGTACCCTCACAAACACAGACAGGCAGGCAGACAGACAGGCAGACAGAGACAGACAGGCAGGCAGATAGGCAGACAGACAGGCAGGCAGGCAGGCAGGCAGACAGACAAACAATCAAACACACAAACACACAACCAAAGAGAGAGAGAGAGAGAGAGAGAGAGAGAGAGAGAGAGAGAGAGCCCTCGGGAAAGCCTGAAAGGCGGAGCTGGCGGGAACCATCGCAGCGGTGGCAGTGAGTGACGAGGACAAAGCTGTGCGACAGCGAGGCTTCGAGGCGGGAGCTCAGATTGGTGGCGGGGGTCCCTGCTGGACGAAAAATCCACTTCGCAGCGGTTGGTTTGGTTGGTTTGGTTTGTTTCCCGGTAGGTGTAGCGTTTCATGCATCCGGATCGTCGTTGCCACGATTTTTCTGGAGTGAAGAGGATGATGAAACCTAGATTGGTGGGTGTCATTTATTTTCACACAACTATCTGTCCGCGGGTTTGGGCGGTTGTTTATCCTTCTAGCCAACAGGCACTGAACCTGTGCTCCTGCGGGTTTTCCTGCTGGTTTCCTTTTTAGCTCCACAAAAAAGACACCACTTGGCTGTACCTCTCAAAGCCCTACCGAGGGCCTGGAGTAAATAGCAATTTTAAATCTGAAGGCTTGTTGCTCGCACCACATCCTCTCTCCATAAAATTATGCACCCAAGCGGGATTGGTAACCAGGGGCAAGAATCGAGGTATCTCCGCTGTGCTTTGGTTCACAGAAACCGCCCAACAGGGTTTCGAGTTGGGTGCAGAACATGGCCAAAATTATCCCTGTTTGCATTACCCAGTAGATCCCAGTTACCACCGTAGTAGGTAATCAGCAATTGTCCTTTTGGTTTTTAAAGGGTGTTCTTTTTGGTTACCTGCTACACGGATAAACTAGATCCACTGGGTTAGTCATCCCTTCGCGCTTGGGAGGGCACTCTTTTCCGGTGTGTGTCTCAGGGAACCTGCATGGCTGGTTTCCCCTATGCCCCCGAAACGTGTACCGCGACACGAATAAACTCATCTCGCTGGTGCTCCGCGAATGAGGGAAGAAACCTGGGGATTCCCTAAGAAACCAAATCGGGGATGGTTTCTCGTGGGGTCGTTCCGTGTCTCATTCCCTGCGTCTCTCGCACCAGAATTTGCAGGCCTTGGGAAGGATCGGCAAAGCCGGGATCTTCTCTCTTGCGACTCGCCTGGAGGACCGGACAAAACACGGGCGCAGTGGCCAGTTGGATCTACCCGGAAAAAAAACTATCTTTTGTCCAAGTGGGTCCTTCTTGGATGACGCATGTTTCCAGCAACAGCCGGGGTCGCCAGCGCGATGGTTGGGGGGCAAGCCGGCAAGCCTTTTGTGTGTGTGTGTGTGTCTACCTGCCCTTCTCAGGTTGCTTTACAGAAACCCGAGGCCGGTGTTGACACATTTGTTCTTTTTTATTTGGAGACGTTACACTGCCTCAAGGGGCTGTGTTCAACCACTCAACACCAGGGCAGTTCGGGAACATAGTTTGATTCACATGGAACCTGACAGGAGGTCCGCTTGGGTTTGTTTTGAAATGCCGGGCAAAAAGGGGGGTCAGTAAGTAGATGATAACCATGACTATGCAGGGACACACACGTTTCACCCCACGCACCACGGTTATAGCCTACTTACTAAGTCAGGGTCCGAACAGGCGGGCATCAGCTCGAAGCAACACACCCCACCTTCCCCCAAATGGGTCCCTTCCCCCAAAAAAATATTGGCAAGTACATTGCACACCCGCTATGTAGCGTACATAGCTGGGGTACCCCTACTTAGATTCAAACCATGGGCTCCGCTTCAGAACACGAAACACGTCCACCACTTTGTAAGTTGCTTGACCATCCTCGACACTAAGGCTGCGGCACACACAAACCACCCAGTATCACTTAGTAGATTGAACTCCCAAGTATAGAAGCACGCGCCAACCCTTTAGACGCAGATTGAACAAACTAAGCAGGTTCAAGATTTTGAAGTCCTCGTAACAGATGTTATAGAATCCCCCCAGACAAACAACAGCGCGTGTGTGTGTGTGTGTGTGTGTCTTTGTGCGTCTCTGTATCTCTGTGTGCCTCTGCATGTCTCTGTGTGTCCCTGTGTGTCTCTGTGTGTCTCTGTGTGTGTGTGTGTCTGTGTCTGTGTTTTTGTGTTTCAATTTGGTTGAAAGGGCAAGCGCAAAAGGAACGCCACCGCCATTTTTTGGGTCCAACCCCCTAGCCCGGAGTCGCCGAGGTGTCTTCACAGGGAGTACATACCTTTTGATGTACTGCCTGAATGGCTGTATGTCCTCATTGAACCCAAGTTTCCAGTAGTCTGGGGGGTATTGTACATCGACCCGCAATTCGGCTCGTAGGATATCTAGGCAAGTGGGTTATCAGCCAAGACCCCAGTTATCCCAGTAACCATGGCAATAACCCACCAAGTGGTTTGAACATCCAAGCAGGGGTTGCGAAACAAAAGGAATCGGTCTAAAATGGTAGCGGGTTCCGTTTTGCAACGGTTTCTTTTGGGTACCAACTCAAACAAAGACGAGCCACCCACCTACCCATTCGGGTGGCTGGTCTTTTCTTAAATCCTCCAAAATGGCTTCGGTGTCAATTTTGATTTTTCTTTAAGCCAAGCACAAAAAGGGGTCCCCTCCAACAAGACACACCCATTTGGATGTGTGTTGAGGATCGATACCCTTTGGTGGGCCAAAGAGAAACAGCATGGAGACGATCTATCCTGTCCTATCTTGACACATAACCATTTGGTGACATACATGCATGCATGCATGCATGCATACATACAAACATACATACATACGTACGTACATACATACAAACAACATGCATGCATTCATACATACATACGTACATGCATGCATTCATAAACACATCCATACATACATGCAACATACGTACATACCTACCTACCTACATAGATAGATAGATACATAGATAGATAGATACGTCTATAAATAAATCATATATATATATATATATATCATGCCAAACAGGCGGGTTCCGCCCCCCGAAACAAACCACACCTCCACCCAGAAAACGCCGCGCCATGTGCGTTCCTTGTCAGGACCTCCAGGCCCTGTCGGTGCGGCAGCTGTCGCTGGAGGCCTTGGGGCAGCTTTCGCACCTCGAGGCGGCCCAGGAGGCGGTGCCCCCGGTGCTGCGGCTCCTCAAGGCGCGGGAGCGGGATCGGACCGAAGCTCCGGCACAGGGATCGCCGGTCGGCTGGAAGCTGAAGGGAGCTGGGAGTCTCAGGGCATCCCCACATTTGTTTTTTACATATATATATATATAGTGTTTTTTTTGGGGGGGGGGTTCGAAAATTTGTGGATTTGGGCTCGGGGTGCCAAAATCTCGGAGTTTTTTGGGCGGGGGTGTCATGGTTCCTCAGATTTTCTTTCGGGTTTGTCGAAGCGCATTTCGGTGGCCTTGTTTGTTGCTCCTAGCCAACCCCAACAAGGGTACCGAGCCCCAAAAACAAATATATAAGGCTACTCCCCAAAACTTGAGGTTGTCCTGTTGTTTCGCCTTTAAACTGACCTCAGCAAGGGTAGCCTCAAGAAACACACACCAAGAAATCAAGAGGGATTTTGGAAATGAACCTGACAATTCCCTTGAAGGAAGCCACAAATGATGGTAGGGGTCATTCCCTCGTTCCCTAAGAATCAGCAAGGGTGGGCGGGTTTTGAGATTGATTTCTCAGGGGGGAGGGTTCCCCCTCTTTCTTGTTGCAAAGAGGATCATCAGGATATCTATCACTCATCTCTTGATTGCTCTTGGATTGGATCTTTAGACTTTAACTTTTTGGGAATCAGTGGATTTGTCCTTGGACCCACAAACAGTTATTCACTTTTTGCAGAGAGGATCAACAGCCACCGGACCGGGGGCTCGTGAGGACCGAGGCCAACATGCTTTTGCAGGGGTTCCGGTCTCGAGACCGGAGCAAAACACACCCTCCAGCGGTTGCCAACTGCTTGGGGGGGGGGACTGGACTCCTTTGTTTTCCGGAACGGTAGCGTCTTGTGATTGTTTTGTTTTGTGTGTTTTGTTTTGTGTGGAACCATGGTGTTTTCTTTTTTTTGGGGGGGAACCATGGTGTTTTTTGTATTGTTGTTTTTTTGGTTGGGGGGGGGGATAAAGGGACGCCAGCCAAATCCCCAATTTCGGTTTCGCTAAGACTTTTTAGGTTTCTGGGTCCGGCTTGGTCGGTCACCCGAGAATTTCCCACAGGGTTGGTTGGTGGAGATGTGGAGCATTCCCAGGCAAGATCTGGGGCTTGAGTCAGAAAGACACGCGTTTGCCGTTTTCACGGTGGCATTTTTGAGACCTCACTTGAGTTGGACTTGGGCCGCTTTTTTGGGCTGGACCACTTCTTATGGTAAAGGAAACAAAGTTCAGACTTTTTCTGGCCTATCCACTCAGGAAGTGCAGTTTTGAAAGGGCAGATTGCCTTCAATAATGTTTGCAGGGAGGTTAGGCAAAATTCAAGGGTAGACAAATGGGTTTGTGCACATGGGGGAACACCAAAACAAGGCTAAAACAAAGTGGGTAGATGGCCTCTAAACAAATCGGCCGGCCATGAGTTCTGCATGTGGGTATGCCTCCCTGTTTTTGATGGTTGTACAAAGAAAGCAATAGAAAAAAGAGCCCAACTGGTTTGAGGGCTTAGGGTTTAGGCTTGCCCCAAGCACTTGATGCATGTGCTTGATGTGTCTAGGGTGCAAAACACGGAAAGCCACATTGAATCCGAAGCGCGTTTTGTTTCTTGTTGGTTCCCCAATTTTGGAGGATCTGTCAGAGGGGCAAGCCATCGACAAACCCACAACTCAATAGTTGCACAGACAAAGCATCTACCCTCCCAGCCATGGCACCTACGCTTGAAGAGGAAGTTGATCTTCCAGGTACCTTTGCCACTAGTGCGATTTGTTGGTGAGGGTATCGTCTCATGTTCTTCCTGCTTTGTTTGGACAGGACGAAGAGGCGACTTTGCGCGGGGCCGCGTGCGTGACGGCCTCCATGTTGGCCATCGAGCAAGTGAAGCAGGCGCGTAGGGACTTGCCGAATCAAAGGGCGCGGGGAGGGCTGAACCCATGAGTCGGAGCCGGGGGAACGGGGGAACGGGGGAACGGGGGAACGGGGGAACGGGGGAACGGGGGAACGGGGGAACGGGGGAACGGGGGTACGGGGGAACGGGGGAACGGGGCCACCGGCCTTGTGATTTGTGCAAATGGCCAGTTTCATGGTGGTGTCCTTTTGGCCTCCTAGAAAGGTGCAACCTCCCACACGGCAGCGAACAAAGACACCCATCTGGGTGTGTAATCATTTTTCCAGACCCTTTTCGAGACCCATTCAGGGGGGATTCCCAAAGATGGTTTTCCTGTTGTCCCTTCAAAGCGACCTTTAACACGGCAAGCTCCAGCTCAAGCAGCGCGAGCCGCGGCCCTCGGGGCGTGTCTGGGCACGCACCACACCCTTGCAGGAAGCGGGCCAGACGACGATGGCGGCTGAGGAGGCCATCAAGCGTTGGAAGTTTTACTGGGGATGGGGCGTGTTTTGTTGGTCTTCCTCAACGAAATGAGTTGAACATAATGGATAAAACAAAAGACATTCTGTTCCAGTTTTCGTTATGCGTGGGTTGAACAAAATAGGTAAAGCAAATGACATTCATCTCTACGGTTTTTTGTGTTTCCCCCCAAGTTCATGTTCAGCCGGCATAGAGAGTCGAAAACACGCATGCCTTCTTCGCATGCATGAATTACAAGACCTTCGACCTACTTTCCACCCAAGGGGGCATGGGCAAACGACCGGTTGCTTTACTCGGATTAAGAGGGCTGCTCATCTGCTCATCCATCTGGCAGTAAGGATTCTCAATAACCATGATGAGTCTTATTGAGAGAACCAGGACCATAGGCCATAAAAGGAGTTTTGACATGGTGGACATGAATCTGCACCTACGTGATGCAAGAGTTTTTGACCATGGCACAACTTGCGGACATGAATCCGCAACTTCATGATGTCTACAAAAGGGTCAAGTAAAATTCACGCCCAAGTGGCTCCTGATTCCTTGTCGGGACCGCAAAATGCCGCAAGCTGCTGCCGACTTTTCGGTATGGGCGTGTCGTTTGGTTTACCACCTGATTTGAAGGATCCCCTGGCGAATCAGGCGATTTTGGATGTATCTTTAGAGGAAAAGAGCTTGAGTTGTCAATTTTCAAGCACAACCATACGTTCCAAGTGGGGAACACCTCCTGCAACGTACCGCAGTTTGTGTTCGGTTGGCTGGAAGTATTCGCAGCGAATCGAGCTCCGCTCTCCCCACAAGATCAAAGTGTCAATAGTCAGAAGCAGAGATGCCAGGACAAGCTGTACCAACTCAAGGTGGAAAGCGGCCTGATTCGTCGGAGAGGAAAAGATCAGGCTGGAGCAATGGCAAGTGAAACTGAGCCACTTGCAGATTGCATCAAATGCTGCTGGCTCGGTTACCCGATTTTTGACCACCTCGGCCGTATCCTTCCAAAAAAGCAGTTGTCTTAAGTGCTGTTCACCAAGGGGTCCGAACTAACACATCCCATCCTTCTGGCTTCTCCAAGGAGTCCTAACTACAAGGGTCATATCCGGTTCTCATGCTGGACCCGCCCAAGAGCCACTGGCCGCCTTTTTTTTTCCTTCCGCCGCTCAGCGCCGCTCAGCTGCTCGCCTTCTAGGCCTCCTTTGTGGCCAAGAAGTTGGCGCATTTGTTGGAGGACTCGGAGCCTCAGGCGCACTCGTCCGGTTCTGCCGGTTGCGGCGGCTGAAACGTGGGTCTTCGGAGTGGGTGCCCCGTGCTTTTTGGGGTTTTGGGGCGGTTGGTTTAAAGGGAAACCACAGGGCGAACATCGATAGGTTGGGGGTCGCCCTGAAAAAAAGATGTGGCCGTGCGGTAGTTGTGTTGTCCTTAGGATGCCTTCATTTGGAACAAGCCAGCATGCATGGTTTCCGTTTGAAATGTCAAGCAGCTGGTGACTGGCCTGGCCCAGCAAACGAGGATCGGAAAAAAAATAGGGTTTATTTGCTGACAGGGCCAACGTTTTGGAGCGCCGAAAAAGCTCAGTTCACTAAACACAATTTCCTTTAGGGTTTAAATTAATATAGATAAACAAGTTTAGGGTTTAGGGTTTCAGATACAAGTCGGCCTGCCGAGTTTGTTTGTGCAGGTTCGCGAACGGGCTCTTCAGGGCATGCTGATCTTGGGCGGCAACTTCATTGCCCCACACGCCAATGCGCGAAACTCTGCATGTGAGAAGCATTCGCAGTCTCCTACCTTCTGGACATATTGTGTTGTTGGATGAATCCGGCGGATCAACCAGACCAGATTAGCATGGTCCTCCTTGATTCTGAAGCTAAAATGACAGCTGACCCCGAATTACTCAACCCATTCTCCCTAGGGGTGCCCGCAAAAGTGATCTGGATTCCCAAACAAGTTTCGGACACCTCCTTATCAATCGGGAGGGGTTGCCCACGGCTTTCCCACAGGTTTCCCACGGTTTTCCACGGCTTTCTCATAGGTTTCCCACGACTTTCGCATGGGTTCCCCACAGGTTTGCCACAGGATGGGTTTTTCATGGGTTCCCCATGGCTGTTTCATGGCTTTCCCATAGGTTTTCCATGGGTTTCCAATGCGTTTCCATGGGGTTTCCCCACGGGTTTCCCATGGGTTTGCCACGGCTTTCGCGTGGGTTCCCCATGGCTTTCCCATAGGTTTCCCATGGGTTTCGCACGGGTTTCCCACAGGTTTCCAATGGGTTTTTCATGGGTTTCCCATAGGTTTCCCATAGGTTTCCCATGGGTTTCCCACGGGTTTCCCACAGGTTTCCCATGGGTTTCCACGGGTTTCCCACGGGTTTCCCACAGGTGTTGCATGGGTTTCCCATGGGTTTCCCATGAGTTTCCTATGGGTTTCCCATGGGTTTCCCATAGGTTTCCCATGGGTTTCCCACGGGTTTCCCACAGGTTTCCCATGGGTTTCGCATGGGTTTCTCATGGGTTTCCCATGAGTTCCCGACGGGTCTCCCACAGGATGGGTTTTTTATGAGTTCCGCATGGGTTTTCTATGGGTTTCCCATAGGTTTCCCTGGGTTTCCACGGGTTTGCCACGGGTTTCCCACAGGTGTTGCATGGGTTTCCCATGGGTTTCCTATGGGTTTCCCACAGGTTTCCCATTGGTTTCCTTTTTTTCCGGTTTTGCATGGGTGTCTCATGGGTTTGCCACGGGTTTTCCATTTGCCAGCTGAGGTCCTTGCGGAGGTGGCGACTTCGAGCTCGGGCGACCGGAAACCCGCAGGGCGCCCGGGATGTTTCGAGCTTGCGTCGGGATCCAACTGGGTGCTGCCCAGCCCCCCCCCCTCTTTTTTGTTGTTTTACAAAAATATATATTAAAAAAAAGAAACAAAAAACAAAACAAATATATCATTTGTTTAAAGGTTGTTTAGGTTCTTTTTTGGTGGTTGTTTCCTGAATCCGAAGAGCATCGGTCTCAAAGTTGCAAGCCCAGGTCGAAGCCGTCGAGTTGGCTTGAAGTAGTTTCTCGAAGCCAAGCCGCAAGTTGAACTTTGAGGGGGATCTGGGAACAGCCAGCAACTAGTGCCTGTTAGGGTCCAGCAGGCCCAAAAAAGAACAAAATGCGGGGATTTCTGGTTGGTTTTTTTCTTTGAACCTACGCAAAAAGCCCCGGTTGAAAGCAGAAAGAACCTCCGGACATTTCCGTCGAGCAAGTCGGCTGCGAGGATGGCCAAGCCGCAAGATTCCCCGAGCCTTTCCAGGCCCCGCAAACCCGCAAACCATTTGGTGGGACTCAAAAGGGTCGAGGGGGTTCGTTTGGCCCTTTTCGAAACCAGGTAGAGATTCTCCACACAAAAAAAAACACGCGCGCGGGACATTTTTTTGGGGGACAACTTTTGGCGAGTGCCTTGGGTATATTCCCCGAAGAGGGTATGGGTACGATTGGGCGGCCCACGTCTCTTGCGGGAAATTCGAGTGGGCTCCCCATGTGCCCAAGCCAACAGTAGATTGCCGCTCATTTTGTCACTTGCTCATGTGAGCAACCACCCAAAGTCTCGAGGGCGTTTTAGCCGGCTCTTTGTCTAAGTTGGGATTCTAGTAAGGCTTATGCAACCCTTGGGTTTGGGACGCTCTGAGGGTTTTCTGCTCTCGCTCAGGCATTTCAAGCCTTGGGCGACATGGGAGAAGCTGCAATACCACACGCAGAGACCTCAGCTTCCAAGCTATTGCGGTTGGCCATGGCTTGTTGGTCGTTTGCATACCAAACCAACGCCATAGTGTCTTTTTGTTTGGGTTTGGCTAGTTTGGAAGCCACAGTTTTTTTTCCAGGCCTTGCCTTTGGTGAAGCTTCTGCGAGTTTTCATCCAGGGCTTTTTGTCCCTTGGTTCAACAAGGTACCTCACATCTCTTTTGTCATCCCGGGTTGGAGATGTTGTCCGCATCAGCGCCCGGACGTCCATGGTAAACCACATCCCCCTGCCAACTGTCCATGGTTCTTCCAGACCCTCACTTTTGCCCTCGATTTCCACCAACACCAGACCTTTCAATTCGCACGCGTCCAAGCAGCGGGGAGCCCACGCGACGTGACGCCAGCGAGTCGTTAGGTGCCCATGATGGCTGCGCATTTGGGAGTCGAAGGCGACAGCGAGGCGGTCCGAACTGGTACTCGATTGACATTGGTCGGTCGGTTTTTTGGTTTTTTGGCACCTCTTTTCCTTTTGGTTCTAAAGGCAAACCAAAAGGGAAACCACCATTTCGGGGTGTCTTGTTTTGAGAGTACCCTTTTTTGTGGGTTTTCAACCTCAAGGAAAACCACTTTTTGGTCGGATGGGGGGGTCCCCCCCCTTTTCGGGTTCCTTCCGTTAGTTTGCAGGGAAGTAGATCATTGGCTTGTCTTTTCTTGAGGGTATCCTTTTTTGTGTGGCAAGAGGCAAACCGAGAGGAAACTAAATCCATTTTGGGGGTAGCTAAAAGAGACGAGCCCATTGTCCTTGAGGAAGCACCCGGAAAAATGATGAAAAATGTACCCGTCCGAAGTCAACATCTCCCAGACCAAAACCTTCTGCAGCCGCGACAGCACAGAAAAAAAAGAGGGGGTCCCGTTCCTCTGCTCGGCAGGGGATGGTGTTGAAGTTAAAAAGGATTTTAGACAAAGATGATAAAGGTTCCTGTTTTAAAACGCCCAAAGGAATTTAAAAGGGATTAACAAAAAGGGGTGTTACAAACGGATTTTGAAAGGGGCTTCCAAAGTTTTTTTTTTTTTTTTTTTTTTTTTTTTTTAAGGGGGTTTAAAAAAGGATTTTAAAAGGGATTTTAAAAGAGATTTGAGGGACAAAGGTTCCTCTCTCAAAAACACAAAGACCGTGGATATGGAAAGCTTTCACCGCGGCACATTTGGGCAGATTATAACGAGCTGGTGACGCAGGTCCTTGAAAGAGGTTTCCTTGTTCCCAATTTGGATTTGGCCGGAAGACTCGCAAACGGGCGAGCTACCAGATTGCCTATCTAACGGCTCAACAGTTTTTTTCCAATTTGCAGTTTGTTTTTTTGTTTTTGGTTGTATGCTGTCTAGTATCGGCTTGTCTCAACATAGGAAATTAAAAAAGGGCTTCGGTTTCCGTTGAATTCCTTTTGAAAGAGCCGAGCAGAATAAATTTTGAGCCACTCCCTCCTGTGGAATTTCCAGTGCAGGCAGAATCCCAACCGACTCGAGTCGGGAGGGTACGGATGGGCCGCGCCCGGAGGTGAGTGAGGCTGACCCGGAGGTGCAGGCGGCCGCAGCAGGAGCACTTGCTCAACTGGGCCCGCAGCGGCCCCATCTTGGAGATCTTGGAGATCTGGGGGAGGAAAATTGCAGGGTTGTTGCAGGGGTGTGTCTCTTTTTGAGGGCACCCCTTGTTTTGAGAGCACCTCTTGTTTAAGGTGGTTTTAAAGGAACATCACCAGGAAAGCCCACCAATTTCTGGGTCAAAACAAACCAACTCCCCGCAATTTGAGTGGTGTTCAAAATTAATTTGATGCAATATGTTTCACTTGGTGCAGGGCAGCCTGAACCTATCTGAATTAGCTTGCTCGAAGTGGACTCGGCCCCACCTTGCTGGACGGCTTGATGAGCGAGCCTTCCTCTCGAGTTGCTTCGAACGGTTGGGGGTCAAACCTGGGGGTTTTGGGCCAGTCCCTGTTAAAGTCATTTTTGGCAGCCAGGGGAATGAACCTATCCATGGTTCTGGAGAAGCGGGTCTTAGGACAAGGCTTTCCAGTATAGTAGGCTACCAGCCATGTTCCATTTTCTTCGACGGTGGTTGCCCTGGTTACCTGCTATATAGGTAAATTGGGGGTTGATCAAAAGATCCTTTACATGGGATGACCATGTGGAAAGCCACTAACAAGATGTTGTGTCCCACTAAATTGGACAAAATACCCATGGTAATTTCCCACATACAGCCCAGGCTGGCAGCAGACGCATCCTCCCTCCTGGCCAAGCGTTTGCTTTCCAGCCATGGCCTCAGTCATGCGCGACGTGTCATGCTGTGATGTGTCCACTTTTGGGATCGACATGCAACGTGTTTGTGTGTGTCTGTGTGCCTGTAGTGAGGCTCGCTATCTCTTTTCGGCGTTGTCTAGACGTGAACCAAAGGAAATCAATAGGTCTTTGCGGGCTGCCAGTCAAAGTCAGTGCTTCACGCTGCGCTTGCTGCAGGGGCAGACTCAGACACTGGCAGCGATCCACAGGACCTGCTTAAGAAGAGCGTCAAGCTACCTTCTTTCCAACAATCATGGATGTGGACGGAGTGTCTTTCAAGGTGATCGTCTTTGAACACCCTTCTGCCACCAATTATGATTGTTGGAGATATCTCAGTGCCAAGTTACATAGGCCTTATGTAGGGAAGGATTTTTGGGTATGTATCCTGTGTTGCCCATGTATAAGAACTCATCTTGGGGTATGTCCCGTTGGGGTATGTAAGTTGGCCCTTAGAAACAAGGATAAGGGCTTTTGCATTGCACCCCGGGATTGCTTGCCTTGGAGAGATGATGCAACATGATCCAACATAGCAAACGGTTCTACTGTACTATCTGCTTTCATAGGGTCGATGGTATGGCCTGTTTATTTTTTTGTGTGGGGAAGGTACGTGCCAGCTTTTGGCATCTGCACAGGCCTTAGGCTGAAGGAGGGCATAAAAGCTTGGTTTGCCATCCATGACAACGTGAAGAGGGAGAAACAGGGTTTCGGGGCAGAGTGCAAAGTTGAGGGACTCAGTCTCCGTCATTTGCTGCGCTGGTCGTACTTGCGCATCCCCAAAGGTGAGGAGATCCTTATGGGCGTTGTTTGAAAGGGAAGCTGCGGAAAACCGCTAGTGTGGAGGATCCCCTCTTTGAGACAAATCCATATGGGTGTGTTTGTTTCTATATTATATGGGGGACCCCAAATAGTGGAATTCCTTTGGGTTTCCCGTTAAAAACCACAAAAAAAGGCGCAAACGTGGCCACCAACCCCCCTTCCCCAGCCTTGCCAGGGTAGGGTCCCCCACACCCCGCCCCCGATCGGTCCGCGGCCTGGAACGTATATGCCTTGAGACAGGGCTCCTTAAAAGATATATTTTGCCCATTTGAAACATGGCTCTTTCCACCAAAATAAAGGGAAACCACCATTTACAAGGAAATGTTCAGGTGTTTCTATTGTAAGGATCCCCTCAATCCCTGGCCAGGAGGTGGCGGAGCGCAAGTGCCGCACTCAGCCGCCCTATAAAGTACCCCTACTCGGTCCACAGAAAGAAGTTGGTACCAACTTCTTCTAACCCCTCTACTGAAAAAAAAACTGCCTAACTGGCGGTTTCTTCTGGCATCTTACGGCCGCCACCTACTTGTTTTGACCACCCTCCAACCTACCCTTCATCCCAATCCAACCTACCCGCACCTTATCCACCCCCAGTTTGACTGGGCTGCTCTTTCTGACCGCCTCATGCGGGCGCTTTTTTTTCGCCAGGCAGCTGGCGCGCGGCACTGTGGCGCTTGCTCTGAGCCCGGCGCGCGGCCCAGAGACGAGCAATGATACGCAGGGACCCCGAAGCCCCAAAGTGGAGGTGGGAGTCCCCAAGTCTTCCATTTGCTTAAGAATAGGCTATCTATTTTTTCTTGTTGGTTTGGCCGGATTTTAGCACCATTGGATTTTTTTTTTCCGGGGGGCTTAAGCAAATGGAGGTTGTGGCTTCCCTAGAGAACCTGGAAAGGGTACCCTGAAAAAAGCCATGGACACACTTTGGTCTCACGGAAAAGTGATTTGGGGTGTTGGTTTTGCACTTTATTTGTTTGTATACTATGTTTCTTTATATTTTTCACACTTGCCCAAAGCCGACCTTTTGACACCAGTTGATTTTCCGGTCCATTTTTTAGTAGTGCCAAAAGGTGATCACCTTTGATTTCCGGGTGCCAAACTGAGATTAACTTTGGCTTCACAGACTGGGTTGTTCCTCCAACTCTTGGTTTGGAAAAGCCCGGTGGGCTACAAGAACTGGAACCAGCGTAGATACTTGGCGATTTTCCGTGACGCGAATTGGTTGCACTTTCTAGAAGTGAGACCCCACCAAATCAACGGACAAATCATGTCTCAAGTGTTGTTTTTGGCCTTGGTTTTCCTTGAGCACCATCCAAAAGGGGTAACTAGTTACTTTCCAACTCTAAGAGACACCCCATATGTCAGAAGCACCGAGATGGGTCCATGCCCTGCGTTCAAGGCGCCTTTAGTTGACTCCTATCCTGAGCCGCCAGCTCTCCAACTGGATGGACGAAATCCGTATGGCACCACTTGGAAACCATGGGCCGCCAGTACTTCTTGGAAAAATTACAGGCGAGTCATCAGAAGCCAGGGTTTCTTTCGGCGCGACATGGATTTTGCAACCATCCACAAGGGCGTTTTGTTCTCTAGCTCGGAATCTGTGGATGGACAATATCCATTTTGCGCCAGTAGGGATGGATGAAACCCCACCTACCTGTTTAGGAAAATAGACACCCAACATTGGCCTAATGTAGGTAGGTCTTTACTTAGGGAACTCCCCCGGCACAAAACCTTGGTTTTCCATTTGATTTCGCTTTAAAACCACCCAAGAGGGGTCCCCTAGAGTTAGAAAAAGAGACATCCATGGGGCCACGCCGAACCAAATCCCTTCGCTCCAGGAAATTAAATGAGCTACCATGGTTGAAACCAGAACCGCTTGTTGGTTTTTGATTCGGGGAATCGAATCAGAAATCCTTGGGTTGCTGAATGGTGGCGCGGCGATTTTTTTGCAGGGCTTCTGAACGCTGCGAGGTCTGGAGTTCGCGTCCATCCACAGTCATTATGCAGGGTTTTTTCCTCAAAATTTCGAAACAGGGGTCGGTCCCGGGTCCCGGGTAATGTCGAGCTCGAAATATGTCTGCCTCCAAACAACCTCTCCCCCCCAATAGTTGTCCCAATTAATCCAGGGAAGGGAGTATATTTTTGATTGGTATTCCAATGGATTCAACCCAACCTGATTAACTATTGATAGTCTTTACCCTTCAAAAGGTAAAGGTAAGGGGTTATCAGGTTGTTTGAATTGAATTGATAGGGCGACATTAGGCAAGGCACGCCCGCGCATCCCCCGCATCCCACGCACACGCGTCGAGCCGAGCGCCGAGCGGCTCGGCGTGAGGCGGAGCCCCGGGACCTGCCGCGGCGGCCCTTGCCGCGCAGGAGCGCGCGGGACTGGGAGGCCTGGCAGCGCGGGGGCCCAGTCGCCGGGGGAAAACTGGGGGGGGTGGGCGGTTGGGGGGGGGGCCCAAAGGATGCGGGGAAAAGGCGGGGGGGGTCTGAGTTGTTTGTTTGTTTGTGGTGTTGAGTTTTTTGTGTCTGTTTTGCTGCTGTGTTTTTTGTCTTCTTTTTTTTTTGGGGGGGGGGTTGTCTAGGTGCTGTTTTTTGTTGCAGAGGGTCGTTTGGTACCTTTTGAGGAGGTATTGAACGACCCCTTTTTACAAAGCAATCCTCAGGAATCTCAGGAGCTACTTGAGAGACAACAAGGAGGAGTGTGGTTGTTGTTTTGCCTAGCCCTGGCAGGGGGCCGTACCCTGGCATGGTCTGGGCTGGTTAGTCGGCTGGCTGCCTGCTCGTTGGTTGGTTGGTTGGTGGGTGGTTGGGGTGGGGGGCTGGCTTTGCGAAACACAAAAGCAAGTGGGCACTCGTTTCAACCCTTCAATGCACTCAAGGTGCGGTGAAGTAGCCAACACGTCGACCAGCACCTCCGACCAAAAAACCAACCACCCGACCAACCAAACACGCAGGCCAAGCAATCAACCAAACAAACCGCCCACCCACTTGCGCGCCCACCCAACCCGCCAACCCAGCAACCAGCCAAGCAGCCAACCAGGAGGCAGGCCAGCCAACCAACCAAGCAAACAACCCAACCAAGCAAACAACCAACCCTGCTACCCATGCTAGGGTGTGACAGGGTGCCAGGGCTAGGCAAAAACACAGGAGCCAGAAGGCCAATGTTTGCAAGTGGGACAGGGGCTTGTTGATTTATAGTGGTAACAATCTACTTACCAAGTAGCATGAAGCGCCCCTAAAAGGCGCACGCAAGAACAGCAAGGACAGGCGCAATTGAGGTCCACTCGACCCCGAGAATAAAGGCAACAGTGGTTGTAATGTGGCTGTGTATTCCCTCAAATTCAACCAGCACCCAGATAACCCACAGCCGCTGTGGTTTTGGGGGAGCTTTTTTTTCAGGGAATGGTTTGAATACAAGCTTGTCTCGCGAGTTGCGTTTAGCCGGGGGTTCGGGGGAAGGTGGGGTCTTGCTGCTTCGTTTTTCATTTTTGAGGACGGGAAGAGCATTTCCCTGAGCTTCTGGGCTTAAGGGGATATGCAATGTATGGGGAACATGTAGGGAAGCCTGAGTGGGTTTCCTTTGAGGTTCCTGTTCAAAGCCGTGAAAGGACGGCTAAGAGGTCCCACTTTTTGAAAAGGGCTTCCGGGCCAAATTGTGCCACGTGGTGATCTCCCCACAACGGGAAGCACTGTACCCCAAAAACCAGCAACAGGGGCTGAAAAAAGCGATCGCAACTTGGCTAGGCGTGGCTTCAACATGTTTCAACACTTGGCCTCCAAACTGGTGGCTGGTGTCCTTCTTGGCCCCACGGAGGGTTTTTCCAGTTTGAACTTCAGCTAAGAATTTCTCGGGGTTTTCAGTACAGCAGTTGACTGAGCCGGCAGTCACAGCTTTCGGAAACTGGGAGTTTGTTCTTTAAGAAGGGAAATGGTCTTGCAGGGCTTGGTGGCGATTTGGCCACGGAACTTTGCGGTTGAAACTGTTGATGTTCCGAATGGCACCCACAAACCAATGTTCACGTTTTGCAGAGGGGGTCGTGGCAGATTTCAAGACAGGCTCGTTTCATTTGCCCCCAGTAGGGTAATCCCAAAATGGCTTGCCCTGGCACATGGAACCAACGACGATTTAACCTGTCCGATTCGTGCTTTAATTTAGCCCCATACCCACAGCGGGTTCACATGGTTGTGTCTTAAAATCGGGTGGTCCCATGGCGGCGCTTTCCTTTTTGCTTTGCTTTTGACCCAGTTGAGGTGAGGTGAGGTGAGGTGAGGTGAGGCGGTCCACTCCCAGTTGACCCCGGTCGACCCAAGCGAGGCTACCCTCTGAGCCCGCAGGCTGGGAAATCGATCGCTCCGCTCGGCCCGTTGCATCGCTCCGGACGGCTGGTGCCATCGTCCATGCTTGGGGGGGGGGGGTTGGGCTTCGAGGGTTCCTAAAGTTTTTCAATTTTGGGTGGTTTCAGACCTCAGCTTTTGTTTTGGGACCGCTGTTGGGGCAGGTTCGACTCTTTCCTCTCGTGATTTTGAATGGGAACGATTCTTCGGGTCTCCTTTAACATGGGTTATATATATATATTTTCCCGGGTAAACGAAACAAAGGAAACGGAGTCTGCAACATGATGTTCTGCGCATCCCTGTGGGCCTATCTCGAACCTGGGACCCCAAGCCGAATTCTCAAACGCTGGGAGCCGCAGGCTCGGTGGATTGCTGAAAGACTGAAAGGGATCAAGCTGAACACCCCATTCCATGGTTTGTTCTTAGTTCCTGTTGAATTCACATGATCTGGCTTTGGTTGGTTTTTGTTTCAAGTGGAAGGAATCGTCCCCGTGAGCTGCATAGTTGGCTATCTCTCAAAGTGGGGACCCCCAAGGCAATTTGCTGGTTGCTTGGCACTGGCCCTTTAAAGCTCAAACGGGGCAGCAACTCAAAGCTGTGGCAAACCGCCCCTCTGTGGGTTTATTGGGGGGGAGTTCCTGTATGGTGCGGCACCCTTGGTTGGGTTAAAGGAAAACCCACAGCGGAAACCCGAAAGCCGCAGGCGATTCCCATGTCATTGGACTCGAAGTGGGATCGCCGGGCAGGCCTTTCAGATCAGGAGGCGAGCCGGGCGGAGCTGTGCGCTCTATCTAGACGTCTGAGCTGACATCTTTTTGGCTTGGCGGTTCCCAGCCATCCGGTTCCTCAGTTTTTTTTTTGGTTTAGTGGGGATTTCCATTCCCCCACAAAAAGACAAACTTTTGGCGTGGGATCTGAGGACAGCCCAGCTTCCATGAATTTGTCATTTTGCTGCGGGGCAAAGCTGAGCCACGGGTTCGTTCGACCGCGAAAAGGGGCAACCGCACCAGCAAGTGGCCGAGTTTTGACCGCCCTGTCCCTCCTTACCTAACCGGCATAGCTGCTTACCGAAAATCCGCGCCTTCTTGGAGACTGTCCCCTAATATTGATCTACCCGGTTTTGCCAGTACGGCTTTGCTTGCTCAAATAGCGGCATGCGAACAATCTGTAGACACACGCTTCTCACATCCATGGTCACTAAGTTGGGATAACCGGCGACGCTCATTTTTCCTTTCGTAGGATGCTTAGACAAATATCGGGAGGGTTCCTTGTAACGGAATCATCACCATGGCCAACACAAGGAGCTTTGCCCCCAAGAAAAAGCGACGCGGACCCGAGTGATTCAGAGCATCCTTCAACACCCGGTTTCCGCGTGTTGAGGGGCCTATGCTTCACTTCATTTGGGAGTCTTGCAGAGATGAGCAGCGATTCCCCTCACTTCCCGTGTTCCTGGACTTTATACCAGTGGCCAACAAATGGCTCCGACTTTTTCTGGACCATCCACTCGGGAGGTGCGTCCCAGATTTCCCAGTTCCTTGGGAGGTCCCCCAGTTCCCATTCTGCGGACCTAGCTTCCAGTGACCTGCGGTCAGGCAGACCGCCAGAAGCTGACACGGAGGTCTCCAGAGCAAGCGGTTCAGCCAGATCCTGAGTGGAAGCCTATGCTTCACGACCTGCGTGTTGTATGCCGAATACACACACGTGTATAGCACATAATATATATATATATGCACATCAAAAGCACACATATTACTGTATATAATAGTTTATATGCGGACATATTCAATATCAACGTATGTACAATTATATATATATACGCACATGCATGTATCGCTGGCGTTGTTTCTATGTGTCTCACCGAGCTGCAGGTCGGCTTGCATCCAGGCGCTGGGTCAGATGGGACTTCCAGGCGGATCTGAATCAGCACTCTGGGTCTTGAGCCACTTGAGGTGCAGGTCGCAGCTCCAAAAATCAGTTGGTCTCTACATGTCTTTCTTCTTTCAGCTTGCCTGTAGAAGGGCTGAATAGTTGCTCAAACATTTGTACCTGGGTATCTGGATCTCGAGAGGCGCCCAGACGCTCACCGAGTGCCTGCAGCATTTGGACGGGCGTGATGTTTTCGAACTTTTCGGATCGGTGCGGTCGTTTCCACTAGCCGGAGGAAGCACAGTCTTCCCATTGCTGGCAGCCAGGGAAATCCTCATTTGCCCCTGCATTCCCAGCAACAGCCAGGAACATCCTCATTTTCTCATCATGTCCACACAAAGCCCAGGCATCCTCATGTTCCCAATATTCACCACAAAGCGCCAGGGGAAACTCGCAGTTTCCCCGGTCATTTGTCCAAAACCGACCTTTTGACCTTTTGACCTTTGCCCATTTTGGTCCATAGTCAAGGTCCTAAAAGGTGATCTCCTTTTTATTTCCAGGTCCGAACTGGGCAAGTGAGGTGTGTCAGGTAACCCTTAGTTCATGGTTTGGATCGGTGTTGGGGATGTGTTTCCCAATTCCTTCTGAAACCAACTGCGAAAACCTTCAAAGCACCCAGGTCCTTTGGGCAACTGAGTGAAGTTTTCACTTGTGGGTTTTCCCTTTTTTCGCCCAAAGTGCTGACTTGCTCCCTTTTGCGGTGGTTTTCCGTTTCTCCCCCCGGAGTTCGACCACAAAACGCCTGGCTGCAGCAGCAGACTTCGATCTTCCGCAGGACCCGGAGATGCAGGCGCTGTCGCTGAAGACCTTGCGCACCTTCCCCGAGGCGATTGTCGATACGCGTGTATAGACACACATATGTGTATATATATATATATGTATATATATATATGTATATATATATATATATCTATGTATATATATATGGTATACACATATGCATAGTATGTGTATATAGTTATACATATCATATATATATATATACACATTAGATAGATAGATAGATAGATAGATAGATAGATAGATAGATAGATAGATAGATAGATAGATAGATAGATAGATATAAATATAGATATATCGATAGATAGATAGGTAGATAGCAAGCTAGATAGATAGATAGATAGATAGATAGATAGAACCATACAAGCATGATATGCTATTATATATCCTAGCAGAATTAGTTCATTTAGGCATGCACCTTGGCATCTATGTGCACGCGTACGCATTTGGGTAAGAAATGCATGTCCAAGGGGCGCAGCTTTGGGGACAGCCTGGGCGGAACACACTTCCCTGTGCAGGTCGGCAAATTCAAGAGGCCTACGCTTCCTCCAACTAACATGGCACCTGTGGGGAGGTACCTGGAAGATCAAACTCCTTGTGAAGGGACCCCCTGTCAGTTGCCATGTTCGTGGGAGGGTATATGTCACAATGAACCTTTGTTTTGGTTGCAGTGTTTTGTTTCGGGTCGCCTTATGTCTCATTGGTCGCTCCCTGGTGGTGATTACTCATCTCCGGTTGCATAGCAATTTGCCAACCACAAATCATGCTCACCCAGCATTGTTTGAGGGTTCAAACGTTGAATATGGGCATGATGGGAAAGTCAGAGGCTGCAGCGGAGATGTTTTCGCGCTCCGAAACAAATAAATAAATGCATGAATGAAGGAAGGCAATAACGAACGAACGCACGAGCGAACGAACGAACAAACGAACGAATGAATGAATGAATGAAAGAATGAAGGCAAATACATAGTATACGTAAATGGGCGCCGCAAAAAACCTGCCTTTTGATTCTTGCGATAGTGAGTCAAATGGGTTTGCCTTCATATCCTGGAAAGACTGAATTGGACCCCCTGTAACAGGGGCCGTGTCTTAAGATGGGAGGGTCCCAACTGGCGGCTTTGCTTCGAAGCCCAGCGACTTGGGCATCCTCGAAAACCTGACACCACCCAGCAAAAAAAGGAGACAGCGAAGGCTCCTTGCAGCCATAAGTTTCCTTTTTTGGTTTGGTAGAGAGAAATAGATGGGTTTCCCTTGTGGTTTTTTCTCTAGGGAAACCCATCTATTTCCTCTAAAAGGGCACCTATGCTTGCAGCTGGCCTATGCCTCGGAGGTGTGCCATCTGGTGGTGGACAAGTTGGAGCACGCCTTCTGGCCGGTGCGGCAAGCCGCGGTGGACTGCGTCTACTATGCCGGTCAGGCAAAGCGAAGCGCTTTGCCAGGGGAGGGGGGAGGGGGGGGGGTGGTTGTTTTCCGTTTTTGTTTTTTTTTGGGGGGGGGGAAGGCGCTAAGGGTGTTCAGTAGCAGCAGCACCCTATTTCCCTTGTTTGGATTCCCCAGAAAAATGGTCCACCTCAAAAAGGTGTGCAGAACAGGCGGACAATACAAGAAACCAAAAGGAACCAGACATCTTGGGTAGCTTCTTGAATTGGTAGGATCTTTCTGGGAATTGGGAATCCAAATGTTTCAACACGAAGGAGAACCGTGGTTGATGAACAGGGGAATGGGTGTTCCCGTTCAGAGCAGGGACCACGCCTCCTTCCCTGAATTGATCTGTCAGCTTTGGGGTCAACAAATGTGTTTTGTTTTGGCGGAATCGTCTTGGTTTGTTCAACCGGAAACCAACAGAACACCAACTTGGTGTTGGGTCCCAATTTTGGGACAAAACCCGCTTGGATTTGGTGTGCATTAGCACTTGATAGACTTTTTGCCAGACTTTGGCTGGACCGTTGCCAGTGGCTGGTTTGACGTCTGTTTCCCAACCCCCCCTCAAAAACAAGGAAGAAAAGGATCCTCTTTCATTTTGACCACGTGGCCAATTTCCTCTTTGATAAGTGGTTCTCACTTCCTGAGTTGTAAATACACCAAACATGGGGACCGTTTTTGGGCTGGCCGCTCAGGAAGCGAGGGTTTTTCCGTGACTTCTTCCTCTTGCGGGGTTAGAACCACAGCCACGTTCGTTCGCAGGTTGGAAAAGCCGGGGAGATGCTGGTCCCGGGCCTCTCAGATGAAGATGCCTTCGTGAGGCGCGCGAAGCCTTGTGCGGACGTCCCACTCACTCCCTGAGTTCATGGACTTGCTTGTCTTTTTGGGAAGACCATTCCAGCAGTAAACAAACAGTTTGGACTTTTTCCGGCCAATCCACGCAGGAAGTGAGCCCAAGTTCTGTGTAAAAAGGAAAGCAGGAAGAGCACCCAGCCGCAAATATGCCGTTGGTTGGTAAAACCCCAACACCTCCAACAAAAACTCTTCCGGACTACTTGGTGCTCGGGGAAACCATCCAGAGTAGTTTTACACGTAGTTATTCAAAGCTTTGACTTCTCTTGGGTTCTCAAGGCATGCAAATGCCCTCCTTGCGCCCGCGCGAGGCATCTGCATGTGCAGGCCGGGAACGCATCGGATTGGAGTTGCGAGGTGACGGGTTGCAAGGGCTTCCACCGTGAGCAGGTGTCGAAGGGAGACGGGGACCAACCTGAGGCTTTGGCTTCTCCATATTTTTCCCTTTGAACCAACCTGAGGCTTCCAAGAAAAGGACACGGGTTTTGCATGCAGTTGGCCCTTCGGCAACATGTTCGCAGCCTTGGCGGGTTCTAAGGTGCCCGGGATGAAGCCTTTGAGTATGGTTTTTGGGTTCCCCGGGTTTCAGGTGCCCGTGTAAAGCCCAGCTGAGTTCGGATTCCATTTGGGGTCGAGGCCTGAGGGTGGGTCGAGGCCTGAAAAGGTGGTTTGGTAGAGCAAATTGCCGCATCGCCTCTCTAATTGTTTTCCAATCACAGACCGCTCCCCAAGGGGAAAATTGGGTTCCCCTCAAGTTTTACATGCCCTGATTTCCTTGGTTGTAGTGGGGTGGGTGAAACTAGATGGCATACTTGTTCTTGTTTGCAAAGGGGGATGATGATACCAGCACGGGGGGAATCGTGCCATCTACTTTCACCCAAAGCGAAAAGAGGACTAGGGGGATTATCCACCCCCAAAAATGTCTGGGCAGCAGTGTGGAGGCAGTTTTTAATGAGTCATGAGATGATCGTGACTAAGCATAAACAGCAGAGTTCCAATGGTTGATTGCCCGGTAGGAAGTTTCACCCAGGGGCCCAGGGGGTTCCCTTAGCATCAACCACTCGGTTCAAGTCTATGGGGCAATCAACCAATGGAACCCTGGCGATGAGTTTGAAGAGTTGGAACATGGGTGGTGAATTCCCACGAAATCCCTCCAAGAATTCCTTTGCACCCATTGATTCCAAACCCAGCACATTGCACAATGCTTTTTTTGCGATGCCCAACTATGGACATTTGTTTGTAATTATTATTCACGGTTATTTTCCGCGTTTTTTTTTGGTGTGTGTGCGTGTGTGGTTGTAATACCCCCAAAAATAGTGGTTTGTTGTTCTTCGTTTGTTGTGCTTCTGTCGGGGAACCTGGAACTCCGCTGAGGCCTTGGGACTCTTGGAGAGCATGGCCGCGCCTGAAGCGCCGTTCCTCGCGCTGCGGCTGCGCGACCCGCGCCGGCCACAGACGAACGCTACCTCCGGCCAAAGGGGACGTGACACCGAAGCCCATGTCAGGGGGTGCAAAGCCTTAGTCGGACACAGCTTGGGTTGTCCACTAAACCGCTAGAAGTTAAACTTTTAGCAGGGGAGCAGAAAGCAACCGAGTGTTTTGTTTGGTTGAACTCACTTCCTGAGTTCCTGGACTTTTGTTTTTTGGGAAGATCGTGGGTGCGACCACCAACCCCTCCAAGGGTGGGGGGGATCTCCATTTCCTTTTGGTTGGTATTTCAAGGGACGCCAAAAGGAAAGCAACCCCGCTTCTGGGCTAGACCGTTTTGGTGGTACAGTTTGGACATTTCTGGGGACACTTCCCCATTCTTTCCAGGGATCCTTCTTTTCAGAAAACCATCAGAACCCCAGGGGAAACAGCTGGTTTTTGAAAAGAACGATGGTGGAAAAGAATGGGGAATCAACCCCTAGAACATTTTCTTGCCCTTCCACTCAAGAAGTGAGTTAAAGGGAAGTCAAAAGGAAACCGCCCAGTTTGAGGAACTTAAATACGTGGAGTACCTTAAAAAAGCGGGAAGAATCATGCCTTTTTGTTTAAGACAATTATTTGGGGTTTGTTGGAGGATTGAGATTGGGTCGTGTTGTTTCCTTTCGACTTCTACCCTGTGAATTGAACCATTTCCGGTGGTGCCTGTTGTTGTTATTTTTTGTGTAGCGGGAGCTCCGGTGAAAACCAAGCGCCACAAATACCAGGTATCCCTTTTTTGCCCTAGGACAGGGCTTAAAGGATGCGCTCCCCAAAAAGCAAACATGGAAGTTGAAAGAGGTCCCTGTTGGAGGAATTGAAGAATCATTCGGGCGCCGAGAACCGATTCCTATTGGGGATTTGTTGTGGAGGGTTCCAAAAATCCATGCTTGTAGCGAGGGCTATGCAGTCGACAGGTTTGAGCGCTGTTAGGAGGTTTGGCCATTACTATCAATCTGGCGGGACTCACACATTTTCCCATGCCCTGACATGTGTGCCCGCATAGTTCAACAGTGGCTCATGTAGTTCTTGGTTCGGGGATAACATACGCGTTCTATGTGTGATCGGCGCACGTGTCACGTGCCCTGCCCTTGTCCCTTTTTCATCCCGCTTGCCCTTCTCTTTTGAACCCCCGGCTCGTTTGACATTCTAAGAAACCAGCAGGGAGTTCAACCAGGAAAAACATGTATGTGATGGCTCACTTCGTGCAGAATCTCCTTTGAGACATTTTAAGACGGTGGCCACTAACCCCAAACCACTAGCCCCAAGCCAAGGAAAAACATGAGGGGGTAAATTTCGATGTGAACCCTCTATAACACACAGGGGTTGGGCACCCTGTGTTTAGGGTGCCACTTTCTGTGACACCTCCCCTCTCAAGTGATACAGTAGCGGTGGTTGAATCAACCATTGGGTGAAAGTAGATGGCGCAATCATTCCCTTCATTTTGGTTGAGTCACCCAGCAGCACAGTCTGAATCGCGCCTGATCCTGGACCAAAGTTGAAGTCAGCTCTACGCTGAGGTGCTGGTCAGTCCGCGCCGCTGCGATGAGGACCTTGGACCTGATCGGCACTGCCTCCGTGCCAAGTTTGACAGCAAGCCTCCAGGAGCGGGCGCAAGTGGTTAGGGGTGAGAAGGTGCCCGGGGGTTTTCCATGGCCGGTTTATTTTTTTAGAGAGGCGTCCTGCTTGGGTCAGGGGAATTTACACCCCAGTTTTCCCAATGCTTGCAAGCCACGTGGGTTGAACTTTCAAAACATGGAACGCAGACGCCTCCCAATGGCCTCTCGTGGTTGATGGAACACCCCTTTAGCCTGGGACTCAAAAAAAGTTTGGCTCCGATCCCCAGGGAGATGCCGAGCCTGCGAAACATCGGGGCAGTTGGGGTGTTAAGCTGTGGGGACGAAGTTTGGCGGCCGTTTAAACTTCAGGCATTGCACTTGCTTAAGAAATGTTCCATTTTCCCTTGTTAGTTTTAGGCATATTTTATCACTATTTGACATATTTTTGTTTTTTTCCAGGGGCCTTACGCAAATGGAGGTAAGGCATTGCCTTTTCCGCCAGACCAAGAGGAAACCCACCACTAGTGGTGTTTTCTCATTGAGCTTCTAGTTTTTTTTCCCCAACAGCTGAAAGCTTTGGGGTCTCAGCCCAGATAGGCTCCGAGGTGGTCCGGGGCGCCCTTGAGGAAAGGTTCCACGAGGGCTCCACCAGGGTTGCACCACGGTTGCACTAGGGTTCCACCAGGGTTCCACCAGGGTTCCACCAGGGTTCCCCGAGGTTCTCCAGGGCTACAGCATGGTGCTAGCACTAAAAAGAGCACCGCTTGCTGTTGGGGATATCACCTGAGCTTATTTGTTTAGGGGGGATGACCAGGTGGATGAAGTGTTTTGCGAGTTTCTTTTCGGTCAATCGTGCAATGTGCAAATGATCACACGCTCACCTGGGGGAAAACAAGCTTCCCCGTAAAGGACAGCAGCAACAGGAAAGATCGAAAGTGGAAGTGGGCCAGCATCTATGATGAACTACTAAGGCCCACGATTTGGTGATGTTGACAACAAACATGCCCCCCCCCCCCCCACCTTCGGCACATTTGAGACTCGGTCAAAGTGGAGGTCTCTACTTGCCAGAGATGATCCTTGATGGCCGCGTATCTCCTTCGGCTGAACGGGCTACCAGAATGTGATATGTGTTGCCAATCGGGCTTTTGGGGTTCTGTAAAGTGAAAATATTTAGGGGTTCTTAAAGTTACTTTAGGGAAATTCGGTGGTTTACTGAATCACTGAGTAGAGGCAATGGTTTCAAACATGACCCGGCTTCCCCAGATTTGTTCCCCTTGTTTTTCCTATAGTTTCCCTTCTTTTTTTCTTGTTCGCAAGCAGGGGTGTCCCCATGTAAAACCTAGCCAACGCAAGGGTGACCGACTATCGTGGCTTGCAACTGGAAGCACTGGCTGGGTTTGCACATCCCACGGCGGAAACATTTCTCCTGGACCCTTGTCCTCCTTTGCCCAAAAAGTAGCTAAACCACAGAAATTTCCCGGAGTTGAAGCTCCAGGTTGGTTTTCCGAGCAGGATCCGAAGGCCGAGCTGCGTGTGGCCTGCCTGGAAGCCCTGGGCCATTTTGGAGAGGCGGCCAGGCGCGTGTTGTTGTTTTTTTTTTTTGCGCGCCCGGTGTTTGACATTTTTGGGGGTGGTTGGTTTAAGGGAAACCCAGGATAAGCCACATATTGTTGGGGTGTCCCTAATTAGTTTGACCCTTGGGGTGGTTTTTGAAGGAACACCAAGGTCCCCCTTAGCTTGAGCAGCCGGCCAGTTCGGATTTGTTCGTTGGTGCGGTGCTGAAAGGATGCTATCAAGGGCCTCTTTTTCGGGCATTTTACTGTGGCCCTTGTTTCACGGAGAGCGGGAGACACTAGTCATGCTTTGGGTAGCGGACGCTTTCCTCCACCGTTCAATTCCACGCATGGCTAAAACTCCATGTGTGTGTGTGCGCGCGTGCGGGCTTTGAGGGTACCCGTTTTGGGGCTGGGTTCCCATGGCGCCCCGATTCCTTGGATTGGGTTGGGTTTTTCGGCCGTCGATCCCGCCATATCCCGCCGATTCCGCCGGCGCACCGGCCAGTGGCTCGGCGGCGCCCATCGCCGGGTGCCTGGCAGCCAAAGAGCCGAAAGTGTGGCACCAAGCGCTGACGACCCTGAAGCAGGCGAGGGCACTGCAGGGTTCTTTCTCTGGGTATAATGGTAATTGTGTGTATTGGTTCTGATTCTTTAACATATATATGCCGAAGGTTTCAGAAGGGGTTTGCACCATCTTAACCTCGCATTGAGCTAAGAATTGGAGATGTCGTCTTTTGAGAGCGGGTTCTAAGGTCCGGTCTTTGTGGGAGGTTCCCTACCTACCAGTTGGGGGTCTTCGCTGAGTTCTTGTACTCTTTCTTTTTCCCCGATTCTTTTTTCCGGGGAAAACCGCAACGGAAACTCCCAGTTTGGAAGCGACTGGTTGAAGGGGTCCGCCTCTATTTTCCCCTTCACGGGTGGTTTTGGGCATCACCTTTTGGATGTTTTGTTTGATTTGTGATGTTCCTTTGGATGTCTTTTTGGGGAGAATAAATTATGGATGGCTTTTCTGAGAGGTGTTTTTTGGAGTGACCCCGTTTTAGGTTGTTTTTTACTGGACAACTGACATATTTTCCAATTTGTGTGGTCCCCGCCCAGCTGGCTTTGGAGTGGTTTAAAGCTGGACATCTGTTTTCTGGGAATCGATTGCCAGGTGCCTTCGAGTGGCGAAAAAGCAAGGGGGAGAGCGTTGGGAGGATTTGGTGGTTGGATGTGGTTGCAAGGGGAGTCTCCACCGGGCTAAAGTACCCGAATTTAGTAGGTCATAGTCCCATTTTAGGGTCCTGGAGACTCCAGGCGGCCAGTAGGATTTCCCAATATTTCCCTTTGAACACCACCCACAAGGAACACACACTTTGATATTTAAACACCATCCCAAAGCTTTGGGAAGTATGGGGACCCCTGTTACAGTCAAAAGATGGCAGAATTACCAGTTTGCGTGGGTAAGCTATTCGACCTTTGCGGGACACCCCAGTGACCAACCACTTATGATCATAGTCATGACCTGCTTACTTGGTTGAACACAGGGAAGATGTCACGTGAGCTGTGAGCCGTCGTTTTTCGCCAGATCGGGCCTGCGGGCCCTCGGGAGCTGGCGGCTTCTGTGCAAAGCCTGGGAGCTGAGAGCCTCAAGACGTTGGGGGTGATGTGGCGCCGGCGAAGCCACGCCCGTAGAAACATGGGCCGGGTTTTAGGGCTTTGGGAGCAAACCGCCCGGCAAAAAAAAGAGGGGGCAAAGCAAACCACCAAAAGCAAAAAATGGGGGCGCTCCTCGACCAAGAGGTGATGATTCGACCTCCCAAGCAAGGCCTCCATTTCTGACCAAGGTCGACTTGAACCCAGGGTTTCGGACATCAACCCGATTAAGCCCGCCTTGGAAAGTCAAGCTGGATGGAGCCTGAGCCCAAGATATGTTGGGTGTCCAAAACCGATTTCCATCATGGCAACTCTGACAGGGGGAAGGTGCCAACCGGGGGGTGCAAGCAGAACCTGTGTTTACATATTCCTGGATCAGGTACGTCAGGTAGCTGGTTGACAACCATGTAGGTGGGGGTGAGGAACCTACCCATGGCTGCCTCAAATTCGCCTAAGCCCTATACCGTGCTGACCCCAATCCAAATCCTATGCCCTAAACCGTGTTGACCCTGAACCCAAACCTCAGCCCCAATATGCAAAATCATTTGCTGATAGTGGCACTGGACCGGAAAAGTAAGCTGCACTGACCCCTACCCGTCACCGACCCCGCTTGAGAAGGCAATACACCCTAGAATGGGGCGGCCAATACGCGAGTCAACAGTTTAGCGCCAAAAAGAGAAAGTTCCACTACCTGTTTTCACCGGAATCGGTTCTCGCAAGCCCTTAATCAACTTCGAAAGCCATTTGGTAGAACCACGTCCGTCAAATGGGTGTTGAGCAATTCTGACAAGACTAGACAACTATGAGAGTCACACTGAACCTGTCCGGCACGGGCTTTTTTTGTTTTTTTTTGCGCGGCTGACTCAGACTGATTGGATCCTTCTCAGGCGCTGGCACGTCGCAGGCCCGGCTAGGGCCATCGCACGGCGGGCGAGGTCGACGTCTTTTGGTTGTTTTCGCATTTACCCTCCCACTAACTAGCATGGAAGATGAGAGTGGGGTCGTGGAAAACCATGGTCCTTTTTTCGGGCCCCCCCTGTCAGGTTCCATGTCAATTGGTGGGAGGGTATGCGCATGCAGATACTGCATATGCGCATACACGATGGGGTTCAGTTGGATCGTTTTCCCTGCGAGTGGCCTGAGCTTGGCTTCGCCTTCCCCTTGGTTCCCCGGAGTCCCAGGTGAGATAAGGCAATGCCGGGCCGGCATGGCCCATGTGGCTGTGGGTCGAATTTTTCGACCGCCAGGAAAAAAAACACAGATGTTCGTCCTTGGTTCCATTCTCCAGGGCAAGCCATTTTGGGCCTTTTGGGTCCCATGTGGTTTCAGAACCAGATGGCTGAGAGAACGGTCCACCCCTGCAAGCCACGCTACATGCGTGGAGTGGTTGGGGCCTTGTGATTTGTAGGCATTTGTGTGGCTTGGTGAACGCCGAAAAAAGACGGATGGATTTAGGGTTTCGGATCTCAATCCGAGGCTTCCCACGCTTCTGGAACGTTGACTCATCTAGTTGGTCTTGTGGGTCTTGTTGGGTTTTGGCCCCTTGAACAGTTTTGGTTGCTTATGGTTTATGGTTCTATTCCGCTCACTTTGGACTCGTGGCCATAGGCTTCTCTCAGCTCCAGAAGTGCAAGCTTGCAGAGATACACTTGGACGAACACCTGTACAAAAAAGCGGAGGTCGAAGTGAGGCCCCCCAAAACGCCGAGTTGCCGAAGACCAAACAAAACTCAGCTGGCTGGGGGGGGAGGGAGGGGGGGGAGGGAGCCCAACCAAGCCCTTACCAAGCCACCATGAAAACCGGCGATCGGACCGTCCAAGCCCCCATAAGACCCGTCTTCGTAGGGAGACCGGGTCTAGGTCCAGCTGCGCGCGGTGGAGGCGCTGGCGGACTTTGGGGAGGAGCGAGTCACGGGGTTACGATGGGGTCGAGATGCAAGCAGCGCATTCGGTACGTCAGGTAATTCTTGCCAACATGTGCGTGGGACTGCAGTCGCGGTCTGCGGAAGGCTCGTGGAAGGGAGTAGCGTCCTCGCAGAAGGAAGACCTATGTGTTAAAGCGACCATTGTACCAAAGAAACCCCAAATAAACCGCGCTGTGGCTGCGGAAGCAATAGTGACAAAAACATGCCCGCGGAAGCAGTTTTAGCACAAACATGACGGCCGAAGCAATGCTTCATGCCGCGGAAACGTGGCAAAGGGGTGCGCGGAAGGTTGAATAGTGTCATCAGAAAAGTAAGAGAACACAACGACAACAAAGCTCCAGTGAGTTCTATGTTAGTGGGAGAGAGGGTAGGATGTTTTGGAAGTTCAACAAGACAAGTCCTAAAAATCGAGTCTCCACACAGGGCCAATTCCCCCCCTCCCCCAACTTCCCACGATTTCCTCCAAAGGGCTTGGATAGGCCACGGGGTTTATGTGCTTTTGAGAACGGGCTACCTGGATGGTCTGGGAGTTAGCTAAGTGGGTAGTAACCCATGGTTGTAAGTCCCCTAAGATCAGGGTTACTAACCATTTAGCGATTCGTCCCAGACCATCCAAGTGGGGTTTTTTGTACCTTCCCCTCAAATCACCCTGCGAACGGAGACTCCCTTCAAAACTGGGGGCGTGCGAAAAAAAGGAACCCAAAATCGCAGGACGCCGCCTGCTATGCACCGGTGGTGGCTGGCTTGCTGGGCTGCGGTATGGAGAAGATGGAGCAGTCTGCAGTGGCCCGGCGAAAAGTCGGAACACAGGCGGACACGCGCTTTTTTTGTTTTGTCGTTTGTTTTTGTTGGGGTGGGTATGGGGGGAGCTTAGCTACCTGGTTTAGTGGGCATGGTGAGGTTTTGTTTGTGCCAATGGTCAAAGCACCTTTCTACGTGAGGCTTAAGGGAAGCTAGCAGGAAGCCGACTGGGAGGGATGGTCATGGACAGCTGTCCTTTGTATTGAACATGGAACAGGTGATTTTTCAGCAGGACATCAGTATCCTTGGTTCGGAAAGATGTCTGCCGCCGGCAAACGCGACACCTGTGTAGATGAAGCCTAGTATCCAAATCATGAAACCGTGCGAGTATCCTTGGTTTTGGGTAGACCCGGACTTCAGCCAAACGGCAAGAGGTGTGAATCAGGGAAAGCAGGAAACCCTCAGAGGGGCCTCTGAGGTGAAGACGCTGCGGGCTATGGGCGCGGGTGCCAAGGACCTCCAACTTTCAAATGTCCTTCCCCCCCCCCATTTGTTTTTTGTTATGGCGATTTGCCGGCTGGGTTTAGGTTAAAAACCACCAAAGAAACGGGGGTGCCCAAAAAAGACACAAATCTGGATTACAAGATGAGAAGGGACAAAGGTTCCAATTCAATCATAATGGATAAAACCATCGGCCCTTTGGTTCTTTATGGGGTATTGTTGCACCATTTGAGGTCGACACTCCGGATGGCCCATCTGGGCGAGACACTATATTTCAGCCGGGAGACGGAACCCTGAGTTTGGTGATTGGATTTCGGGAACCCAAATCAAACCGAAGCCCTTTCCACATTTTGAGACAAACACCTTTCAACGGTTCTTACAGATAGATCCCCGTATTGTAGCCGGAATTGGTGGGGGAAGTTCGATCGCTGAAGCTCCATTTACTTCAGGGGTCCACATATTGCTTATGTCTCTTTTAGTTGGTCTAAGATTTGTCTTTCGGAAAGGCCGACTTTCATCGATTCCCTCGCTTTGGTCGACCGGGCTATTCGAACTTCTCTTGATCTTGTTGTTGCCGAGGGAATCGCAAGGATGTTGGGAAAGAGCCTTTTTGAAGCCCTTGGGGAAATCAAAAGACATGGTGCAAAGGGGCCATTCTCTCAGTACTAAGAAAAACACGCGTAAGTTGCTTGAGCGCTGTCAGAGTCAGAATCCACATGTTTCACGTCTCCTAAACCTACTGGCTAGGTTGATTGATTGCTTAAATACACCACAGGGGCCTTGACAGCCAGAAGTGTTCAACCGATAGCTTATAATGCTAGCTGCAAGTGGGATAGCAAGGGTAAGTCCTCTTACCATGATGACAACCTCCCATCCAACATGGAACCTGAACCTGACTGAGGTGCTTTGGAAGACCAGTTTCCCTAAAAGGGCCAGCGCGGCTGGGAGGTAATACTGACTCAGAAATGTGAAGCACCTTAGCCTGAAATTGAGATCGATCCTTCAGATCCCCACGGGTTGGGCTTACCAGTTTTAGCAGGGTCCAACTTAAAGGATGGCCAGCCTCAGCCCAGTTTCAGCCATTGACCCAAGCTGATTTTGAGGATCCAACATCCTTGAGCAGGCGGGCTTTTTGAATAAGCTAAGGCCATCCAAACATCCCATGACACCCTCTTTGGATGCCTGGCAAGCATGATCCCATGATACCCATCCAGCTTTTTGGATGCATCCTCTTGGAGCATCTTCAAGCCACCTCGGAAGCAGATCCAGGTGCCCGTGGCTTGGTTTGGGACCATTCGTGCTACCCGAGCCCACAGACCCGCCCCCTTCCCGGGGCCCAAGCGCTGGATTTTTTCAATTTCCCGCTGAGACTTGCTGATGGGCACCTGGGCCTATGGGCACGTCGCGGGGATGAGCGATTTCCTGTGAATGGGAGCCAAGTGGTGGGAAGTGGATTTCGTTTCTCAGCAGTACTTGGTTGGTTCGACCTAGTAAGTAGGTTCTAACCATGGTCCCAAGGGAGGACAAGGGCTAGTCCTCTTAAACCATGGACTAGTAGCCTACGTATGTTGAACACCCAAGTATGAGAGGTTACCCTTAGTCGGCGGTTCGGCTTTTTGGTTTGGGGATTTGAAGCCCTTGTTCTTGTAGAGGCTAACTGGGAAGCCACCCCCTTCCCTCTGAACCACCAGACCACCAACCAACTACAGGGTGGCTCACCAATTCGGGGCTGCTGAGTATATCCAAACCACCAATCCAAATCACCACCCCGAACTACTAAACCACCCAAAAACCACCAAGCCACCAACAGGGAAGCAAGGTGCAGCGGCCGCTGCAGCGGTGGCGCCCATTCTGACGCACCCAGCGCCCCCAGTGCACGACTCCGAGAACATGCTGGACGACGAGCTAGAGGCGGATGGCGTAAAGAAAAATGCAGGGTTTGATGTTCTTAGCCACCAAACACCAGTAAGGGGCACTCATTTTGCCATGTGACTTTTTAAGGGAATCCCTCTTTAATGTGTATGTCTATATATCTATATGGTGGTTGTCCTTTTGGTTTCCCATTAAAGCCACAAGAAATGGGTACCATCAAAGCAAAGACACACCCTCTCTGTCGATAGACCAAACTCTAGTTGGGTCAGCGGGGTTTTCTTGTTGATTTCCCTGAACTTGAAAACCACCAAACAGGAGGGGTACAAAAGACAGACCCATAGGGCTGTGGATCAGAAATAGGGTAACCGCAAAATGGCTTGCCCTGGTAAATGGTAGCATGAACTAAAACCTGTGGTCCAATCCTGGTGGTGAATTTGACCCCTACCCATATTGTAGTTGAGCCGCTGTTTGGGTCACATTTGTCAAGGAGGTTTGATCAGGAACGCTTTCGCGCGAGAGTGTGACACTGGATTTTCAAGATCTGGAGCTAACAGTTGGTGAATCAAACAGGGGGTGCGGTAGGTCCCGAATATAACTTTAACGTTTTCTTTGAAATGGACACCCAAAGGAAGTAATCAGATATCTGTGATACCAACCCTACTGTTCAAGCAGCATTGCTTTGCTGTCACGGATTCTGGTGGGAGAAGCTTCTGGGTTTTGAGAGTTCATATCAGGTACCCCTTAACCCTCAATTGGTGCTGCTGGATTGGTGACTAGGCACTTGAAGCCCTGGTACTTGTAGAAGGATGGGAACCAGCCCGGAAAACCTCCAATCCACGGGCTCCAAACCATTGAATTGGTGATTGGGGGGTTCTGATCATGAATCCATGGTTGTGGGAATTTAGACTTTAGGCGCACCTGTGATACCAAAGGAAAGGCCATTGACCCTGACAAAGTAGACATGGTTGGATGGGGGCCCACTTGAGTATGGGACTCCACCACATCATGGGCGATATCCTGCCCCACTTTGAAACCATGGTTGAAACAACGTGTGTTGGTATTTACAGGGGTATCATCAGAAATCGTTGGGTTTCTGAGGTGGTGCGAACTGGATTCCGCAACCATCCACAGTATTTGCAGACTCTGTTTCAGTTCAGTCTAAAGTATACAACACCATGTTCGGAGACCCTAAAATAGATTTATTTCCCCTTCTCAAACGCAAACTCCCCTCAAAGCGGCCAAAAGAAAACAGATGTCTGAAACCACCCCCAAATATATATATAATATATATATATAGATATACATATATATATTATATATATATGACCACCCCCCCAAAATATATATATATATACATATATATATATATATATGTAGAAATCTTCACCATGAGAGGACAATTTTCAGAGAGGAAACGCCGGAGCTTCGCGCCGCGCGGCGTGCGCGAGGCGCGCGTCGTTGGTCGCAGGCCGCGAGGAAGCTGCGGCGGCTCAGCGCGGCCCATGCGCTGCGACAGCTGGGCGAGGCGCGCCTCGCTGGCCACGGCCCGTTTTTTTGTTTGGGGGGGGGTGTATATATATATATATATATTTCATATATATATCTAGGTATATACATATGTATATTCATATATACATATATATATATGGGTTGCTAAAGGAAAACCAAAAGAAAGCAAAAGCGCGACTTTAGGAAACGGGAGTCCATTTTTTTACAACCAAGAGCCGAATCAGGGAATAACGCAATTACTGGTCTTGAAGGGTTTGTCATCTCCTATCTTGTGTTGGGGAGGTTTTACACGCCAATGCATAAGAATACTGCCCCAGTGGCAACTTGAGGAGGACGATAAAATAATTTCTGCGAAATTCAGCCACCAAGCAGGCGCACCAATTCAGCTTTCCTATGTTTTGTTGGGGAACCTTCGTAAAGCAGACATTTACACCCGGTTGAGTTCGATACCAATTCCTGGTGTTGGGTCTGGGTCACCGAAAACTGGAGCCCTGGGTCCAGAGGTCCACTGTGGCCACCGGATGTTGGACCCGGGCAGGTGCTGACTTGGGCCACTCATGTTTTGGGTGGAGTTTGGCGGAAGATCGGCGTGTCTTTGTATGTGGTGTTCAAGCGAAGCCGAAAGGAGGTCCCCTAAGAAACGACGCAACCATATAGATGGTTTCAGCTGGTCTTTCAGTTTGGCATTTTGGTCATTTACTAGTTCCATTTATTTTCTTTGCTTGGGACATCCAGTTAGCAATGTACCCCTGGGTTTTCAACCCCCCCCCCATACGACCTTGTGCCATGGTCAGGACACCCTTTGACGTGGGCTTAGAGAGGATGAGCGCTCTAGCAGGGACGGTTCCTGTTGAGGAAAGCATGACCCACCTTTGCGGAGTTTGAACATGGCACATATGTCAGCAACAAAACAAGTCTGAATTCCCAAAACCCATGCCCACAGCCCATGTCCATTTGGTAACCTCATATTTTCTTTGTTGCATGTTGCTTGGATGTTAGGACGTTGTCTTTTTGCCAACTAATAGGTTTTCCATTAAACCACTAAAAGTTAAACTTTTAGCAGGGGAGCAGAAAGCAACCGAGTCTTGGCCATTGTTCATGTGAGAAACCGCCGAAATGATTGGTACTCTAGTCGGTTGTTTGTTCAAGGACATGGGAGCCACCCAAACTGCCGACAGAAGGCGGGTCCCGTTCCGCCAGTCCGGAACAATGAATCTGCTTCACTAAGTCCCTTGCAGCTTGGTTCGGAGGCCTTCTTTTGGTCTTGCTTCTAGGGGGACTAGAGTCTAGAGGCTGCTCTTTGGAAACAAGCATATTGCCCAACAAACTTTTTGGACCTGATTGTTGGTTGGCTTCTTGGCTTGCGCCGTTGACCCCACGTTCACAAACCTTGCGGATGGATGTTGAACGGTTGAACCCTCAAGCACTGGCTCACAATTTCTTGAACAAGTACTGGTACAAAGTGGATTTGTCCATCCACAATGCCCAACCGTCCATCCCCAGGTTTCCATTTGATTGACCCAAGATAGACTTAACCCCTATGTCCAAAGACTTGTGGGGGACCAACTCCTGGGCCATCCCCGGGTTGCGTTTTGTTGATTGACCCATGATTGACTTGCCCTCCCATGCACCAGAGGATCCCCGAAGTCTTTCTGGTAGTACCCGGGGTTACCGGGAACTCTTTTTTCAAACCCAGCCAGGAGATCAGCCACACCCAAGCACCGGCCGTGGCGCAGTGCATGCTGGACCCGGACCCCGAGATCCGCAAGGAGGTCCGTTGGCCACAGAGTTTTTCGTTTTTTTGGGGGGAGGAGTCCAGGAGTCCAGGGGCCTTTCTGAGAATTTTGGATGAGGTTTATCAGGTAACCCCTCAGGTTGGTGGTTTGGATCGGTGGTTTGAGTTTATTGGTCCAGGCCTGGCCTGGACATTTTTGAGGTTGCGGGCTCAAGCCCGGGGTAGATCCGGGTAGATGAAGGTGAAGGGGTTATTGCCAGAAATAGGTGCGGAGATCCGCCCTATTTATTTCCCTTACGTGGATTTGGGTAGACCATTTTTAAGAGCAGGTTTTGATTGTGACGCTCGTGAGGTTTACTTCGTCAACTTCTTTAGTTTCCCTTTGTTTACTTCGAAATGATTTCAACCGCAACCGGGAAACGAACCCCCCAAAAAAGAATCCATATCCTCCCGGAAAGTGGTTTCCATTTCGAGAAACCGGTTCTCAAAGCTGCTTTTGGGGGCCAGGGTCACATGAGGTTCGGTCAAAATATTTTGCGCTTGGGAGGGACCTGCAGATGGATTTGCCTCGCTATGTAATTTAATTTCCCTCAAAGCGGCTGGTGTCCCTTTTTGTGCCATTCCAACGGCCCAAGGGGAATGTAAAAACGCACACTGACACATTAACTACATCTAGATCCCCCAGTAGTGCTCTTTTACCCCCTTTTTTGGGGAGGGTTTCCCTACTAAAGTAGACAAATCAAAAACAAGTTGGTACCCTTATTCTAACCTCTCTACTGGAGGACCTAGACGTATTGCCAGACTTGGGGCTTTCAGCCTTTGCCTCTTTGGACGTTTGGATTCGAGAGAAGGACTGGATGACAATGCTAAATGCGCCGGGCCTTCCGCTCTAAGGTCGAAGCAACCTTAAGGGTGCTTGGAACGGCCGGCGCGGATGCCTTGGGTGAATGCCTCAGACCGGGCGCTTTACACCCAACCTCTCTCCATCTTTTTTTTTGTGTTGGTGCGGGTCACTCAACCAAACACATGTTGCTCCTGCTTCAATATGTTCTCCGTGATGATGGTTTGGATGACGTCCCATCATGCAGTATTGATGTCATAGAGGATCCAGTATGCGCGTGTGAGTGCATGTTCTAGGGGTAGCTTTTCTTTGCAGGGATCCTTTCTTGGAGGAAAAATAAATAACAATGCACAGCACATCTCGTGAACACAGCTGATGTTTTGCAAAGAACGATGGTTGAGAAGAATGGAAAATCAACCCCTAGATCACTAAACCCTTCACGGATGATTTGGATTGTTGGTTTCGAGGTTTGACTCACGCTTCTTGGTGAAGCCAAATGGGTGTCTGTTTTTTGAGGGCACCTTTTCGAGGGTTGGTTTAAAGGGCAACCAACAGGAAAGCCAAGTGTAGGGTCCCCCTATATCACATACCCAGATGAGCAGGATCCAACATGGGTGTGTCTTCCTGTTTTTTGGATTTAAAAGGACAACCGCATTTATTTATTTGTTTTTGGGGGGTCGTTTTCTAAAAAGAGACACCCCCAGATCGGTTGGTGCACATGAACACTTTGTTGCATTTTGCTTGGCTGTTAGGACTTTAACTTTTTGCCAACTCATGGGTTTTCCATTAAACCACTAAAAGTTAAACTTCTAGCAGAGGTGCAGAAAGCAACCGAGCACATGTTCACCTAAATTCACCTAAATTATGTTTACCAAAGGTGCCCCCCCCCAAAAAAAATAAACAAAACGGAATATGTTCACCTAAATGATGTTTACCAAAGGGTTCCCCCCCAACAAAACAAAAAACAACAACATGGAGACAACAAAAAGCAACACCGACCTGGGCGACCTTGGCGAGTTTGCGCTTCAGGCGGGTTTCTGGAGGCCCGCAAGATGGAAGTCCGAGCGCCGCGCTCGGGAATTTCGCGCTCGCGCTCGGGCTCGGCGAAGAAGTCGTCAAGCGGTGTACCGCTCGGTTTTTTAAGGGGCGGTGAAAGGGGAACTTTGTACGGGTCCGTGGTTTTTTGGGACACCTGCTTTGGGGTTATGGTCTTGCTTGAGGATATCCTTCTGGATTTTGTTTGAGGATTGGGGGTTCCCCAACTTTGACACAAAGCCATAATATGAGCAATGGTCAATATTTGTCTTTGTATAAGCTTTGACCAATTTGAAGATTGTATGCTGGAAATGGGCAGCACAAGCGGAATCCCCAAAGTGAATGGTTTCCCTTTGCTTTCCCATTTCAATCACCCCGTCACGGACGGCACAAGAAAAAGATACCCTGTCCACCATTTTGTGTTGTTCAACATCAATCCTTAATCCTTATTTGTGGCCCCCTACTGATTGCAGATTAGGATGAGGGACAGGGTTCCACTTTTTGACTATCCCAAGATAGACTGAAGCCCAGTGGATGGTTTAGCCAGGGAAACCAATTCCTGGGTATCTGCGTCTATCCTGTCCAAAAGTGGAACCCTGATGAGGGATTAGCCCAGCGGATCCATTGCCTGTAATATGGTAGGCAAGGGAACCACTTATTGAAAACCAAAGGGAACACAGCTGGTTACCTACTATATGGGTTTGTTTGGGATATCCACAGGTAGGATGAGGGATCCCCATTTGGTTCTCTCTTCTTTCTTTTTTTTAATTGGTTCCCGTTTTTTGTTGGTTTTCACGGGGAAACCCACCAGGACGGGCGAAAGCCCACCATTTTGGGGGTCCATGGACGTCCCGTTACACCCGCATGCTGCGCGGAGCGTCTGAGTTGATCTGCTAGCTCCGCCAGTAGTCCCCTTTCTTACCACGTTTGTGGTAGGGAGGGTGCCCCTACTAAAATAGACTACGGGAAAAAATCGGGTACCTGGAGTCTCCTTCTGACCCTTCAAAAATGGTCGGTCATGCCCCACCATAATGGTTGGTCATTGACCAATTTTTCAACAGAAGGGGTGCTGCCTGGGATGTAGTTTTAGGGGTCATGGAGACTCCAGTCCGTGAGGTCCTAGCTATCGATGCCTTGGGCAAGATGGGCGGGGCCTCGGCGGCGACTTGGATCCCGCAGCTGGCGAAATGCCTCGAGGACTGGACGCCTCGGGCGCCTTAGGTGCGGGGGGCGCGTGATTTGTTTTAAGTGTTTTTGCAAATGGGAGGGTGTTTTTCTTGTTGGTTTCCTTTGAAAACCACAAAAAAAAGGGGTAGCCTCAAAAATAGGCATGTGAGACATCAAAGTTTGGTAAGGCCCATGTCTTCAGTGGGCTTTTGAATAGTTTGGCAAGGCCACCTTTCACTCATTCCTCATGTTCGGTCTTTTGGTGGGGTGGCGCTTTCACACCAAACTTACCGCTCCGAAGCACTTGCGGAGGGTCTTTGGTGTGAAAACGCCACGTAGGTCATATACAAGTTATAACCATGGTGAGTGAAGTAGGTTAGTCCCCTGGTAATCATGCTTATAACCAACTTAACTTTCTGGTGCTCAGTAGGGGATCAGGAAATGACTCTGGGGATTCCCTTGCAGGAAACCGTAGGGGATTGTTTATAGGGGTCATTCCGTTTCTCATTCCCTGCCTATCACACCAGCAAGTTTAGTAGCTTGAACTCCTAAATTAATTTCAATATTTTCGGTTAGTTTTAAATCAAGATTTAGTTACTCATTGCGTTGCTTTGGCAGTACAGTTAGGGTCACTTTAGATATGGTGTGTGTGTGTGTCCCACTGATTTAGGAAATTTGTGTTTATGAAAGTTGGGGCGGATTCCCTTAAGGAAACCTTCCATTTTATAGGGGTCATTCCGTTTCTCATTCCCTGCCTATCGCACCAGCAAGTTCAGTAGCTTGAACTCCCAAGCTGGGGCCGGGGGCGCCTTGGTCTCCGTTCAGGACGATGCCCCTGAGGTGCGCCGCTCCGCCGCGGTGGCCGAGCCCTCAGCGGCTTCGACGGGGTTTCTCTCGCCGCGAAAGTTTTGCGAGAAGGGCCTGGGAAGTCGGAGGGGCTTGGATGTTCTACCAACTTAGTAGGTTGCTCACTTCCAGAGTTGATGGACTTTAAACTTTTTGGAAAGACCATTTTAGTGGGAAATAACAAGTTCAGACTTTTTTTTGCCAATCAACTTGGGAAGTGAGTCTACCAACTTAGTAGGTTGTAACCATGGTTCTAAGTGGGGTAACTGGGGGTAGTACTCTTATAACACATCTTATAACCATGGTTGTGACCTGCGTAGTAAGTTGGTTGAATATCCAAGGAGGGGCTAAAGTCTTGGGGGGCCCTAAAGAGGATTGATTTCCTGCTGGTGTCCCTTAAAACTGGTGAACAGCTGCGCTAATGTGGCGGTTTCTCAAAATGGCGGTGGAAACCAAAAGGATGCAGCCTATTTTGGTGTTCCCCTATTTTGAGAAGCACGCATATAGGGGGTCAAGCAATTACCAATGCCATGGATGCACAAAATCCGCTTCGCACCAGGATGGATGAAGCCTGTGAACACTGGGAAAACCCACCTACCAACTGGTGAGGGACTTTGCTCGTCCGCAGTAGCTTGCATCTATGGCAATGACCTCTGGTTTCAAGAGTAGACAGCGCCCCATACTCTTGACTGCTATTGGGTTGGATCTTTAGACTTTCACTTTTTGGGAGATCGGATCGGGGGTTTCCATTAAACCCCCCAAAAAGTTCAACTGTTTGCAGGGGGGTCAACAGCAAGCAACATCAAGGGGGTTTCCACTAAACCCCGAAAAAGTGCAACTGTTTGCAGGGGGGTCCTTGCAGCAACCAGGCAGCTAGACCCTTGAATCGCCTTCCTATGCCCTCCCACATGGCCATGTTTTCGAGCTCCTTGGCTAGTTTTTGTTTAAAGAACACCAAAAGGAAACCAATGCCGATTCCCAATTTTGAGAACCCACATAGCTGGGACAAAACCTGGGAGCCCAACTTTGTCTTGAAGCTGTCTGTCAGGTGCCATGTGAATGGTGAGTGAGGCTAGCCGTAGGCTCCTTTCCCATTCTTTTCAGGGATCTGTCTCTTCAGAAAATGAGCCTAAACTTCAAGCAACACGGATTGATTCTGAAGAGGATGGGTGAGAATGGGGAATTCGCAACCAACCCTCTTTGGGCGTAGCAGGTTTTCCTTTGCGATTCCCTGGCACAAGAAACCATCCCGATATGTTGACACGTGTGTCATTCTTCGCGGGCATCCTTTTTGCGGTTGGGGTCCTCGTTTTGAAGACAGGCCCATATAATGTTTCTACCTGGTTTCACGCCAGTTGCAAGAAGGGTTACAACATATTATACGTACAATATATCATACATATACATACATGTTGTACATATATAGGTAAACCTTCACAGCCACCATGGCAGAAATAATCAACATTTCTTCGCGGATGAGGCACTTGGGGAGCTGGCGGCGAACAGCAAAGCGGCGGCGCCGGCGGAAGCTTCCGGCGGTCAAGTGGATCGTTGCAGTTCTCTTGGGGCCTAAAGGGTTGCCCACCTCATGCAACCCGAAAATCGGAGGTTTTCATTGGTTCAAATTTCCTGATTCTTGTAGAGTGAGTGGGAAACCGCCCCTAAACCGCGGGGGCCACAAACCAATTGGACGGAAGCTGACCACCTGGGGTCTCCTCAGAAATAAAACGTATATCTTTTGCGTTGGATGAATATAAGACAGAATCAACAAGTGCTTGTGATAGTCTGGCCAAGCCGGAAAGAGTTGTTTGATTTGCACAGGGCCTCAAGGAAGTCACAATACCCAGAGAGACTCGGCGAATCTGACATGCGGATTTCGAAATCGTGGCCTTTCGACAGTGCAAAGCGCCATCTCCGTTGCCATGGAGCGCGCCGAAAGGAGACCCTGGATAAATGGAAGCCTTTTAAGTTATGAGAGGAATGCAAATGGTTCTCAAAATATGGGAACACCAATCTGGTTGGGTTCCGTTGGGTTCCTTTCGGTTCCCTTTGAAATCAGGTCGACCCGTGCTTCATATTTCCCCTCTTGGTATTATGGGAGTCCCTTTTCAGTGGAAAGTCTGTTTTTCCCCGATCAATGGGGGTTCAACAAATCAGGGTCAACTTTCGAGACTCGCCTCCGATTGCCAGGTGGGTGAATTCGCCCCCGAACTTGCACAGCGGCTTCATGACGGAGATGCCTTGACACGTCGCAGGTGTGTGGAAGCTTGGCCTCTTCCTCTTGAGAAACCCACGCCAGCTTTTTTCCTGAAGTGTCGTCTTGCTGGTGCGATAGGGAATGACCCAAAGTCTGGGAATGAACCCAGAGGTACCCTGAAAGGAAACCAAATTGGCGATGGTTCGAAAGGGGTGCATTCCGTTTCTCATTCCCTGTCTATCAGACCAGCAAGTCATGGCAGAGTAACCTCTATTCCCTGACGGGTTGATGCCATCGCAAACGATGCCAAGCAGCGGGGAATGTACATCAAGAGATTCGGGATATGCAGTCACTTGAGCCACAATCAAAGCCCGGGTGATGAAGGTTAGTAAGGGACAAACCCAGCCATAAATAGCTACGGCCGCCTTCTTATTTTTTTCATGGTTCTGGGTAGAACAGTTTAGTAGCAGGTTTGATTGTGACTCACTTGACAAAGGCAAGTCATTTCAAGGGAAAATGCTTGGGTAAGATGGCTCATGTCCTCAGCTGCACCGACCGAGGAAACTCTTGGCAAGTTGGGTGCTGACCTCAGACGAGGTGTTCTGACATGATCTCATGTTTGGAAAAATCGCGAGGTTTCTCACATTGCAATGCTCAGGTGCAATCGAACACCTTATATGCATGCTTTACCTCTGCATCAACGGTTTACACCTCACATGGCAAAAGAGGAAAGGCGTTTGGCCGCTAGCTTCAGGTCAGAGCTGATTACTTTTTCACCGGTGCAGGTTTTCTTTGGTTGGCCCAGAGCTGCCGGATTGTGTGTGTGTGTTTGTGTGCGCGCAGATGTTTGCCATCTTTCTGTATCCCTTGGACCTTTCGACACTTCTTTGGCCAAACGGGCGCCGGAAACACCTGATATGGCCCCCCGGAGCAAAATTTGTGCTGAACTGTGGAGTCTGGGACTGCGCTCCATCCAGGTGACATGGGGACCCCCTTCACCGCGGAGCTGGCAGCGATTCTGCAAGGAGGGAGGGCATGCGTTGGCCATCAGGGTTCCACTAGCTGGGGGTTGGAAGGGAGGAGCTGGGGGTATCCAAGTTCGCTTGTGAAGAGGGAGCTAAGGAGCTACCAGGAGTTCTGTAAGGACGTAGTCCACACAGTTCCCCTAGACTTGGTGTTTTCAGCTCAGAACAGCCGGAGCCTCCAGGCTCCTGTCACTTGCCGCCTGGGCAGGTTGTCTTGCTGGTTGGGGAAGTCGGCCGGAACCCACGGATCCCCTTAAGAGAGCCATAGGGATGGTTCAGTTCGGTCCCGTTTCTCCGGCGGAAGCGGCTCACGGCAGGAATTGACAGCTGGAACTGGGGCCCGGTGGCAGAGTCTCTGTCACGACTCGGCGCTGGCCTCAGGCAATTCCTGTTGGGACATTCTGAGTCCGCGAACCGGACAACAAACATCCACTTTTTCAGGGGCTCCGTTTGACCACCCCAGACTTTGAGCTATGATTTGGACGGTTGCTTAGGCGTGGCGTCACCGGGGCATGCGGCCACACTGGCGGCAAACCTGAATCACAGCTCCCGGACAGCGCAAGGCTCAGGTCACGAAGGAGTTGGCCATGTGAGTCACTTGCTCAAAACCCGGGTAAGTGAAGGTTAGTAAGGGACAATCCCACCCATGAATAGCTGCGGATCTCCGCCTTCTTAATTCTTGAAGCATTGTTCTGGGCCGACCACTTTTATACCGGGTTTTGATTATGGAGGCTTCCGCCTGTTATTTGGCTCGTGAGTTTGCCATTACGCTGCCCAGACAAAAGAGACCTTCAAAGCTGCGCTTCTTGAAGTTCACAAAGACTACGCAGGTTGAAGTGGCCAATTTGGGCGCGGGAAGCCTTTATTGTTATAAGTTATAGATTTACAAGGGTGGGATTGAGTGACCGTCCCACGCCTGCCGCACGGAGTGCACTTCTAAATTTGACCTTGACAGGAGAAGGTCTTGGCAAAACACCTAAGAAGCATCAACTGTTGTCTGACCGAAGTGTCAAAGTCACCCCTCGAGTGGTAGGTTAAAGGGCAGCAACTCTCAGTTTGTGATACTGAGAACCCCTGGAAGTAGTTAACCACTGGGCCCAGTACATGACTTTACAGGGGGAGTTGTAGCGAGTTCTTATCCGTTTTTGCATTGGGATATTTGCACATTTCCCGTCTGAATCTCGTCTCAATCGCAAAAAAAAGACAACGACCTGCGACGTCTAAATTTCCATTTGGACCAAAGGGAACCACACGGAGTTTTTGTTTGTTTAGCAATGGGTGTCTAGACATGTTGAAACAAGGTTTGTGGGGGACCCTGTTTTCGCAGCCCGAGCGTGGCTTTTGACCTCAAAGGGCCTGTTCAAGTTGCTCCAAAGAACAACTTGCCGGTGCGATAGGCAGGAAATGAGTTGGAATGAGCCTTGTAAATCATCCCTTCTAGTTTCCTTCAGGGGAAACCCTAGCTTCATTCCCTCATTCGCTACTTGTCGCACCAGCAAGGCAACACTCAGTTGTTCAAAGCCCACCTTTTGACCTCTTGGTTTCCTCTTTTGGTCCATTTTTAGTAGAGGTCCCAAAAGGTGATCACCTTTTATTCCCAGGTTCTCTGGGCAAGTAAGAACAGGTGTGGGCTGGCTGAACGCGGGGAAGAACGGGGGTTTGAAGAGCCACCAGGTGCGCTGGAGCGCGGCGCATGCCTTGGGAAAGCTGGGCGACGCAGCGGAGGTGGGGGGTTATACCACATGTTCTTTGGTGCATTTTGCCAAGGGATGTTAGGACTTTAGCTTTTTGCCAACCAGTGGGTTTTCCATTGAACCACTGACAGTTAAACTTTAGAGCAGAAAGCAACCGAGTGTTGGAGTCTTGACACTTGCGCAGTATGCTGGCCTCGTCCGTTTTGCTTGCTGCTCTTTTGCCTTTCTTGGTTGAAGGGCTGGAGTCTCCTGTTTACAGGCAAAGTTGAAGCACCTTTGATGGTAGGGATGGTCATGGGCCCCTCGATTGGGAATTGAAACCAGGATCATATCGGCAAGGATTCCTAAGCACGGAAACCGTGACTCCATGATGTGGAGGTTCGAAACTGGGATGCATGACGCCCCAATACAAACTGGTTGATAAACCACCTAACCGGTGTGAAATGGATATTGTCCATCAGTTTTTTTGTTGGAGTTTTGACCATGGCTTTTTGGAGCACGGCAGGAGCAAACGGAGGCTCTAGTGGCAGACTCAGTGTGTGCGCCGCGATCTTTCGCTCCTGATTAAACCAGACCTGTGGGGCATTTCCCCAGTGTGACTATTTTTCAACTACCAACCATGAGGGTGGCCTTTTGCCTCAGTTTGAAGTCAACTACCAATCACCAGGGTGGCCTTTTTCCTCAGTTTGAACTCAACTACCAATCACCAGGGTTGCCTTTTTCCTCAGTTTGAAGTCAACTACCAACCACCAGGGTGGCCTTTTCCCTCAGTTTGAAGTCAACTAATTACCAACCACCGGGGTGGTCTTTTCCCTCAGTTTGAAGTCAACTACCAACCACCAGGGTGGCCTTTTCCCTCAGCTAGAAGTGGGTGTGTCTCGATTTTTCAACTACCAAACCATAAGGGTTGGCTTTTTCTTGCCCACTGGAGGTCTGGGGCATTCCCAGTTTGTTTCAATCAGGTATGGCATTGGTCATGAAGCACCAGATGTTAAAAACCTTGTTTTGGTTGTGCGGGACAGTTTCCAGGGTTTGGTTGTTCAAATGTATGGCTGCAAACAACCCTCCAAGTATCGATTTGGGTATGGGTCAAAATTAAACCACCAGGGGACCGCAGGGTTTAGTCCATGTTTCCATTTACCAGGGTTCCATTTTGGGTACGAGTTTCTTTGACAACCACAGCCATTTGACTCAGGTGAAGCTGCTGAGTGCAGAGGATGCATCGCTGCGCTGCGTGGGGATACAAGCGCTGCAGGTGGCCAAGGCATCGCTCTCTTCAGGGATTCCTCTCAGAAAATGGGCCAAACCCAATGGAACATGGCCTCCTTCTTCATTCGGTTTGGGATCCTGCTTTCCAGATTTGTTTGTTTGCCCAAACTTCAGGAAAATGTCAGGTTTCTGAAGAGAAGGATGCGTGAGAATGGGGAATGAACACTCGAATGTGCCACCGTGGGGTCTAACAATCTGTTTGGCTGAACATAAGGGGACTTCCCCATTTCAAGTGGGGGTAAAAAGATGGCCGGTTCTTTTGACCCTGAAAACATAGGCTCCGATTCGAATTGGATTGCCAGGGCGCAGATTTGGAAGAGGACCTGCTGCCGCTTTTGGAGGATGCCGATGTGAACGTGCGACTGAGCTTGCAAAGCGCCCCTACCGATTCGTAGGGCCATTTTGGTAGATTCGGTTGCTTTAGTTTCGGTAGATTTTGGTTTGTTTGGTTCCTACCTGGTTAGGTTTTGGGTTATGAAGCTGATGGCCAGAGTATGTTGTTTCGGTAGCGGGATGAATGCCAAATGAGCAATGGTGAATATGTGCCGTTGATGTCGGAAAGAGTATGAGCCAATGTCACCAAAATAACATCAGGAGCCAGGGGTTACATGCTGAAGCTCCATGTCAGTTTTGAGACACAATGAAATATTGACCGTGGCTCACATGAAAAAGCTGAAGGCTTGCTTTCCCAGCAACATGAACCTTCCAAAAGGGAAACAGTTGTTCCTACAAAACGGATGGGTTTTGCCGGGTTCACGTGAATTTGGAAGAGAACACGTTGCGCGATCGAAATGTCCTCACTAGTCCAAGGGTACTTGTTTTGACCAATCCACTCGGCAACTGAGTGCTTGTTCCTGGGTATTCAGTATGCTGTATAGTCATGTTTGGAGGACAAACCCGTGTTACCCCACTAAGAAAGGTTGGTTCTTAGGTGAGAGCAGAAGCCAGGGTTTCTGAACCGTGGAAGCGGATTTCGCATCCATCCACAGGGGATCTAGGTCCCCCAGTAGTGCCCTTTTGCCGTGTCGTTTTTTGGGGAGGGTTCCCCTACTAAAATAGACAAAACAAAGAAAAGTTGGTACCCGTATTCTAACCTCTCTACTGGAGGACCTAGGGATGGTTTCTTGGGCTTGAGCCCGTGGGTGCTGAGGCGAGAGCAGGCGTGCCATGCGCTCAGCTGGCGCTGCACAAAGGCCCGACGGCGCGTGCGCGCTGGCGGGAGGTTTCGGACGGAAGCGCCCAAAACGGATTCCCAGAAGGGGCAATGTTGGTGGGTGGTTTGGTTGCCCCCTGAGCTTATCGATTATGGTTTTGGTTGCCACCTGAGCTTAGGGTGGTTGTGGTAAGGCCGATTTTTAACAAACTTGAATTGTCATCACTGGAGCGAAAAAGTCGACGAGTTTTGGACATTCATTAAAGGAGGCGGAGCCAAGTCATATTCAATCCAGTTCCAAGTCTGCGAGTGATCGAGGGAATGCTCGTTAAAGTGACAAGATAGTGATGGCGACCGCTCCTTACGAAGCAGTACGCGGGATGGAGGAAAACCCATGAATAAATGGGACAAACCACTTATCAACTGGAGTAAGCTTCAGTAAGGCCATATTCGGGTGCGGCTCAAAGTTACAGAGCTGTTGCGCAGGTTATCGCAGGTTTCAGTCTTTGCTTCCGTTTGCCAAGGTGCAACATTTTGGGTTCCATTGATTTGAGCCACAGCCCTTTGGATCCCTCAAAAGACGGAGACCCGTGACGTCAGGTGGAGCTTTTGGGTTCCGTTGATTTGAGCCACAGCCATTTGTTCTTGCTTTGATTTTTGGGGTGAGTTACAGTTTCCCAGTTTCCATTTCTTTGAGCCACAGCCACATTTGGACAAAAAGGTCCGCATTTGATTACGCAGGAATCAAAGTCTTTGCTTCCATGTGCCATTTTGGGTCCCATTTATTGGAGCCACAGCCCTTTGCTTTGAACCAACGGGGTTCCCTCGCTCAAAAGCTTCGGCGACGTGTGGACGGGTCCGCCGGCTTTGACGTCCACGTCAGGTGGAGCGGTTGGCGGCCAAGCTGAGCGACCCGGAGCCCTTCGTGCGCCGGGCGGCGGCGGCCAGCCTTGGGGAGCGCGTCCGTGGCGTCGGGGGCCGATGGGGGGCCGAGGTGAGGAGGATCTGTCCGGCCCCGGTGCTTCTATTTGCAAGCCACGAAAGAGAGGAAACCAAGGTTTCTTGTTGGCTCTAGGTTTTTTCCATGAAGGTTTTTCGTTTCTTGGTTGTACCATTGTGGGAACTGGAAGCGCTGGGCTGGGTTTGTCTCAAAATTGGGGAGAGCTCCCTCCCCCAGAAAAAAAAATAACAAAAGCGGTTGCTTTCCTTTTGGTCTCCTCTCAAAACAAAATGGGTGTTCCCTCAAAAAAGACACGGCCATTTCCCGCAAAGGACTGGAGTCTCTGCAGCGAGTTTCTGGACTCGATTCTGTTTGAGTACTTGGAAAGACCGACTCTTTTTGGGTACACGAAAACACATGTTTCAAACTCTCGGGCCACCTGAGGTTGAGTCAGACATGGCTGTGGTGGTCAAAACCGTTTTGGGATCCCATTTTGGGATAGGTGAATTCACCACCCATTTTAGAACCTATTTTGGTGGTTGGATTGGGATGTTCACTGGGGGGTAACCGGGGTGTTGACCCAGGGCCACATGGGGATTTTTTTTTAGAATTTGGAGAGTCCCCCAATGCCCCTCCCAAATCGACCATTGACTCCTCGATCTTCTGATCAAACTGGGGCAGAGGTGGAGGTGCGCTTAGCACCTTTTTCAAATCCGGCTCAGTGGATTTAGTGGGTTCTTTCTCTTTTGGTGGGTTTCCTACGGATCAAGCAGGCTCCCCGTTTTCAACAAGGGCAACTAGGGTTTTTGACCCTCGCAGGTCTCCCAGTGCATTTCAGCGACCTGGCTTGGACCATGTTCCGAACAAGGGGACCCTCTTGGCTCCATTGCTTTGGCAGGGCACATGTTTCTTGTTTTGAGCTGGTACCTGGTTTAAAGGTGGAAAAGGACACCAAGGGACACATCACCGTTGGGGCTTTGCCCATATTCAGAGAGATGCCCATGCTATGAAGTTGGGCAATGTGAGGCTCAGTCGTAAGCCGATGGTCAATGGCTTCGGCACGTTGGGGGACTCACTCAATTTCAGCTGCCAAACACCAGGAAGGGGCACTCGTTTTGCCATGTGATTTTTGATGGGACCCCATATATATATATATAGGTGTATAATATGCAGGTTTTCCTTTAGATTTCCCTTTAAAACCAACCAAAAGGGTAGCATCAAGACAAGACACACTCATGTGCTTTACGGGCGCTGTTGCGCAAAGAGCAAGCATGGCGCCGGCCACCATGCTGTATGTGAGTTACAATCAAAACCCGGGCAGATGCAGATTAGCAAGGGAAAATCCCAACCATAAATAGCTTTAGCCGCCTTTTTAATTCTTCACATTCTTCTGGGTAGGCCATTCTAGTAGCCGGTTTTGATTATGACTCGTGTGGTTTGTCCAACCCCGGCCGTTTTGAATTTGCTTGAAGTTTAGGGGTTTGTTTGTGGGGGTCATTCCCTCATTCCCACATTGTGTAGTTTCCTTGACACGTTATCACTTCAACAGGGAGTCCGGCAAAAATGTGAAAAACCACTTCACATTGTGAGTTAAACAAGATGCTGGGAGGAGCTCGGCGAGCCTGCTGCCAAGTATGCAGGCCGGGTCCTTTCCATCTTTCCCATTCTGTCGGAAAGGATTGGCCGAGACCATGCCGTTCCCAAATTTGGTCGCTTCTTTTTGCGCCTTGGTTTGATTTGCCGGTCCTCTGTGTGTTTGACCAACCGCGAGAAAACACTCATTTGCTTTTTTCTTGGTTGTCATTCTGTCATTCTTTGATTTGTTCTTTCAGATTGTCCCATTCTTCGAGTCTTTGGTGTTTATGTCTTTGATTTGTTCTTAAACCAAAAAAACACAACTGTTGAATTGACATCTTCACGGCATTTCTTCTGCTTCAACTCTTGCTGTCTCCCTGATTGCTCCTTTGTTTCTTGCCGTTTTTCCTTTGTGTCCTTTGTTTGTTGACTGCTTGGCTTTCCGTTTGGGGTGTTTCTGTTGTAGATTGCAATGCTCGGCCTTGCTTTAAATTGTTTTGCCTTGCTTTGCCTTGGTTTTCCTGCATGCTTAATTTAATTTTGCTCTTCGGTCTGTCTGTTTCGTTTGCTTGTGTTTCCCTGTTTGTTTGTTGGTTTGTTTGTTTGCTTGCTTTCTTGCTTGCTTCCTTGCTTGTTACTGCTTGTTTCCTGGAATGTATATATATATATATGCTCTCCCCCCTCTCCCTAAAACACAAGCAAGCAAGCAAGCAAGCAAGCAAGCAAACAAACAAACAAACAACCAAACACAAACAAACAAACACACAAACAAACAAACAAACAAACAAACAAACAAACAAACAAACAAACAAACAAACAAACAAACAAACAAACAAACAAGCAAACAAACACACAAACAAACAAACAAACAAACAAACTAACTAACAAACACACACAAACAAACAAACAAACAAACAAACAAGCAAACAAACAAACAAACAAGCAAACAAACAAGCAAACAAACAAACAAACAAACAAACAAACAAACAAACAAACAAACAAACAAACAAGCAACCACACACAAACAAACAAACAAACAAACAAACAAACAAACAAAGAAACAAACAATCAAACAAACAAACAAACAAACACAAACAAACAAACAAACAAACAATCAAACAACCAATCAGACAACACAAACTACCTTTTTGGACATGTGGGACTTGTTTGACAGATGCCATTGCTTCAGAGTGTTTTTTGTTGGGGGGGGAGTATATACATATCTATATAGATATGCTTTGCTCGGCGGGCAGCCACGCATGTTTTTCGTGTCGGCGAATCTCCAATCTCACAGCTACCAACATGCATGCTGTCTCGCTATTTCAGATAGCAGGCCGCACGGCCTTTGGCGGTGTGATCATCTGGTCCTATCTACTTGACACTTGTGAAAAAGACATATACATTCCCACCATCTGAACCGCCCCCAACCCCCTCCCTCCCAACCTCCCCCCTTTCCCTGCCGGTCAGTATAGGGAATGAAGGTTTTGCAATAATTGGTTGGTAGGGGAAAAACGAAAGAACACCAATCCATTGCCCCCTTGCCGACAGAAGGGGAACTGCGCTATTGGAAGTAGACAGACCCAGCTCCCAAAAGGAAGTTTTTGTCTTGCAAAAGCGCTGTGCAGAAGGACGCATTCAGGGCTTCCCACAAAGAAAACCCCACCCCGGCCCATAGGCTCCCCCGAATCCCGATCGGGTTCCCAGGGCACCTGGCAGCCGAACAAGCCACTGTGGGCACCCTGTCCCCGATAGGTTCCTTTGGGCCGACGATGAGAAGCATGGTTTATGCAGGTTTGTGCCACAGATGCCCTTCCTACTATCTGGCACCTGTTGGGAGGATCAGTTTCTTGGAGGGACCCCCTGCGAGGTGCCATGGCAGCGTGGGAGACAGGGTAAGCCTTACTACAACCCTCAGACTCCCTAAAAATGCTGATTTTACTTTTGGTGTCCTCTTGATTTCCTTTGAAACCAGCCCAAAAAGCTTGGTTCCCCCCCAAAAAGAAGCCGAGCCACTCCAATGAAGCCAGGACTCGACCTTTCTTCGCGCATCGGCGACTCGACAGGCAACGTGGCCAAGGCGCTGCTGGACCGCAACACCTCGGTGGCTCTGGCGGCCGCCCACTGCTTGGTGAGCCTCGGCGCCCCCGGCGCCGCCGGGCTCATGCGGAGGCAACGACGGTCGTCGGACGGAACCGAAGCGACGGCGGGGGAACCGAACCGGTTTCGACGTCGAACCGGTTTCCCGGTTTCTCGGTCCCCAGAAAGAAAATGGGTGGGTTAGGGTCCCTAACTTAGGGTCCCTAACTTAGGGTCTGTTTTGCAACCTTCGTTGGGCACTGGTTTTGAGGGGTGGTTGCAAAATCGTCTCGTGCTCATGCCCCGCCCAAAGCGGCGGGGCGTCCTTCGTTTCCTTTCTTCGGAACCTCCGGAAGTGGCGATTGATTCAATGGAAACCATCTCGATGGGCTTGCAAGGGCTCCCTGGAAATTCTTCCCTTGGCAACTTTCTTGTCAGGTGATGTTCAAAGGGTAAATATCGGGAGCCAGTGTTCCCATGCCCAAAGCAGCAGGGGTGATTGCGATTTTGTCACAACCCAGGGAAACCAAAAAGTCATCCCAAAGTAGTAGCTTGTGGTCTTTAAAATTACGCTGACTGGCCATAGGAAACAGTCCAGGAAAGGCTAGACCCATGATTTGACCATTCTCAAAGTCATCCCCCATTACGGCGGTAGCTTCAAGGGAAGCATCTTCATTTTCTGACTTGGACAAGCCCCAGACAATTGTGAACAAACAACGACCCTTTTCTGGATCCCAACGCGGGCTATGGGATATCTTTAGGGTAGCTATTTGCGAGGGTTCCCTTCTTCCTGCAAACCAAGCGTGCCAAGGGGCTCCTTCCCCCCCTTTTCAAAGAGTCAGACACCCCCCAAAACGGACAAACTACTTGTTCCCCAAAGCGGACATGGGCAAATTGGGTCGCCCAGTTTTTAAAGGAAATTCAGCGGGGGAGCCACCAATTTTGGTTCTCGCATTCGTCTATAAATGTTTCTACTTGGAACACTTCCCACAATTTCAGACACGTCCATTTGGAGCCTCAAATGACAAATAGGGCAGAAGGGACTTCCTGTTGAAGTGATAACGTAGTCATGGGTTCTCTAGCACAATTGCATGCCTGTGATTGGGCGGTCAGAGCCTGTCTCTTCCTGCAGTGTATTTCCTGTTATTTTTGTTGAACCACAAGGAAACTACCCCAGGTCGGTGTGAGCGTTGTTTGCAGTAGGGAATGAGGAATCACGCCTAATCCCCTATAAACAATCTTTTAAGGGAAATCCTAGGTTCATTCCCAAAACCCTGGGTCATTCCCGACTGAGCACCAGCAAGTTGTAGACAAGAATTGGCAGTTAAGGGTCCAGCTAGTCTTCTTGCCAAGCTTTGGCATACCCTCAGACACACTAGCACAGAAAGGATCTTGCATGGACCTCTTTTTGTCATGTTCCATGATGGTAGGAAGGTGTTCATTGGCTTTTGGTTGCCCTCCCCCTAACTACTGTTCTTACCTGCGCACGGTTGGGTGATAGTAGATGGCACAATCTCCCCATTCAAGTCAAATCATCCTCTTTACTTTGTGGACATAAGAGGAGTTGTGCCATCTACTTACTCTCCCTGGGATTAAACTGGAAGTCCCTCTCAGAGGTCCCTCTCACATTGAAGCCGCTAGGACTCTTGAGGCTAAGGCCCCAGTCACCGGTGCTAGGCTTCTGCGGGAAGAGGACGATGAGAATCTGGGACACGAAACCGCAGTTCTGGAGCGCATCATGCTCGATGCTCTCCAGGCAGTATCTCCGAAATGTCGAGGGTTTTTCATACAAGCGACCTTGTAACTACTTATAGGACACTCCTACAATCATGACTAAGTCTTGTTTTTAAGTACCCCACAACCCCATTCTAATTATTCAGCCTGTTGTACAATCTGGAGAACACATGCTGCCAGAGACCTGCTCGCATGCGGGCTCAAGATTGAAGCAAGCTTTGCATTGAGTCAAACTTTCGCTTCTCAAGAAGCGCATTTCACATGATCCGGTTCACACAACGAACTGGGTGTTGAGGTCAATTTAGTGTTTAGACAACCTCGACAAAACCCTTCCCGTGGATTAAATGGGGACTAGAAACCCAACATGCTATTTTTCTGAACCCAGTTTCCCCAATCCCACACACATTCCGATACCATGTGTTTCACCGTGCTCCATACCTTGGGGGGTTAAGGAGGTGGAACGGGCATTTGCTGGGTTCTGCGGGTTTGCACTGGATTTCAGTGGGACTTTACACGGCAGGCCATGGCGAGAAACAGGAGTCAGCTCGTCATTTCTGGGGCATCCCCAATTCTGCGGAACGGCTACACCCTAAAACCGTAAATCCTACCCCACAAGCCCTAAATGAACCACAATCAAAACCCGGGTAGATGAAGGTTAGGGACGGGACAATCCCAACCATACATTGCTGCGGATCTCCGCCTTCTTAATTCTTGAAGCATGGTTCTGGGTCGACCATTTGAATACCGGGTTTTAATCCTATAAAATAGGGGAAGGGTCAAAATCGAACCACCAGGGGACCGCAGGTTTGAGTCCATGTTTCCATTTATCAGGGTTCCATTTTGGGGTTACCCTATTTTTGACCCACGGCCAAATCCTAACCCACAAGCCGTAAATGTTGTGTCACTTTTTGTTTTGCGGGTGAGCTTTGGGGCCGCGAAAATGAATCGCCGGACACGTCAATCAGTGCGATGGTAAGCTGATGTCCCGATACTCAGCAACTCATAGGCTGATTATTTGAAAGCACACGCGCGACAGCAGCCATCCATCCATCCATCCATCCATCCATCCATCCATCCATCCATCCATCCATCCATCCATCCATCAATCAATGAATCAATCAATCAATCAATCAATCAATCAATCAGTCGATCAGTCGATCAGTTGATCAACGATTGGTTTATGGTTTATTGACCGCAATTAGAAGCATTCGATCCGGACAAAACCAAACAAAGGGTTTGCCACCTTACCCATGCTGGAGGGTTCCTGTTTCCGGTTGCCGAGTCATTCTTCACCCAGATGTGGTGCATGATAGTTGCAGTCAGGTCGCTGTTTTGAGCTGCAAAACAGTGTCCAAAGGGTATTTGAGAGTTATTTTACACACATGACCTTTCCCCTTTGATTCAGAGGATCCTCTTGAAAAGCAGTTGGTTTTTGGATCCTTTGAGGGAAAACACTCATATATTGGCTCCCGGCCAAGTGTGCTCGGTCTGCAGCTGTCATTGACAGGCCGCAGATGCAAAGTTCATCGAGCCTTATGCTGATGTGCTGGTAGATGCTTGACTGCAAGGGGAAGACAGGGCGGGGAAAACCACAATTCCAGGAACCCTCCCACAGGTGCCACGGTGGATGCCCTACATACTACTGCAGGTTTGGAAACATGGGGAATCCAATATGTTCCCGCAGTTCACCCTACTTTTGTGGTTGGATGTGGCTGGTTGAGTGGCAATATTGTCAGAATTCGCCATATCTTAGTGGGAGGAATTGCTTTTGGAATGTCAAAGGATCCACACTGAGGTAGCCCTTTAGTTGGCGGTTTGGACTGTTTTGCGGATTTGAACCTCAGTTTCGTTTGAAACATGGGGGAAGTCCCAAAAAAAACCTGGCGTCCAAACCAATCCAAACCAATTCGGGACGTGGCAGAAACCATAGCGATCCCATCATGGGTCCGGCTCTATTTCCCAATTCGGGAGGCCTTTCAGATCACCTGCTCACCTTCATGAGGTTTGTTTAAGAAACATAAAATCGTCTTTTTTCTTTTTTTTTTCTGGCAACTTGTCCCCTACCCCTAGAGCCCAACAGCCCCCCATGTTTGGAATGATCTCTTTGGTGGCACCTCTTTCTTGGGTTCCATGCGAATTTGCGGAGGGAAAATACGGATGGCCCTGTGGCAGTCAGGTGTTCCTGGCCGCCGGCCAACCGGAAGTCCGCAGTGCAGCGTGGTCTTGCTTGTCCAAGGCGGGAATCGCATCATTTGGCGGGTGACCCGGTGACCCGTTCGACTAGAAAAATCTGGGGGTCCAAAAACCAAGAGGCAACATGGGTTGTGGTCAAGAAAGACGGTTTGGGGTTGGACAAAGGACAGGGCCCACCATGTGTTGTTCATTGCTTAGCATCAAAGGCCTTTGTTGAGATTCAAAGTCTGAGATTGATTAAGACAACTTCTGACAACGTATTTACTTGATACCGGATACCTCCTAGTTGGTTTGTTGCAATGACTCATGGGGCACGCTGGCCAAATAAATTCATGGGATCAGACAACTCCTCTAAAATCGGATGGATGTGTTGGGTCCGGGTTAATCTACGGGAGTGCATCATCAACTTAAGGCCGTGGTTGCATATCCCTGCCCGCGAAGTGATGTAAGGAGGGGGGGCATCCCCCCTCCCCCCCCCCCCAATAAGGGGCCGCTACCAATACTTCCCGCTTGTGCATGAAAGGAAGACAACGTGTGGGGGCCTTGGGGGGGGTGTGCCACATTTTTGTTCCAGATAGTTGGGGGGGAGGGGGGTGAATGCATCATTCTTTGAGCAGCGCAACCCTGGTGTTTTGCACATTCTGGGCCAAACCCTTGGTTGATTCTTTGCGTGCCAAACCAGATGGGTTGTCTCAACATGGGGGAAGCCTCACTTCTTGGTCTCCATTTGGCCTCCATTTTGCGAGCCCCCTGCAAGAAAACCCAAAAGGGTCCTCTCAGCCCTCCGCAATCCGACCAGGTCACGGACAAAGGATTCCAATATTTGGTGAAGAAAGCTCACGATCCCCACATCGTGGTCCGCAAAGGCGTCGCAGAGGCGCGGCTCGAGAAAAGCGCGGAAAAGCGTCCGAACATGGCGGGGAGTTGGATCAAGGGGTCTGGATTTCGAGTGGCTTGGATTTCGAGGTGGTTCGGGTTGATATACTGCCGTAATCCCTGTGTGGTGGTATACGACCTCCAAATGTCCAAGCAGCGCACCTGACAATGCCCTCTTTGAGTGGTCTTTGGGATTCCCATTGAATGTGGGCTCAAGTAGTCATGGTATGGGAATCAACCACTAGACGGAAAGAGGCTTTCCATTTGTCTCACGTTTTGTGTTTGTTTGGTGCTCCCTCTTTTGGTGCTTTTCTCTTGGCTCTTCCTTGTTGTTCTCGAATGCTCGTTTTGTTTTGGGTAAGATGCCCCACCATTCCCCTGGGACGGAGTACATACTTCTACACATACCAATTCACAGTGAATGGGATCCTACGTCTCCACCATGGCGGGCTAATGCTGACTGGCGAGGCCATTGCCTTCTTGCTCTCTGGCAAGGATGAGGATCCCAGCAGCATGGACAAGCAGGACAGGTTCGCCAGGAAGTGAGCGTGAAACTTCGTGGTTGGAACGAGTCCCCATGTAAATTAACTTCAGCAAGGGGCTCCAATTGAAGTTCATACGCGCTTGACCAAGGGCTGTCATGGAGCAACATTGGGTTTTAG
>CAUJNA010000968.1:321833-324333 GCA_963377175.1 Effrenium voratum
GGGAATCAGCGTTGTCACAGAAACGGTTTCTATACAGGCCTACCCAATCATAACACTGAGTTTTGGGCTTGCTTTCAAACCGCATGCATTGTCATGATATGATTTGCTAATTCTTCAGCTTTTTTGGGTGTGTCATTATTTTCGGAGACCGGAACTCAAAATGGCTTAAACAAGTTTGCTTCAAGGGAATCCCCAGCTTCATTCCGAAATGCTGGGTGATTCCCCGCTGAGCACCAGCAAGATTGGAGGGACGGCCCCTTTTGATAGGAACCTAAAACCAACCATTTGAGGAAAAGCCGCCTTTTGGTAGAGAAACCAACAGGAAACTTAAAATGGTGGACCTCATGAGTCATAACGTCCACACCTCCAAACAAAACCGCACAATTAGCGGGAAACTGTTTTTTTTTTTTAAATACCAATCTTGGGGTTCCCTGAACAATCATACGTGGAGGGTCCCCAGAACGGTGAGACCCCCCCTCTTATAAACCATCCAATGGTTTCCTTTAAGGAGTAATGTTCAGGTTCATTCCCAACCCCCCCCCCCCAACCCCCCTGAACCATCCATCCTATGGTGGATCCCTTAAACCCAAAATGCTCCCCCCACTTCCCCCCCCCCTTCCCGCTCACCCCTACCCCCCCCCACCCCTACCCAAACGAAGCCGATCCGCCGTGTCCTTCCAGGTGCCGGAAGCGTCGGTGCGGGCGTCCTCCGCCAAAGCGCTGGGCAGGATCGGCACTGCGGGGCTGTCGGCGGCGCCTTGGCCCGGCGGTTCTGCCCCGTTTTTGCAGGGAACACCCATCCTCAAAAAGGTGTTCCTTTGCGTTTTCCATTTGGTTTTTGTTTTGGTTTTTGGTTTTGGTTTTGCTTTTCCTGCTTTTTCAGGGTTTTCGTTTGGGTGTCCATTTGATTTTCCAAGAAAACCCCAAGCCGGCAAGGCACGGTTTTGTTGGCCCAAGGCACCTTTTCTGGCGCTGCGGCTGGAAGAAGACACCAACCTTGAGGTGAAGCGATGTGCAGTGGAGGCCATCGGGTGACAAGCAGCGGCTTTGTGACGGGCTTGGACTACAGTCTGGCGAAAGTACATGGCAATTCCATCATTTTGGTTTAGTCTTCCCTTTGCTTTCCCACATAAAGGGAATTGTGCCATCTAGTTAGTAGATCACCCTGGTGTAACCGATCCAAAAAGCATCTTAGGAGTAGACGGGGAAAAAAGCAGTTCCGTGGTGGTTGCAACCTGAGCAACGCGGTGTAAATCTTAGGACTTGGACTGTGGAAATGGGCGAAATGGGCCAATGGCGGGATTCAAGGGGCCATGGTCAAAAGACCCGTTTACTTGGAGTTGGGAGGGGCAGGCATGGACCCCTCAAAAGCTCCCAAGAGAGCCATGCCGAAGGAGTTTTGGCCATGGTGGTTGGTTTCGCAAGCGTGCAGGCACTGGGACTGCTTGGCGGTCTGAACGTGTGGCCGCCTTACCCTGTTTGGCCATGCCGCGCAGCTCCGTGGTTTTGCGTTCTTTTGGAAGGTCGGGTCTTGGCTCGGTCGGCAAAAGGCCAGAAAAAGAGAAAGGTTCTGAAACAGAAACTCACGTAGAGTCACGTGTGAACATTTTTGAGTGCGTGCCCGCCTCCGTTTTTTTGTTCTTCTTTTTTTTGTTCCTTTTTTTCCAAAAATGCGCCTTGTCACCGAAGAGAAGGGAACCCAAAACGAAGCCACCCTTCTTGGGCTCCGATTTCCGATTTTGACCCACCCACCGCCCAATGTCTCGCGCGCTCTCGCTCGCCCAGGGCGGCTTCCTCACAGGTGGCCAAAGCGCGACTTGGCCGCGTGCACAACCCAAAGCCTTGAAAGGGGAGTGGGATGTTGGTGCTCCAAGAGAAGCCCATGGAGTCTGAGAGATATGTCTTTGGGTGCTTTTGGATGGCCGCTGACCAACAAAACCCATGGATTTGCAGGTTCTGAAAGAGATGGCAGACCAGGTTTGGTGGTTTTGTATATATTTTCGGGTGCTTAGGGATGGTCGCCGACCTTTTTGGAATCGGCAAAAGCTGTGAGGCATGCGAACTGCTTGGCCTCCCAGCTGATCATGAATCCTGAAGCGACTCGGCCAGAATGAAGTCGTATGGAGCCAAAGAACAAGCCAGTTGTGGAAGCTGCTGTTTTTGGGGCCAGTTTTGTGCTGCAAGGGAGCCCCATTTCAAGTGATAGAATTGTCGTGGGAAGCAGCCACTTTGGTGTCACAGAGGGTCCAACCCATGCTACAATTGTTCATGTGTTGAACTTCAATCATGGGTGGGCATAAATCCAACCAAGTTCAGTCACATGATTTTTGGAGATATGGATGCTAGTATACCAACAACACAAGCTTGCAATGCAGTACACCTCTTATCAAAGGAAGTTTAGAAGGAACTTCCGTGTTACGGCAACTAATTGAAAGCTAGCTCTTTGAGGACAAATGACAAGAGAAGGAATAAGCGCGCGAGAAAGAATGCGCGCGCGTGT